>JAHLJT010002406.1:39357756-39922099 GCA_031308135.1 Acheta domesticus
ATATACTTTTGACACAAAACTAGAAATGCTAGGGATTTGAGGCATTGCAGGCCAGTGGATCAAATCATATTTATCAAACCGTAGCCAAGTAGTTACCCTCCAGCACATTAAAGGAAACAAAATCTCCTCATACTACTCCTGCCCTCAGATGATAAATTGTGGAGTTCCACAAGGATCCATCCTTGGGCCAATTCTATTCGTTATGTACATAAATGACATGCCTTTGGCTTTAAGGAATAACAAAATAATTTGTTTGCAGATGACACAAACACAATCAAAGCAAAAACACAACAATCATTAGAAAAAGAAACTCGGAAAACTCTGCATGCACTAGTAAAAATGGTTTCAAGACAACAATCTAATCATAAACACCAGCAAAACCGTCTCTAAATTTTATGAATCCCCGAACCAAAAAAAAATTCCCACAGCAGTTGTTCATAAATAATAACCCTGTAACGATAACTCATGAAACCACCTTCCTATTTAGGTCTAACAATCCAAGAAAACCTAAAATGGAATGCTCACATCTCAAATCTTAACAAGAAGCTCACCAAATCTTGCTACGCACTATACACCTTCAGGTCGAACTCCAACATTGAGACACTTTGGACAATGTATTTTGCAAATGTGCACTCTCACCTAAAATATGGAATAATTTTCTGGGGAAAATGCCCCTGAAAGCGCTCGCACATTTATTATCCAAAAAAGAATACTGCGAACAATGACCAGCACTCATAAGTTGGAGTCTTGCAAACCCCTGTTCAATAAACTAAGGACTCTTCCTCTACCATTCATACATATTTGAAATAGTGGTATTCACAAAGAAGATTCTCATGGAAAACAGACACTTTTACTCTAAATTTTGATGTACACAACTACAACACTCTTCAAAAGGATAACCTACACGTTCCCCACTCTGAAACTACACTTTATCAAAAAAGTACCCTAATAGAGGTACTTTTTTGTCCTAATCTATTTAATTTACAAGCTCGGCCATGATATTAAAGACATAAACACAATACGTACGTTCAAAAGTAAATTGAAAGCTTTCCTGCTTAACAACATGTTCTACAGTGTGAAGGAATACACAAATCACAACTCTACTTTTTTTAACAACATATAAATAAACAAAAATTCTTATCCCAATTGACTTTGTTTCATGTTGACTGTTCAAGCTGAAGCAAAGAAAAAAGAACTGGCTTATCCTGTCCTGCCTCCTGTTGTATTAAATTGCAGGTGGATTGATGTAGAAGGAGAATGCCTGATCAAAATTCTATTCCTTCACCCTTAATTTGACAGATACATTAAGTTCTGCTAACAATAATGCTATTTAATCATTTCCAATGAGTACTATTATTATTATTATTATTATTATTATTATTATTGTTATTATCATTATTAATATTATTATTATTATTATTGTTATTATCATTATTAATATTATTGACAAGTGCACCTGTATATATTATATCTGACTCGTCAGCCACAATTAAAATTGTATAAGTGACTCAATATGTGTTATTATTATGATTGTTATTTAAGTAGTAGCAGTAAAATTACATTAACAAGTGAATTTCACTTTTACATTAAACATTACAATCTGGAAACGTTAAATTATTTTGCTATTAAAAATAATTATATACTGTATCATATCTTAAATCTAGCTGTAACAAGTATTGTAGTAGGCTATTGACCTATTGTAGTAGGATAATTCCCAGGCTAATGACCCCATCTCAATCAGGTTTTTGTCCAGTTTCCCTGGTCCTTTGAGCAAATGCTGAGATGGCCCCTTGTTTTGCTTCTGGACAGTAATGTAACTTCACTCTCTCCACCCAAAACATCTTTGACTCGTCATACATGATTATAATTGTAAATGTGACTTAATAAATTATTATTATTATTATACACTCTAAAAATAAAATCAAGATATAATAATTCTCTTGAGTCTAGATTCTTCTGAAAGCTTATTGAAATCTGGTAAAAACTAAGGGGGAAAAAAATTAAGGGCATGTTGATTTCTCTTTCATGCTAAGTTTGTCCCCAAGTACAAACTTAAAAATTTCACAATCCCACTCCATATTACTTGACGAAATTAATCACACTAAAGATCATGTCTAAATGTAATCATTAGCCACTTAAGGTAATTAAGAAATTTTCATCAGTAAAATTTGTTTGCTATTTGGATCACCAGTTTATTATTTTTCCTCTAGGTTTAGATTCCTGAACTGCACATAAGATATATAACACTGCTGAAGAACAGTTTACATTTAGAACCTTTTGAAACAAGACACTGCACTATTATACTACATTTCTTTTCATTGAGTTTAATAAGTGAGAGAATTAAAAAGCTCATAACAAGACCCCAAAACATCTTTGCAAAAATACAAAAATATTAATGGTCTAAAACAACAATATCAATGATGTCAAAATCAATCCAAATGTAACTAGTGGTGCTACAGAATGGCACAGACTTTCCCGTATTAGTTTTCTATTTTCCTGGGTCTTCGCTAGCTATTCGAAATTGCCACATACTCTTTCTTGCCAGCTACCATCTATCATCGCCAAAAGTACATTTTTTTGTCATTTTCTTAATTTTTCGGTTTCCTATTGGTAGAACAAAAACATTAATTTTAGAATATTAAAGAACACAAAAACCTAGCCGTAAATGGCAATTTTCTTTTAAAAATTATGTGCCGTTTAAGAGAAAATGGCGTTTTAGCACTACTAAAAATGCGAAATTTGAAGCTCATTTTCACAGAAAATTTTTGAGTTTTCAAAATACTTTATTGGAAGTTATTTGAAGCACTTACACTCACAAATATAATCATCTTTACAAATTGCGGATAATGTGCATATTAAAGATGTGAGAGATCTTTCAAAAAATTTACATTTATATAATTTTTGAAAAAAACAAAAAAAACTCAAAATAAACTTCACGCTATACTAATGAGTGTAATTAGCACTATCCGTTACAAAAGTTTCAAGAAAAAAATTGCAGCCATATACGAGAAAATGACGTTTGAGCATTTCTGAAAATGCCGAAATTTGAGCTACTTTTCACAGAAAACGGTAGTGTTTTCGAGAAACCTTACTTGACATTATTTAAAGCATATATACTCGTAAATATAATAATGTAAAAAAATCGCCGATAATGTAAATATTACCGACGTGAGAGACAAGTAAAAAAATTTACATTTTGGTAATTTTTGAAAAAACCAACCGATAGACCAAAGTGGCTTTTATGTCATTGATAGAGTACATTTACCACTATCCCTACCAAAAGTTTAAAGAAAAAATTTGGAGCCGTTTTGGAGAACATTTTGTTTTTGTAATTTTTTAAAATTGCACATATTGCACGCAATATTGCACGAAAACTACCAAAATTGTGAAAAACATTTACATGACCTTTATTAAAGAACTCAATATGCAGAACAAATTTTATTTGAAGAAAAAATGTCTATCTTCAATTTTGTAGTTGGAGAAAGACGCCGAAAAAAATTCAAACTTTCACAATTTTCGAAAATTCAGAGCTGTACGTGAAAATCGGACCTATGCCATGTTAAAAAGTGTATTTTCCTCTATTCATACAAGAAATTTAGAGAAAAAATTTGGAACCGTTTTTGAGAAAATGTTGAAAATCCCCGGGGGGCTTCGTATAAAGTACCCCCAAATTTTAAAGAATCTTTTTCAAAATCACAAAGCTTCGACTAGAATCAGATCGACTGGGGAATATCAATTTTGAAGAAAATCGACCGAACGGTTTAGGCGCTAGCGTTGACCACAGACGGACAGACGGACGGAATGCCATCAATCGATTTTTAAGTATAAAGAAGCAACAAATCATGGATTTTGACCACACCACGAGATAGAGGATTTTTTTTTCTTAATTTAGCAACTGGTTTTATCCACTTATTCGTTTTCACGGCCCGGGAATTAATTTTTTTCCGCCGAAAATTGGCCATTTTTTCGCGCAGCATTACATAACTTTCCCTATAATACGTATATCACTCCGTGTATACGTACGTATACGGGAAAGTAAAAACTGGATGGCTCAAACACTGCAACGTCAGGACTAAAATTTTGTTTTCATAAACAAACCAAAATCTCAGAAAATTGTGTTTGAATAGAGAACTGTTTGAACAATTAATATTGGAGAAATGAAATAAAATAATCAGTGAATTTTAGAAAATATATTTTAAATACTAAATACGGAAGGCATGAGTAATTACAATAAATTTGTAAAATAACATGAGAGGAATGCATCTTAAATGTCGAAGAATGAACATGAACACTCCAAGTATTAAAAGTACAAATTGGAGAAAAGAGGATGAAAAGTGTTTAGAAAATCCTTTCAGCAAACAGCAAAATTCTAGAAAAGTTAATAAAAGAGAGAGAGAGAGAGAGAGAGAGAGAGAGAGAGAGAGTGAGAGAGAAAAAGAATCTTTATAGGCCAAGGCAAAGGTCCGGAAATTGAAGGAAATGGTTAAAGCAAGATCCACCTCTAATAATCTTGCTTTTTACTTTCAAAACCTTAGTAGGCCATAATGTGACTTAAGTCACACTACTACAGCATACGAAAATGCTCCCAAAGCTGAAAAAAATAACTTCTTGTCAGTATCTTAAAAAATATTATTTTTCAATCACCTGGCTAACGTATATTGATGTTGAATGAGACAATTAAAACAAAACCTATTGTGAAATACACATTTTATATCGGAGACAAACATTAAAGTTTAACATAACCATTTAAATTATACCTATATTTTTTCATTGCACAATACGAAATACACATAAATCCTCTCTGCATTAATGCAATTCACCATTTAACACTGAATTTCAGTATCTTAGTCATTACACAAATTGCAAAAATCGCACACTAATTATGTAGCCGAACCATATAAACCTGAAAAACAAGTTCCCATAACCTGACAAACTCTTTAAATTCAGAAACACACTGACAGAACTCTCATTCCAAGAAAAAAATCTGTGAAAATCAGTACCACACACCTGTGTGCACAAATTAGCAAATTAAAAATGAGGTCCTTGCATATTCAACACAAGACCATGAAGACAATATGAAAACATTGAAAATAGAATTACAATGAGAAAAATAAAAGTGACATCTCCTTTGTCTTGTAACATCATCACATTATTGATTTTCAGAAATTTCTTTTTTAGATTTCTTTACATTCACTCCACTACAGAGCTCTAAAAAGAGAAACCATGAATAGTATTGTTATAGCAGAGGAAGCATACGCATATCTCTGGTTATTATGTACCAAGTACGTTCTCATACGTTTCAAATTCCTAGTTACGTTCAAAAACCTAATTATGAAAGAGGAAAAATACTCATAATTACAAAGAAAAATATTTTTTGAATATTACCTCTTAGTCTAAAACCATTGCACCTATTTAAACCACAAAAGTCAACAACAGATTTAAATTGTTATAAGTCTCCAAAATATATAGAAAATTTCATATCAATCCACAATTACTATTCTTTGTTCCTTTAAAGAATATTAACCATCTTTACAGTAAACCCTTCCCATTAGGGCAAATGTAAAAATAGTCAAACCACTAATTTAGTTAACAACAATATATATCTAGGTGTAATTAATAGAAACTCTTGATTCTATAAGTTGTATATTTCTAAATTCTATAAAACAATTATAATACATAGATGTGTTAAAATGTTAATGTGCTTCATAAACATACAAGCATTAAACGCCAAATGTTCTAGGTAGCATTCAAGTACAACAGACAATCTAGAATAATGACCACTAGGAACTGAGTTTCTGAACATAATTAAAAACAGCCGCATTATTAGCTAAATTTTTTAATGGAAAATGTGACAAACTTATTTTTTTTCTATTTACCAAAGGTACATTCACACAGTATTCAAAATATTTTCCATGATTATTCATGTTCCTTTCCTTATAGAAAACACATGTACTCACAGCACATTTTGCAGCACTACAAGAAATATCGCTCATTGCCAATATTGGTATTATTAATAATTAAAAACCATAACATTATTTCTATAAAACAATGATAAAAAAAGTTTGTGATGAGAAACATAAGTGCTTATATTTCTGGTTAAGAACAAAATAGTTACATAATTATAAAAATTTTAGTAAATAAATTTAGTACTTGGCAATTGTGTAACAAAGTCACACATGCAATTTTCTATTAAAGTATAAGATTTTACACTATGTTTCTTTATTAATTCTCAATGTTAATTTATTTTCCATCTTCTACAATTAGAAGCATTTTAATTTCATTACAGATCTTTTAATCACAATTTTTTCATATTCAGCTGTTTCATAAGGGCGGTAAATTGAGCGAAAAATTTTGATTCATTTTTGCAGAAACACTATTTTGAAAATATCAAAATTAATATTAATCTGAAGAAACAAACTCGAGAAAAAACAGAAAAGCAAAATCTTTCAATTTTATGTATCAAACTGCATTGGGTCAGAAGAATTTAAAATTAACCAACAAGTAACTCCAATAATGCAGCTTCCCATCCAAGCTAATTAAATTATTGACAAATACGCAAGATCTTTCTTTATTTTAAATCCATACCATATTAATTCCATATTTGGCAGTGGCAGCTTGATAACTCTCCCTTCTGAAATATCCCATTAGCCAATTTTTTGAAAGTTGCTATTTTACAATAAAACAAATGGGATAATTCATCTATTGAGCAGATTTGTGTTAACTTCAAATTCACTTAACAAACAAAACGAACTGCCAAAATAAAGAGAAAGGACTTGAAAGTCACACATTTTGTTACTTCTTTTGAAGAAAACAGCATTGTTAAATCGATGAAATGCTCACTCGCAATGATTCTAAGTTAGTTCTGCACACATAATTTGTAGACAGATCATCCTTCACACTTTAAATAGCCCAATTAGAAACAACAGTAGGTATGCAGGCAAGCAAAAATTAAATAACTGTCTTGTCCCCCTGAGACACAATCAGCAGTCTTTTTGATTATTTATATGGGCACAAGGACATTTCCAGTACGGGGTTTCTGTTCTCCTTCAGCTGCATCACCTGAAGGCTGATCTTCAGGCCCCCTAATTTTGATGTTATATTTTTCCCTATATTCGTTTATTTCTTGTCCCTTCTTGGTTAACTGTTCTGTTAAATTTTCAATAAATTTTTCCAGCTAGAAAAAAATTAATATTATTAAACAATTGATCACAGTGGAAAAAGGAAAATGATTTCAGAAGTGTACTGTCACTAACCTGTTCTCTGTTCGATTCCAAAGCAGGTAAAACTTCTTTTACTGTCTTTTCACAAAGAATCCCACCAATCATTCGGAAACACTTTCTCTCTCCATCAGCTTCTTTTAAAGTCTCGATAACAAGCCTGTGAAAAAGTTCACCCTTACAGTCACATTACGTTAAACAACTACAGCTGGGTATTAAAGATTTAAACTTCTCAAATTGATGAATACCATGATTTTTTAAATTTAAATTAACAACTTATGATATACTTCTTTTCTTTGGAACTGTAAATCTATTACGATAAGTCCATCCATTGTACAATAAAAACAAACTCAAATCCTTAAATTAAAGATATTTTGAGGAACAAAATTCCTCACGATCGGCAATACCATACTAGTTTGTCAAAATAATGAAAAACAATGACGCCATTTTAATTGCTGTATTTGAAGGTAAATGTCAACAAAATGAAGAAACTGGAATATATAATAACTAAAAACGCTGAAGGGGAAGAAATTTGTTCACATGTGCACGGAAAATAACCGCACAATTCGTCCATCTTTCAGGTTAGATTGACAACTTACTTATGTTCGTGAAGCTCCACTTCTAACTCGGAAAGTTTGCTAGCCATATTTCGCTGTTCAGCCCTAAGCGCTTGAAATCCATTAACAATTTCTTCACTCGATTTGCCTTTAGATTTCTGCTTTTTCCCATCGCTTGCCATGTTCGCTTGATTCAGGTTGATTTGTTCCTGCGGCTCGTTCAGCTATGGTACCGATGTCCGCTAGATATATCGATTGAACTTGCAGCGATTTTCGACATCCCGCGAAACTTAAATCGTTGAAGGTTGTCGATTTGAACGGAAGGAACTATACAGTTCTGTATTATTGCCTCGTGTGAAAGACTTAACGGAAGGCTTACATAGCATGTTATCACTTTTATTAATTACATATACGGCCATGATTTGAACGAATAATATTTACTCTGTCCATTTACTGCTCACTGCCTTCGAACTGCTCCGAGCGTATCAGGAAACCGCCCGGGAAATCGGCACACTGAGCCCTTCGCCGGCCCATATGGGAAGAAGGTAGAAGGGGAAGTGAATCATGCAACGAACGCACGCTGTGTAAGTGCCGCTGGGTGCCAGTGGTTTCTTCTGCGTTGAATAAGCCTCTTATAAGAAGACGGATGCACCGACGACCGAGCGATTTAATACAGATCTCAACAGAACAGATTATACTGAATCTGGAAAAATGTGTGTCTCTGAAAAAGAATGTGGGCTATAATTATTTTTAATATTATTTATCGTGACATATTTTTGTTCTCGTAATATTCTCGGGATATCGCCGGTAGCCCCGATAGCCCACACTAAACGACACTGCCCCATACAAAAGAAACAATTAGTCACAGAGGCGGGATTCAGGGGGCAAGGAGGAGCAAGTGCCCCCCAATCTTGGGACAAATTTTAAAAAAATATATTTGATTTTATTTCACGGATCTTCAAATTTATATATAAACGATTTATTTGTGACTGTATTTTGAGAATAAATATAATAATAATAATAATAATAATAATAATAATAATAATAATAATAATAATAATAATAATTAATCCAACAATAATTTTATTAACCTGAGCTATTAACATACATTAATAAATTGGTGAACTTCAGTATTATGAAACGCGCGGGATAATGTTCAGCGTTATTTGGAATATCCCTTATTAATACATCGTCTTTCAATTATATTTTTATTTGAAACGTTATTTACTTGGAAATTAAAGTTTCATGCCTAAAATAATGAGTCAAAACTAGACCTTGGATTTTAGGACATGCTTAGTTCCTTTAGGATATTGTGAAAAATAATTACAGATGTTTACAAATCATTAGATTAGATTTGGATTAGATTTATTATTAATTCTGCAATTAAGTATCATTACTTGGTGGCAGAATATTTAAATTACAAGAGAGTACTTAATTTAGGAAAAAAACAATAATTAAGAATAATAGTACATAATTTCACAGCGCAAACCTTACTCCAATTCATTTTACTCCACTTCACTTCATTGCACTGCACTTCACAACACTTAACTATTATGCATGTCTTTCGCATTTCTTTCCCTCCACTACACAACACTGCACTGCACTGCACTACACTACACGAATATGAATAATAATAATAATAATAACAACAACAACAATAATAATAATAATAATAATAATAATGACAATACTACTACAAGTACTACTAATAATAACTATTAGACAAATTACTTAATAGGAAATTCTACTTATTTAACAGTAGAAACTTAACAATAATACAATGACCTAAAATATAGATGAATAGCTAGGAAACTAATTAATTTTTATATTTTCTCAGGCTTTGAGGAAAGGGTTCAAAGATTGTCGCAGGCAAACTGTTCCAGTCTCTAATAGTTCTGTTTGTGAATGAAAATTTCCCAACGTCCGTTTTCTGCACTCTTGTCTTAATTTTGTGCTTGTGATCCGCTCTACCGAAGTAAGTAGGTTTTCCTAGACGACGATTAATTTCACCCCAAGCAGGATAACCTTTGTATGCTTTGTACATAGCACAGAGTCGCAACTTAATACGCCTTTTTTCAAGCGACTCCCATGCACCTTTATTTTTTGTACCCCTGAAAGTGAATTTTGATGCTCTGCGCTGGAGCCTTTCTAGATTACCTTGCTGCGATATTCTGTACGGGTCCCAGCATACCGCGCCGTATTTTAACACGGGTCGCACTAGTGACATATAAGCTAATTCTTTACATTTCACCGTACTCCTCTTTAGAATCCGCATAACGAAATGTAAAGATCTCCAGGCTTTCCCTACAACGAAATTTACTTGATTTTCCCAACTCAATTTACTGTCTAACTGTATTCCTAAATATTTGCAAGATGTAACTGTAGGTATGAAATTGTTATTCAATTTGTACACTGTTTCACCATAA
Organism: Acheta domesticus; assembly: GCA_031308135.1. Lineage (NCBI taxonomy): Eukaryota > Metazoa > Arthropoda > Insecta > Orthoptera > Gryllidae > Acheta > Acheta domesticus. The sequence continues at coordinate 39,367,957 of JAHLJT010002406.1, forward strand.
CATCGACCCCTACCAAACGTGATGGCTTTGCTCTTCGAACTGTTTATTTCCATGCCGTTTCTTTCTGCCCAGGAGTGTAATTTGTCTGTGTCTCGCTGCAAAATATCTACGTCCTCCTCCGATTTGATAACCCGATAGATGATACAGTCATCGGCAAAGAGTCTTACATTTGAAGCTAAATGTTTTGGCAAGTCATTCACAAAGGCGAGAAACGTGAGAGGTCCAATGACACTTCCTTGTGGAATCCCTGACGTAACACTAGCGGAGGTTGATAAGTAGCTTCCGATTCGAACCTTTTGTTTCCTATCACGTAGGAGTTCGTTTATCCAAGCCACCACCCTTGTGTCTATACCCGAATCTATTAATTTGTTTATAAGACGATCGTGTGGAACAACATCAAAAGCTTTGGCAAAATCTATTACTATCGCGTCTACCCTTCCCCCATTATCAATTTCATCGGCTAGGTCCTGTAGAAGGGAAACAAGCTGACTTTCGCATGAGAAACCGTTCCTGAAACCGTGTTGACCTTGATACAGCCATTCCTTGTCCTCCCATTCTTTCCGGATGTAGTTAGTAATTAATTGTTCCATGAGTTTGCATACGACTGATGTGAGACTTATCGGTCTGTAGTTACTAAGGACTGTTTTATCACCGCTTTTAAAAACAGGTACTACGAGTGCTAACTTCCAATCTTCCGGTACGCAAGCGTTATTGATAGAGACATTAAATAACCTAATTAGATACGGTAGAATAGCCTCTCCGCCTAATTTAGTGATATCCGTGGAAATACAATCGGGCCCTCGAGATTTTCCGCTTTTCATTAATTTTATTCTTTTCCGTAGAGTATTTACGTCGATATAAAATAGATTTCTATCTGATAACGTTGGTATCCGTGTACCGTTAGTTTTCTGCTTAAATACCGACGTGAAATACGCATTAAAAGCGTTTGCTTTTTCCCTGTCGTCAGTTACTTGCGAATTATTTATCCGAACAACTGGTATTTCGTCTTTGTTTCCCTTCCTTCTACGAACATACTTAAAAAATTTCGACCAATTATTGCCGTCCGCATCAAGGATATATTTCAAATGACGTTCTTCCGCAATTTTCTTTTCCTTCTCTAATGCTTTTGAATAACTTCGAAATAATGACATATGGTTATCACTAATGTGTCTGTTTCTAAACGCCTTTCTGGTTTTTCTTTTCTTGCGTTTAATCTTTGCATTATAATATTCTGGATCGGGGTTACTTTTTAACAATTTGCACGGCACAAATGTCTGCACGGCATTTTCAAGAATATTTTTAAATCCTCGCCATATTTCTTCAATCCCCCCTCCTATTCTAAGAAACCCTTCGTACTGTTCTCTTAAGTATTTTTGAAGCCCTTCTACATTCGTTTTCTTGTATTCCCTCAGTGGAAACCCGGCGTTAATACTTTTCCTTGAAGTACTGAAGAGCAAGTCGACAAGAACTGCTTTATGGTCACTTATACCTTCCATGACGTCGCACGATAAGAATAAGTCTTTCGGTCTAACGAGGCAAATATCTAGAAGCGCGTCCTGTCTAGTGGGCTGGTCTACTACCTGCGCTAATCCGTTGTCCCAAACCAGTCTATTGTCAAGTTGCTGCACATTTCCGTCGCAAACGCACCCTTTCCAATTAGTGTCTGAAAGATTTAAATCTCCGGCAATAACTACTGGATGGCTATTTATGTTTTTAGTTCTTTCGTGTATGGCGCCTAAGATTTCGTAATTACTAGCCGGTGGACGATAGCAAGCAATTATTTCTAGGATATTTCCTGAACAATGAATTTTCAACCCCGTCATTTCAAAAACATTATCAACCCAATTTGATACTACATTTAATGTGTTTTTCACGCAAATGAAAACTCCGCCACCTCTAGTTTCGCGATCTCTCCTAAACGTAATATAATCAGACCGAAAAATTTCCGAATTCGCTACCGCATCCGAGAGCCATGATTCTGTACCTATCACGATATCAGGATCACAAGCCTCAATTAAATTCCAAAATTCTATTACCTTATTCATGATACTACGGCAGTTCACCTGCAACAATCTAGTGAAGCCTTTCCTCACCTGCAAGTCTGATTTTGGGATTCCTGCGTCTTGTTTAGGTGCCTGCGTCCGCGCAGTAGTTGTTTCATCCCGCGCAGCTCTCGACTCCTCCCGCGCGGCAGTCGCCTCCTCCCGCGCAGCAGTCGCCTCCTCCCGCGCAGCAGTCACTACATGTCGGGATGGCGCTTCCCAGGAAGCCGCCGCCGTCACCGTCACCGTCACCGCCGCCGCCGCCGCCGCATCCGCAGCCGTCACCGCTGCCGCCGTCGTCTCCGCCGCTGCCACCGTCGCCTTCGCCACCGCTGCCACTGTTTTCCTTGTGTGCAGTCACTTGCCTCGCAAGCATGACTGAATAACCTCATCATGCAGGCGGCCCAGCTTCCATGCACCGCGGAAATTTAGATGAAGACCATCCCGTGCGAGGTCTTCTGGCCCCAGCCAGTGATTTGGGTCTACGAAATGACCGTCGATCTTTCCGCATGCCCATCGTAACCCTCGGTTTAATTGCCACGTCCTACCGATGTGCACATCTCTGCGTTGCATCACACCAGATAGAATAATTCGCGCGTTTTTGAATTTGCTTTTTACAGCACGGCCTAACTCCACGCACTGGTTCACAGTGTCGAAGATGGGTTGCCTCTTCGATACATTTGTACCCACGTGCACAAGAACAACTTCCACGGCTTCATTTTCTTGCGCTCTTTCCACGACGGATTTCATTTGCACAACGTTTATCCCTGGAAAGAAAGAAACGTCGGCTCTTTTCTTCTTGCAAACTCCTCTGCTGTGGCGTAGCATCGAATCTCCGAGCACTTTAACCTTGTTCTTATAAGGCTCATCATCAATGACGGTGTTGTTTGCTTCGGTACTCGAATGCGTTGATCGCTCGTGGACACTTTGCTTCTCCAACTCCTGGATCTTGAAGCTTAATTTCCTAATGCATTGCTGGGCTTCGGTTAATTCATCTTCAAGTCTCCGAAGTCTCCTCTCGCTTCGATCACATTTGGGGTACGTAGATACCGACGATTCAGTAGCAGGACCAGGGTTTTGCTCAACTCCGCCGATCACAAGAAGAGTGGCCAAAACTGCTGCACAGAGCAAAGCCACGCCGTCGCCGGACCGCACGCGCACCGCTTGCCCCTTCGCCACCCGGAAACACGCAGGCGCCCTGCCCAGATGCCCACGGGGCGCGGTAAACCGCCAAGTCGCAACCCATGGCCTTTCACTTTACGGAGCTGCTCCAAAACACGTCCTAACACGACGACTACCTGTTGACGACAGATCACAGACGAAATCATGAGCGAACAGATCTACTGAAAGCGTCTAATAGTGTCTCAAATGTCCTAAAAACGGTTGATGCCTATTTTAATATGTTTTCGCCTAAAACTGCTTAAAACAAGTAATTTTCAAGAACGATCATATTATAAATGCTAAATTTTGAAATTTGTTTTACGGAAACGCAAACACTTTTCACAAATGCAAATATTGTGTGATCGAATACGCAATCGACATCGAACCGAAATCTTTCACCCAAAATACCGAAAAAAGGAACCCTGAAAGTCAACATAATTAAGATGTTTCACGCTCGTCTCCGATCAGCACGCACTTTTTAGGTAATTGCACCCATTCCTGGTGCAGCTGCGCTGTTGACAGTTTTAGGCTTATCGCCGCAGCGCGTAGTCTGCCAAGTCCAGGGGAGGAAAGACAGGTCAGGCAAAAGCCTTCTGTCGGACAGGCGAAGATTACAAAAAAAAGGCCCATGGTTAAATGGGTCGTGTGGTGCATGTTTTTTGGGGGGGGGGGTGAGACAAGCGAAGAAGTTCTAGGAGAAGTGAGCATGAGAAACGTAACTAAATTTGTTTGCTCCTATATATCTGTGTCAGTGAAAAGTGCACTTTCAGCCTTCGAAATGATTTTAATAGATAAGACAACCTTTTTGTAGAAAATATTGATTATGTACTATACTGCTAATTATGAAAGTGAATAAAATATGCTTTTAGTCTCTCTCCTAAATGTGAAAATACTTTTTCGTGCATAATAAAAATTACCTAATTTAATCCTTTTGAGATCAGTTTTAGAAGCCAGAAATATAACTTTTTCATGTATATTTTTTGCCTGGTTTAGTCATTCTTTAACTTATTTTAAGTGCCTAAAAAGTCGATTTTAATGTTTATTAGTGCCTAATTTCGTACTTTTTGCATATTTTAGGTGCCAAAATAAAATCTTTTTTGTGCCTAAAATTCCGAGGTCTAGTCAAAACACTCAAATTTTCTCTCTCAAAAAGAAAGGGTATTTCCCGTTTATTATAGATATAGGTAAAGGTGGTGATAGAGCGATTTATATAATATGTGTCCCCTTGGTATCTTTTCATGCATAGTAAATATTCTAGCAGAAACGATTTTAACAACTAGTTTAATAATTATTTTTGCCATCATAGCTCTGCGTTTCAGTTGTAAATGAGAGCTGATGTGAAACAGAGGTGTTCGTGTTTTCTCGGTTCTAAAAGCTTTGGAAGGTAAGCTTTTAGATTTTAATTTTAGTTTGAGTTTGCTTAGACCGATTCTGATTCTTAACGAATGAAATACAATATGTTTTAACTCTTTGACTGCCACGTGTGTTTATTTCAAAATTACGCTGCCAGGCCACGTCCGTTTTTTCGCCACTCTAAATTGCATAAGTTGTGCATCATAATTATACATGTGGCCTCTCCTTGCGGGACAAATCTGTGTCAATTTAATACTTATGGGAGTCTTAAACATTGTTTTTATGCATACCATCTATACTTTCGAACAATCAAGGACCGATTTTAGTTTGCAGAATTTTAATACGGTGATGGTTGTGAAATGAGCTCCGAACTATGGTGCGTATATATGAGCCCCAAACTTTAACTGGCACTACAACTTGTGTTCGTACTATTCTTGTTTTAGATGCCACCAAGGATCTAGGGCCAAAACAAAAAGGAATTAGTGGAGCTAGTTAATGGCACAGACTTTCTCGTACTAGTTAGCTTCCTAATTTCTTTGGTCGGGGCTAACTATTCGGTCGTACCCCATCCATCCTATTGCCAGCTATCATCTATCGCCGTCCGAACATTTTTTTCACATTCGCTCAGTTTTTCGGTTTTCTAGTGGCAGAACCGAAAAAATACTTTAAGAATATTATTGAAGAGTAAACCTTCGCCCTATACGGAAATTTTCGTTGAAAAATATAGTGCCGTTTTTACGAAAATGGCGTTTAAGTGTTACTGTAAATGCGAAATTTGAAGCTCTTTCTCACTGTCGCGATTTCGAAAAACTTTATTGGAAGTCGTTTGAATCACTGTCAGTCACAAATCCAATAATGTATACAAATCGCCAAAAATTTGCATATTAAAAGCGTGAGAAATATTTCAAAAAATTGTATTTGTGTATTTTTTTAAGAAACAAGATCATACAGCAAAATGAATTTTCTGTCATTTTAAAGAGTGGAATTAGCATTACGCAAACAAAAAGTTTGAAGAAAAAAATTTGGAGTCGTTTTTGCGAAAATGGTGTTTGAGTGTTTCTGAAAATGCAGAAATTTGAACTCATTTTTACAAAAAAATGTTGAGTTTTCGAGAAACTTTGTATGACATAATGTAATGCAAATGCACTCATAAATACAATAATATGAACAAATCGCCTCTAATGTAAATACAAAGGACGTAAGAGACAAGTCAAAAAATACATTAGTGTAATTTTTGAAAAAAACAATAACAAAAGAATAAATCAAAATAACGTTTATGTCATCTTGTAAAGTACATTTAACACTAACAGTCCCAAAGGTTTAAATAAAAAATCTAAAGCCGTTTTAGAGAAAATCTTTTTGATATTTTTTTAATATTACACATACTGGACGCAATATTGCGCGAAAATTAATAAAATTTTCAAAAAAATGTTCATGACCGAAACGAAAGAATTATAAAGAAAAAAATTACTTGAGAGAAAAATCTCTATCTTAATTTTGTAGTTGTAGGAATACGCCGAAAAACTTTCAGTCTCTTGCTACTTTCAAAAATTCAGATTGATCAATGAAAATCGGTCCTATGCTATCTTTATAAATGTATTTCACTCTCTTTTTAGAAGAAATTGAAAGAAAAGCTTTGGAGCCAGTTTTGAAAATGTTGAACATGTCCCGAGAACTTCATGTAAAGTACCGCCAAAAATTAATTAATGTTTTTCAAAATCGCAGAGCTTCAACTCAGGCCAGATCGACAAGGGTTTATTCAATTTGGAAAAAATCATACCCATAGTTTAGGCGCTAGTGTTGGTCACATACCAGACAGACGGATGAACGTTTTGGAGGAAAAAAAATTTCATCACGGGACACCCAAAATGTGTATTACCGTCGAAATCTCGAAATCGATTTTCCGCAACATTACTTAACCTTCAGAATACTACGTATATTTCTCAATATATACGTACGTATACGAGAAAATAACTAGTGCTACAGAATGGCACAGACTTTCTCGTACTAGTTTGTTTTCTAATTTCGTTGGTCTGGGCAAACTAACATTGTCCCATCCTTCTGCCATCTATCATCTATCTCGGCCCGAAGTACATTTAAAAAAAATTGTCTGATGTTGAAGATGAAGTTATATTTGTTTTCAAAAAATCATTTAATTCATTTTTTAAAGTCAAAATACAAATGGGGGCTCATATTATCACCTTGCACCGTAGTTTGTACAAATAAGCGAGGAACTAGCCTTAAACTGGCTTCAAATCATTTGCCCAAAAGGCGGCTAGTTGACACACCTATATATCTTACACCGTGTTTTGCCTTTGTGCCAGCAAGTATACTGCAATTTTTCTAACTTTGCCCCTCAAGGCCACTCAAATCCCATCTTCGCGATGGAATATGTCACGGTAATTCACGTCCTTCTCAGTCGTTCCGCTAGATTTCGCATGATCGCGACCGTATCAAGCAGTGCTTGCCATCATGCGACTTCTACCGGCAAGCCCTGACATATTTCTTTGCGAAAATGGATTTGAGTGACCTTGAGGGGCCAAGTTAGAGAAATTGCAGTATAATAAGTAGGAAGACCCCGAAACTTTTTTACTTTTTTAAATTTTCGCAAAATGAGGAATTTTAACGAACATGAGTCCTGCACCATTCTCTTAAGCTATATGCTACCTAAGGTCCCAATTTAATAAAAAAATGTGCGTTTTTTTAAGACAAATTGTTGAGAGAAAATAAAAATTGTCTATGTTTGACACAAAAATTCGCAAAAAATTTTAATATTTGACAAATTGAACATGACCTTGTTTGAAGACCTGGTTTTGATGAACACATTTTACTAAGAAATAAAATGTATCTTCATAATTATAGTTGTAGGAAGACCCCCAAAAATTTTGATTTTTTTTCAATTCTCGAAAAATTGGGGTAATTGACCAACATGAGACCTGCACCATTTTCTTAAACGTCCTTTAGACTATCCAGCATCAGAATTTCATCAAAAACGATGGAGCCATTTTTTAATAGAAAATGTCCTAGGGGCTACATGTAAAGTACCCCTCCCCCCAAAAAAATTAAACTATCGGTTTCAAATTCAAGGGGCTACGACATCAACCAAATAGATTGGGGAATATCAATTTTGGCTGAATTGGGGAATATCAATCGGCTGAACGGTTCAGCCGCTAGCGTTAACAAACAGACGGACGGACAGGCGTTTCGCCGTCAATCGATTTTTCGATATCAAGGACCCACATAACATGGCTACTGACTACACTATGTGTTTGAAGATTTCCCCCCCCCCTAAATTTAGCATCTGGATTTATCCACATTTTCGTGCTAGGGCCTTGTAGTAAGAGTTTTTCTGTCGGAAATTCGTCGATTTTTCGCACAGCATTAAAATACAAGGGACTTCTCTCTCAGTGGCGTATACTGCTTTCATGCCCTGGGCTACTGCTGAATGTAACTATACATAAATCTTCGATTACTTAGTTTTTCTAGTTTGAACCATTTTAATACAATCCCTGGGTTGCATGAACCTATTTATAGATTCGTTAAACGCTATTGGCCCTGTAAGTGCAGTCTTAACGAAAGAAGCGTTGCAAGAACGTTCTTTAAGTTTACCGATTCGTTAAAGTACTCTTTAAATTATAGATTGAAAATCGGACTTGCAAACTGTTAACCATTCGTTAACCTAATCTCTGCTATAATAGTATCTACACTACTACGCAAAATAAATTTTCGTATTAATGTCCAGGCTGTATGAACAGCAGATCTAAGGATAATATTCCTCAATTACTCCACCATGCGCGATTTTCTTGAGTATTATACTTGGGTTTTTATTTCTTGGCACGTGGGGTCTTATCTTCAGGATGGAATATCTCATGATATTTTGCGTCGTTTTCTGTCGTGCCGCCAGGAGTCGTATACTCGCGACTGTATCGAGCAGTGCTGACGATCATGCGACTTCTAGCGGCACGACGGAGAACGACGCGAAATATCGTGAGATATTCCATCGCGAAGACTAGACCCCATGCGCCAAGAAATAAAAACCCAAGTATAAAGCTGTGGTAAACTTTTTCCCAGCTCTCGTTTTTTTTCTAGTTGATGTCTCTGTTTTCAATTGTATTGGAATACTTGCTACTTGCTAAAAGAAACATTTTTTCTCTTTCCGAAAAGTTTGTCGATTTTACTTTTCCATATACATACGTATATATGGAGTAATAATGTATATATGGAGTATATATGTAGAATATAATATTGATGGAGTTGTGGTGTGAATAATAAAGTATTTTGTATTTGTTTCCGTTGAGAATGTTATTTTTATTGTCTCAATTTAATTTGTTTTGACCCTCAGGCATTTTTGCTTAATTCAATAGTTTTTACATAAATTAACATGTTTTGAACATAATGTATTAAAATACAACAGTTTTATCTCGTATAACTCATCACATATTTGTTTCAATTATAAATCTTTTATTTCAACAAATTAAATTACTTTTAAAAGATCACAAATTCACCTATTCGTTAAATGTGTTAAAACAGTTATTAAATATTTTATATTTCATAATGAAATTTAACTTAATTATTCAGAAAATTATCATCTTCAAATTTTAAAGGTTCCATTTAAATAGTACTTTCAGTTTTGGGGAACGTTTTTCATTATATTAATGGCACAAATGCGTACATATTCTTGAAAATATCGTCTCCAGTGGCGTAGCGCCAGGGGATGCTGAGATGCAGAGCATCCCCGTATGTAATATTAATAAAGAACCCTAAACACTATATTGATAATCTTACAAGTGGTCCGTTGAGCGAAACACGTTTTGTATTAATTTTAAATAGATTTCCTATGATTGAATTCGGCGGGTAGTTGAAGCTGGCCTCTGATTGCTTGGAAGCTAAAATGCCTAGCGTCTGCCGCGAATTGCGACGAGCAATGACGCATGCGCAGATTGCGAGGTTCCCCTCTCCCCTCTTCACCCCAGGCCAAGAGAAACCCGACTGCTTTACGCTAGCATCCACTGCGGAAAGAAGCTCGTTGGTGCACGAGAGCGCAGCACACTTCAGGCGGTCAGTAAATTCTCTCTCTCTCTCTCTGACTCTCTCACTCGGGAGTCCCCGCTTGGTCATGGGCACAAACTGAAGAAATAGTGCCTGTAAACTATTTCTTAATTAATATACAAGAAATTGAATTATCCCTTAAATAAATTAAATATTATTTTAGTCTACAATGTATAAACTAACAAGTGGTCTCATTGCCATTCGCGTATAAGAATTAAAGCTGAGCCAAAGTATAATTTGCTTTCAAAACATCGGCAGTCCTGATTGCTGTGAGGATTTTGTGGGAAGAGCCTACACCATCGTAAGCAATCGAGATCGTGGAAGTAGTTCCAGTGTATCTGCCTTGTGTTGCGTTCGCCAGTTAGTGAAGTACAAGTGAAGTAGTTGATAGTGACATTTTGTGTGTTATTGTTGAGCATTCCTAAACGTCCGAGTCACGCTACGCCTCTGATCGTCTCCTGTATTATTTCAGTAGTATACCTTTCCGTTGCGGCTCTCACACGCAACCAATCATTATAAACGAGGTCTCTAAAGAAAGAGAATTTCACGGAGACGTGACGAATTGCACTTTGACATTAAAAATATGAAGGATTTGTTTTAAAAAACTAATCTAAATATTCAAGTCAAATGCAACCCGCAACACTTTCAACAGTTTTCGTCAAATAACTCCTAAACAAAGCGTTCTAGGGCCCTAAAAACTACGTTTTTCACATCATAATCTATAAGATGAGACATTCCTTTCATTCACATTCAATTAAATTTTCAGAGAAATAAAGAAGGAAATGTTTTCAGGTCTTAATGAAGTGAAGTGCAGTGAGATCCTGATTGTTTAAACATTCATTGCGGAGTTAGAATTTTTTTCTCTCTTAATGTAATTTAATTTTTAATTAATCAGTCAGTTTTCATATTATTATCATTATTTTACCATTATTTTTATTATTTTACCATTACTATTTTTACTATAATAAGTATATAATTTGCTAGTAACCTTATTATTGTTATTATTATATTATATTTATATTATTGTTATTATTATTGTTATTATTATTAGTGTTCTATGTTACTGCATTTTTATGATTTTGTAATTAGCTGCCACCGGGTTATACCCAATTGCAGTTTAAATCTATCTATCTATCTATCTAATACTATCAAGGCCACCTCAATATTTCAGCCCTTGCTGCTGGTAGCCATTTTTGTGACTACATGTTTAGTAAGCTTAGATTCCTCAATTTTATATTTACGTTTTCTGTATACACCGTGGTTTCTGCAGTCTGACGAGGTTTATTTGCATAATCATTGATTCAAGATTTGCTCTCCAGCAGCAACTAGAAGTATTATTATAATTTTGGTTATAATTATGTTTATGTCAAAGTTGAGGACATTGCATAAATGATGTTGGATCAGAAGCAACTTAGAGCTGAAAACTACCAAGTAGTAATGGATTTCCTCTTCTCAGAAGCTCATGAACGCTCCTGGTGTAACGTATTGCATGCAGGGTTTGGGTGAACACTTAATAACAACACTTTATATAAGTCACAAATGCACACGTAACTGTGTGTTTATTCATGCTCACAATACAATACTGACTGACTGGCCATGCCTCGTGTTACAGAGATGTGCAACTCGATATATCGATACACGGTTATCGTTACATCTCCCTTCTCAAAATAAAAATTATTATTGATCTTTTATTATATTGCACATTGAAATTATGAATCAAATACAACACTTCATTTTTTAAAGATCATTGTTAACATTTAAGTTATAAATTTCAGACAAACATTAACTAATACATTTTCTTCATCAATTAGTTTTTTAATAGAGATTAATATTCACAAATTTAATCTAACAACTGGTTGTACAGTTCTGCCATATCTTGATATATATTTGGATGAATCTAAAGGGGATTGTTTTGTTGCATTTTTCTCTACTAAGGTTGACTTAATTGGAGGTTTTCTCTGTTGAGATCATCTGAATTGGTGAAGGGTAGTTGTGATCTTTCGGGCACATCCACTGTTGAATCTTGAATTGTAGACTGCATTCTCCCATCTCTATCTTGATGTGGTTTGTTTGGTAATTGTGCCTTCGATCTTTATTGGTCTGATGAAACTGGTGTTTCGTCGCATAATCGTTCCATCATCCTGAATCATGTAAGAACGATCAGTAACTGGATGTAGTATTTTGCCAGAATACCATTTGTTGTCTGTGTCCCTGATCAAGATTTTCTCGTCATTTCGATATATTTGTGATTCTTTGGCTCCGCGATCAGAATATTTCTTCTGTTGTGCTCTTCTTTTCTCAAGCTTCTGTGATACGTCGGTTTGTAGTTTAGGCTGAAGATGGTTGTTGGATAGAGAAACTGGTGTTCTCGTATTCCTTCCAAATAATCTTGAAGATGGTGTGCCAAGTTCTTGATCTCGAGGTGTATTTCTTGACATTAGTGATGCCAGTTGAACATCTTCACCACTGATGTCACATCTCTTCACTAGTATTTTTGCAATGTCCACATACTTTTCAGCTAATCCATTTGACCTTGCAAAATGAGGGCTCGATGTAACAAGTTTGAAGTTCCATTCCTTTGCGAATTTTGCAAATTCTCTCGATGAATATACTGCGTTGTCAGAATGAAATTCTTGTGGAACTCCATGAGTCGTAAACCAAATTTTAAATTGACTTATCATTTCTGACGCTGTTGTCCTGGTCATTTTCTGTACTTCATAGTATCCGCTGTAGCTGTCTGCAAGAACAAGATAGCTGTTGCTCTTGTAGGAAAACACATCTGACGATACTATTTCGAATGGTAATTTTGGTATTTTCTTCATTTTGATTGTTTCCTTGTTCGGTTTGCGCTGTGTATGTTGACAGGTTTTGCAGGATTCTACCAATCTGATAACATCTTTTGTTAGACCTTCCCAAAATACGAATTGTCTAGATCTTCTAAGTGTTGCTTGTATGCCTGGATGCCCTTTGTGAATTACTTCCAGAACTCTTGATCTTTCGCTTTCTGGAACGAACACGCGATCTCCTTTGAAAATAAGCCCGTCACAATGTGATAATTCGCCTCGAAAGGTGAAGAAGGTTCTCAATATCTGCGGTACTTTGTTGTCAGGCCATCCTTTGTTCATCATTATGAGTGCCTGGCAGGTTGGATCTTAGAGTGTCGATCTTCTGAAATCTTCAGTGACGCTTTCAGACATTGATAAAACCATTAGAACCTGAAGTTCCTCCTCATCCTCTTCATAGGAATCTTCACAATCTCTGCTGAGTGTATCAGCAGCTTCCTTTCTTGTCTGTTATGTTAGGGCTGTACTCCTTGAGATCTAGCAATATTCTTCGTAGTCTCGGTGGTGCATTCACAAGCGGTTTCTTCCAAATTGTTTCTAAAGGTTTATGGTCAGTTTCGACTGTTAATTTCTTACCCCAAACATAGTCATGAAATTTCTTACAGCCGTAGCGAATCGTCAATGCCTCCTTAACAATCTGTGGATAATCTTGTTCAGTGCTGTTTAATGATTTAGTAGCATAAGCTACCGGTTGACCTTTTTGGATCAAGACTGCTCCTAATGCTTTCGATGACGCGTCGACCGATAATATCACATCTTTTACATCATAGTACCTCAAGACTGGAGTGCTGGACAGTGCTTCTTTTATTCCTTTGAACGCCTGTTCTTGTTCCGTGCCCCAAATCCATGCGACATCATCTTTCAATAAGATGCGTAGTGGATCAGTCAATTGTGATAGACATGGAACAAATTTTCCCAAGTAATTAACCATGCCCAACAGTCTCTGTAGTTCTTCGCAATTCTTCGGAACTTTGAGCTTCTTTATCGCGTCGACTTTGGTCTCATCTATTTCAAGTCCTTTGTCTGATAAGACGTGGCCCAAAAAATTAATTCTTTGTACATTGAATAAGCACTTTTCTTTGTTGAGGTTCAAACCATTTTCAAGCAGTCTTCGGAGTACTGTTTCAGTGATGTCTCGAAGTTTCTGCTCTGTACTAGCATGAATTAGTATGTCGTCCATTGCGCATTCTACGTTTGGAATGTCCTGTAGAACCTCTGACATAATCTGCTGAAATACTTCTGGAGCTGAGGAGAGTCCAAACGGAAGTCGCTTACAGGAATAACGGCCCCATGGTGCTGCAAAAGTTAAGTATAATTGCGTTCTCTCGGTGACTCTTATTTGCAAAAACCTCGAGTGCAGTCCAGACGTGTAAAGTACTTACTACCCGCGATTCTTGCTGCGATGGCTTCAATTGTGTTTAAAGGAAAATGTCTTCTTTTAATATTTTCGTTCACGTCCGTAGGGTCGATACACAGGCGAATTTTGTCCCCTTTTTTGACGATCACTAGAGGCGATACTGCTGCTGTTGGCTTTGTGACCGGTTTGATGATGTCCATTTTTACCATTTTGTCGAGCTCCTGTTTCACTGCTTCTTTTATGGCTAATGGAATCGTTCTAGCTGGACAGATCTCGAAGCTTGGATTTTCAACAAGGTCGATGTCGTATTCGTAGCCTTTAAAAAACCCCAAACCGTTGAAAATCTGCTTCTCGTCTAAGTTTGGATTAATCTTGACGCTCTGCACCCTAACTAACAGCTTTTCTTCTTCACAATTCTTCTTTCCTATTATTGGTTGAACTTTTTCCTTCACAATCAAGAATTTTAGCTCAGTCTTTCTATTCTTGATCTTACATTTCAGTTTCAGTTCACCTATAACACTTAGCTTGTGTTCACTGAAGTGCTTGTGTTCATCCGAAGTGAAAAAGCTAGCTGTTACTAGCTTTTTCACTTCGGATTGTTTTATTTCACCAATAACACCAAGTTTTTCAATTAAGTGCAACGGCATAACATTGCATTGAGCGCTGCTGTCTAACTTAGCATGAAAAGATTTGTTTCCCACCTTTATTAATTCCATCCAATCTTCTTCTTTTGATGGTACTGTGATGCTGCCAAACACATCGTGTCACTACTGTTTGACGATTGAGAGCTTGCTTCGTTGTCTTTCGAGTTGTGTACCACATGAATCTTCTTTTTGGACCTGCAACAAACTTCAAAATGTCCCAACTTTCCACATGTGTTGCATTTCTTCTTATATGCTGGACAAGATCGCTTTCCGTGTTTTGTACCACACCGTTTGCAATCGAAATGGTCACTATTTTTCTTTGTTTGTGTCTTTTTCGTCACTACGGCAACTGACAACTGCGATTCGTTGTTTTTGCTCATGTCACTGGCTTGTTTGTGTGCCGACTCACTTGCTTGACACATTTGTACCGTTCTATCATAGGTTAGGTCTGTAGTATCTAGCAATATTTCACGTAATCTGTCATCTTTTATGCCACTGACAATTTTGTCATTTAACATTCGTTTTTCTAGTTCACCAAAATTGCATTTTCTTTCTTGTGTTGTTATTCGAATCAGAAACTGTTCAAAGTTTTCGTCTGATTCTTGCACTATTTTATGAAAAGCGTATGCTTCATACGTTTCATTCACTTTTGGCACAAAGTAATTGTTAAATTTTTCCATAATTACCTGCATGTTTGTTTGTTGATCTTCTGTGAGGTTAAACGATTCAAATATTTCTTCAGCTTCATAAACTATTGTGGTCATAAATGTGGCGACGTGGACTTCGGGCGGTTCTTTATCCAACTGTATTGCTTTTGAGTACCAGTTGTACGACACTTTCCACGTTTTCCATTCCTGTGCCATGTTTTTACCAAATACCAGGGGTTTCGGTTGCCGAATGTTTATGCGATGAGCTAACCTCTGATCTTGGACGTTCTTCAATGTTCGTCATTTTCTTGTTTTGCCGATTTTTCCTACGTTCAATCAACAAAATCCAATAACTCCTGATACCATGTAACGTATTGCATGCAGGGTTTGGGTGAACACCTAATAACAACACTTTTTATAAGTCACAAATGCACACGTAACTGTGTGTTTATTCATGCTCACAATACAATGCTGACTGACTCGTCATGCCTCGTGTTACAGAGATGTGCTACTCGATATTGTAACGAACGTGAATTTCACGTGCTTTTACAAGATGAAACCAATCAGCCAAAACATTGGCTAAATTGATTCTCAGCCATCTGTTTGTACGAGATTCCACCGTCCGCCCGGTCGCTCGCCCGCCCGGTCGCCCGCGCGCCGCCGGGCAGCCGACGAGTTTTCTTATGTGGCTCGGAGGGGTGGAGAAGGGGTAACTTCTTATCTGGAGGGATGACGTGTGCGGAAGGGGGTGAGAGAAGGGGAGTACGGCACGACGGGGCAGAAAGTTCGTGGACTCGGGGGTGTGCGGTAGCGGATAGAGAGGAGAGTACGAGGCGCCAGGGGCAGAAAGTGCTTGGACTCCGAAGGTGTAAGGCCTCATTCACAATGCAAACTTAAATGTAAACGTAACGTAGCCACAAAACCTAGAAATGTGTTATTAAGCGAGACCATTCACAATGCCTTGACGTAACCGTAGACGTAAGACCGTTAACTTAAGAGTTCGCAAGCTCCAAGCTTTTACGTTAAGTTTACGTCGGAATTCTACCGAAGACCAATCAGAGAGCAGCATGGAAGTTCAATTTCAGATTGTGTTCAGGTAGTTTGTGGTTATGTCATTGTTATTGTAATGTAGAGAACTAGTTTACGAATGCTTTTGATGAGTGTTGTGAATTCAATGTAAGAATTTGGACAATTTTTATTGTGACTTTAACCTGAGATGGCGAATAAACTAATTATGTCCGACGAATTACTCATGAACACGAAGTCTACAAGTAGACTTCGAAGTCTACTACGAAGTCTACTTCGACTACTACGAAGTCTACTTGTAGACTTCGTGCTCATGAATTTGGTTCATGAGAATCCTTCTTATAAGATGAAGGAAATGTGAGCACTACTACATCTACTCGCATGTATATAAAGACAAATCGATAAGAATCTCGAAAAAATAGCTAGAAACCATGGTGGAAAGACCTTTTCACTATGTTAGAGACGAATCGATCAAGTTTCAGTACATTGAATTCTGATTGGTTCAGGCGAAACTTACGTTCGTCATTGTGAATGCTTGTTTTTACGTGTAAATTTTGCGGCTAAGTTTACAGCATTACGTTACGTTTAAGTTAGCATTGTGAATGAGGCCTAAGGTTGACGGCAGAGTCGGAGAGATGTGGCCGCGAGTCGGGTCAACGAGAGGTTGTGCCGTGCCAGGGCGGCTTTCGCCACCCCTTGTTCTTGCTGCAAGCTTTGCTGTTTGGGGCGAGGCTATTTTTCCAACGGACTAAGGTCGGTATTTCGATCCTTGCAAGCTCTACGTCGGGTCCTTCCTACACGAACTGTGTGAAACTGAGTTTGTCTCGCAAGAGGTGTGTATAATACGTAGTAAGACCAGTGGCGTAAAAGTGCTGAGTGTTTTACGGGGACATGGAAATAATCTTGGAACTAAAGTGGCCGCGCATTCCATACTAGAACTGAGAATTTTGAAGCAATTAGTTATAGAAGGCAGACTGGTGTAAGGCACGTGTTCACGCAATTCACCGTCAGAGATATTTTAGGGGCCATTAACGTTAATTCTAAGAAATTTCTTTTGAACATTCTGTGCTATCAACAATATATGTTTATTCACTGTAATATAATACAAGATGTTCTTCTTGTAATGTTCTTTAGTTTTTGAAGAAACTTCTTTTGAATATTCTATGCTATCAAGAAAACATTACATTTGTTCATTTAATTGAATGGATATTTTTTGTGGGGATTCTAGAGAATTTCGTGCACGAAATTATTTGCATGTATTTTGATGCAGTGTATAATGAGGGACAGTTAACTGCAATTTCCGTAAACGGAAGGTTCTACGACATTGAGTCATGCGAGAAGCATGTGTCCTTCACTCATCCCAACCGGGATTTCATTCTTTCCATTTGTTGAGCTTCAACTCGTTTTGTCACGGAAGATGTTGCTGTAATTCTAAGTTGTGCAAATCTTAAAATCAATGCGTGATGACTTTGCAGTTGATTCTCCATTTTTGATATTTTTTGAATTATGTTCTTTTTTTTGTTTGTGTATTTTCTTTGTGTATCAATGTTATTGTCATTCTTCAAGTTTTTTTGTTGTGGTTTCGCTTCAACGCGTGTCCAATTATATGTTGTTCTGTGGTCACAACTTTGTGTTTTTTTTTCATTTGAAATCTTCTGATGAGCCACGATCCCATTAAAATCCCACGAAACCGACAGCACGTTCGGTTACAATATATCGATACACGGTTATCGTTACACCTGGAATACCAGTGGTTCTGCCATCTATACTTCGGGTTTTCTTTCTTGGCGCACAGAGGTGTGTCAATAAAATGGGATATCTTACAGTATTTTTCGTCGTTCTCCGTTGTGCCCCCAGGGTTCGCATGATCGTGACTGTATCGAGCAGTGCTGGCTGGTTCGCATGATCGTGACTGTATCGAGCAGAGCTGGCGATCATGCGAACCCTCGCGGCACAATGGAGAACGACGCGAAATACCGTGAGATATTCCATTTTATTGACCCTCCCCCCCCCCCCGTGCGCCAAGGAAGAAAAACCGAAGTATACGTTCACAGGAAAGCCCAGGAACATGCTTCAAAATTATCAACATACCATGTCTTTTGCAGCACGTTTTGGGAAACCTGACTTATTACTTTCATCGCTAATCCAAAGTGGAAAAGAAAAAGTTAGTAATGTACCTTCCTATAAAAACCTAAAATTCACCTGATTTAATTTCTAGTGTTGCGTCGAAATTTAATAGCTCTGATGTCTGAAATTACAGGTCTCTCCTCATGTGAACGTTAATGAATTTCAAAAGAGGGGATTTTCCAAATGGACTCACTTTAGTTGTCTTAAAAGATGAAGACAAAATAAGAGAGGTAGAAGTCTTTGACAGTATTGTGATGGCTGAATTACCAGATGTGTCCGTAAATCCACAACTACACAACATTGTCAGTAGCTGCGTGATATATTGATAACGACCGCGCGGTTCGTTAAATCCAACAGCGCCATGCATGGAAACAGGAACTTGCAAAAAGGGGTATCCCAAAGAATTTGTTGGCAAAACAAACTTCAATGGTTTCACATGCATATTATTCATAATTGAGGGAAATAACATTGTTAACGATTAATACAATCACTTTCGTAGAGTGAAAAAATATTAGTAACTCATGTTCGTTCATTATCATATTCATTATACGTAGGATGTATTGTAACAAATTATTTACACAAAAACGTTTAATCACTCATATTACTTGTAACAATCTAATGTATCAAGAGATTAAAAAACTATGTGATAAATATATTGTAATTGAATTGCAAAGAACTTTGTTCATTGTGAACCTTTAAAACCTTCATTTAAAAGAGAGATACTATCATTCTTACGGGATTTCTTAGTTGTTGTTTTTTTGCGTTATGTGCAAGTTCCGTTTCTTTACCTGATTACTTAGCAAATAGAGAAAAAAGAAATCGCCCATTTAATAAGCAGGTATACCTCTAATACATATACAACTCTGAGAATATATTTCAAAAGAGCATTTTAAAAACATTTCCGACACAAATGTTAAAAAATTGGCATTGTTCTGACCTTCTCGCTTACGAAGACAAAGTTTTGTAATCGTGCGCCGGGAATCGGTGAATTATCGGCAGAAAACTTCTTATTGGCATGTCCTGATAACGTAAAAGAGGATAAAACATGTTATAATTAAATTAATTTAATAGACAGAAGGCGACTGCGGGCGCCTAGTTTGAGTCACTGTTTCAGTCAAATATGTAATGTTTGATGATCATAAAATTGTTGCGGAATAACGTGGGCACCAATTCAGTCAAAAATACGTTGACAAATATACCATTAAATTATATTTATTCGTTATTTTCTAAAAAGTAGCGAAAAGGAACAAACATGTGGTATTTATTGGGTTTGTGGCACCCCTAAACCAATTTTAAAAACTGTTTTATTGATGCCGATGTTGTTCTTGCATCGGAAACTAACTTTTCTTCATTAAGCAACTAAATTATATTTTTTCGTCACAGCCTAATATACAGGATGTCCAGAAGCTCCCGTTACAAAAAAAAATACCACAAATTCTGTGTTGCCAGACATGAAGAATGGCAGGTCCATTATGTTCTTGGCTGTCCGGGATGAGCCGCGTCTCAGTCGGTTTTGCTGACGTTTCGGCCATCTTGCTGTGGCCTTCTTCAGAGCTATACTGCTGAGAGCTATAATGACTCCGGCCGCGGAAGCCTACGAATCTACAATGGCAGGTCCAGTTTTTCCGAAAAAAAATTTTCTTTGAGAAAATTGGGTTTGAAAATCACTTCCGGGGCGCGAAATTCAAACCGGCCGCAACGACACCAGAGAGCGGCGTTCACATCCAACAAGTTTCGTGCGAAAAGATGCGATATAGCTAGCACATAATTTGCAGAAGTGGATGACTTACATGAGGCAGAAACTGTGAGTGACACCCAATGTCCTATTAAAAACTCTATTTCGTGCTCAAGTACGCTAGACGATAACGGGATATTGATCTCTAATTAAACAATTCGATATATTGTTCACGATCGAACGTACTTTTGTGTATTATTGTTTTGTTTATTATTGCCAGAGCAAGCAATCCAAAATTAGCAATTCTTAAAGAATGTACAGTGGGTATGTATATCGTACTACGGAATACGTACGGACAGTACATTTTCGATTAGATACCTTAATTGGTTTACCTTGTTTAATCCGTAAAACGGATCACATCCCCATGCTCACTGAGTAGTGGACATGGGGAGTAGTAGTGGACTGTCATAAAATGGACAACCCTGCATAAAACGGAAACCTCCCTAAACTGGATTTTTTTTTGTTGTTGTCCCGTTCGATTCCGGCGTAGAAAGATTTTACTATTGACTTAGAACGGAATATGTAACCGTCTAACTTTTCTTGTTTCCAAGCAGAAATCTACTTGCGTCCTTTGTTCCGATGGTGTTATAATTTTACATTCCTGATGTTTGGGAAGAGTAGTGCATCTAAAAATGCTTAATCTGTCTCTCCTGGCCACTTTTGCCCCAGCCCATTATCAAACACAACTTGGATATCGTGAAAATACAATTTTATTTTAGAGAAAAAAAATAGTGGTGCTACAGAATAGCACATACTTCACTGTATTAGTTTTCTATTTCCTTTGGTCTCGGTTAGCTATTCGGACTTGACCATGGTGGACTTGACACATACTCTTGCCAGTAGAGACGTTGCGATTCAACCGATTCGACAATGGTTTGTCGTCACCCAAAGTACATTTTTTGACATTTTCTTAATTTTCTGGTTTTCTAATATTAGAATGGAAATTTTATTTTTAGAATATTAATTTAAGAATATTATTTTAAGAATGGCAATTTTATTTTAAAAATTTGGAGCCGTTTTTTGAGAAAATAGCGCTTAAGCGCTAATGTAAATTTGAAATTCGAAGCTCTATTTCACAGAAAATGTTTGAGTTTTCGAAAAACTTCATTAGAAGTCATGTGAAGAATATTAACTCACAAATACAATAGTATTTACAAATAGCTAGAAATGTGTACAAGGTGTGTCCAAAAAGTCATGAAATATAATTTTTTGCAGAGCTACTATTGGTCGCAGCGCACTCGGACTGATTGGGTTAGGTGGAGGGTACCCTTAGCTTTACAGCGCATCAAAGCGCAGTCTGCTCCGAGCAACGGTAGCATCAGCATCGTTGAATAAGTGCGCCTCTGTTTCGCGACCTCGTCACGACACGCGATGAGTGATTCGGTCGAACAACGTCGGGCGATCAAGGTTTGCACGAAGCTCGATAAAAAGCCTTCCGAGACTCACGCAGTGTTAAAGCAAGCCTACGGGGAGTCTGCCATGAGTTATGTGCAAGTTATGAGGTGGGTGAAGAAGTTTAAGGATGGCTAGGAAGGGTTGGACGATGACTCTCGTTCTGGAAGACCATCAACAAGCAGAAACGAAGCCAATGCGAATCGTGTTCGTGAATTGATGAATTCTGACCACCGATTGAATGTTCTGCTTTTAGCTGACATTCTGAACATCCCAAAAATTTCCGTATTCAACACTGTTGCGGAGGAATTGCACATGAGAATGATGTGCGCCACATGAGAAAGGTGTGCGAAAAGACATCGCCGCTACGTGGCTGTTGCATCACGACAACGCGCCGAGCCACACGTCTCTGCGCGTCCGCGAATACTTGGCCAAGGATAACCTGGCAACACTGCCGCAGCCACCCTATAGTCCTGACCTCTCTCCGCCGGACTTCTTCCTGTTTCCCAGGATTAAAACCGTGCTCAAAGGATGCCGTTTTGAAACCATTGAGGACATCCAAAAGACTGTGACAACGATCTTAAACGAGGTTCTGGTTGAGGCCTGCCAGGGGGGTTACCAATCATGGGTGAAGCACTGGAAAAAAGTGTAGATGCTAATGGTGACTACTTTGAAGAATTTTAAATCTTTGTGCATATATCGCCAATAATTGTTTTTTAGAAAAATGTATTTCATGACTTTTTGGACACACTTTGAATATCATCGGTGTGAGAGATCTTCCAAAAAAATTACATTTGTGTAATTTGTGAAAAAATAAGAGAATACAGCAAAATTATTTCTCGTCATCATAAACAGTGCAATAAGCACCATCCGTACGAAAAGTTGGAAGAAAAAAATTTGGAGCCGTTAATGAGAATAGTACTGCTTTTGAACCTCTCAAAATGCGGAATTTTGACCTATTTTTCACAGAAAACGCTTGAGTTTTCGAGAAACTTTATTTGACATTATTTAAAGCTCATAAATGCAATAATATGAAATCACCGCCGATGTAAATATTAAGGATATGCAGGACATGTAAAAAATTACATTTTTGTAATTTTTGAAAAAAAAATAAAAGAATAGAGCGATTAAGGGTTTATGTCATCTCATAGCATATTTTTCGCACTACAAAAGTTTGAAAAACTAGTGGTGCAGCAGAATGGCACTGACTCTCCCGTATTAGTTTTCTATTTCCTTTGGTCTCGGCTAGCTATTCGGACTTGACACATACTCTTGCAAAGCTGCCATCTATCGCCGCCCAAAGTACACTTGTTGATATTTTCTTAATTTTTCTGTTTCCTAATGGTAAAACGGAATTATTAATTTTAAAATATTAAAAAACACAAAAACCTCGTCCTAAATAGCAACTTAAAAAATACATTTACTTAATTTTTCGGTTTCCCATTAGTAGAACGAAAATATTATTTTAAAAATATTAAAGAACAGTAAAACCTTGTCCTAAATGGCAATTTTCTTTTAAAAAAATTTCAGCCGTTTTTAAGAAATTGGCCTTTACGCGATAAATTCGAAGCTCTTTTTCATAGAGAAGTTTTGAGTTTTTGAGTTTCGAGAGTTTTGTTGAACACTACTTTTGCTTGTACTGGTAGGAGTAGAACTGAGGAAACTTTTCGAAAAACTTCATTAAACGTCATTTGAAGCACTTAAACTCACAAAT
This sequence comes from Acheta domesticus, assembly GCA_031308135.1. Classification (NCBI taxonomy): domain Eukaryota; kingdom Metazoa; phylum Arthropoda; class Insecta; order Orthoptera; family Gryllidae; genus Acheta; species Acheta domesticus. Next base: position 39,391,047 of record JAHLJT010002406.1, read on the forward strand.
ACAATGGTGTTTACACATTGCTGGAAATGTGCATATTAAAGTCGTGAGATATCTTTCAAAAAATTACTTTTATGTAATTACATTACATTTATATATACATTACATTTATGTAATTTTTGCAAAAACAAAACAATACCCCAAATTGAACTTTACGATAAATAAAAGAGTGCAATTAGCACTATCCGTTCCGAAAGTTTGAAGAAAAAATTTGGAGCCATTTATGAGAAAATAGCGTTTCAGCTTTTCTGAAAATGCGGAATTTCCAGCTAGTTTTCGAAAAAAAAAACTACTGAATTTTCGAGAAACTTATACATTATTTAAAGCACATGTACTCTTAACTATAATAATGTGAATTAATCGCCGCTAATGTAAATATTAACGACGTAAAAGAAGTCAAAAAATTACTTTTTGTAATTTTTGAAAATAAAAAGAATTGAGCAATATGGCTCTTATGTGATCTCATAGAGTACATTTAGCATTATTCCTACAAAAAGTTTAAAGAAAATATTTGGAGCCGTTTGAGAGAAAATCTTGTAATTATTTAAAATTGAACTGATATTGCGCGAAAAACTACTAAAATTTTCGAAAAATGTACACGACATTAGTGAAAGAACTCACTACGGAGAACATATTTTATTTGAAGAAAAACTCTCTATCTTCAATCTTGTAGTTGTAGGAAGGCGCAGAAAAAATTTCAAAATTTTGCAATTTTCGAAAATTCAAAGTTAACCGTGAAAATGGCACACATAACATCTCTAAGAGTATAGTTTACTCTATTTTTACAAGAAATTTAAAGAAAAAATTTAAATCCACGTTTGAGAAAATTTTAAAACTATCCGTGAGGCTTCATGTAATGTACAAAAGTTTGAAGAAAGTTCTTCAAAATCGACGCACCCCGAGTCGAGTCAGATCGTCTGGGGAATATCAATTTTGGAAAAAATCCTGCATATGGTTTAGGCGGAAGTCGTGTTCACAGACGGACGAATGGACGGACGTTTGGAGAAAAAAAAGAAGGAAAAAAACACTTTTTCGGTATTAGGGGATCCGAAAATGTGTATTTCCGTGAAAATCTCGAAATAGATTTTCCACAGCATTACATAACCTTCCCTATACCACATTTATTACTCCGTACATACGTAAGTATACGGGAGAGTCATAACATCTGTGAAATAGTCTCCAACATCCGTTAATAGATATCTAGAAGTGCCTCAGGAAATAACTTTTCTTCGATTAACCAAAAATTTGAGTGATCAAAATAGTTCTTTTAAATGCAGCTGCAAGGAACAAAAAATTGCTTCGAAATATCGAAAATCAACGCTCATGAAACTGATATTTTGAACCATCGTATGCGACATTCACAAATCGTGGGCGCAAAATGCTTGAATTCACATGATTTCGTTTACTTTCATTACTCCACTAACTGCTTTCCTACATTGCTTGTGAATTCATAAAACACGCATGGTATAATTGTATCTACTTTCCACTATTATATGTCATTGTAACTAGTTTCACTAGAAAAAGTCTTACATCCATGTATTTTTGAATATAAATAAAATAAAATTTATGTTATCTCTGTTTTTTCCAGGTTTCACAGTATATTTAAATTCAAATTTTCATGGGTTGATCAATAAAAAGTATTTTTGTATTTTGAAAATACAAAATACCATCAGAATGTATACAAATGTTCAAATATGTATTTTTGCTACAAAATACAAAAGTATCGAAAATACTTATTGTGAAATACAAATATTTTCGATACTGCCCAACTCTGCAAAGGACTGACAAGACTTCAACCAACTAAATGTGATCTTTTTGTTTTTATCACGAAAAACATGAACAAATTTATTTCTATGGGTTTTTATGAAGATGATTGCAGTATCTTTGGAGAAGACAAGGATATGATTAATCAATTAATAAAGATAATGCAAGAGATCACTATAAAACAATTTTTACAAAATATCATATTTTGGGGTTTTAAACATTGAAGAGAAAAATGGAGGAATTTTGTTGAGTCCAAAAATGTTCATTGAAAATATTATGGAGAAAAATAAAGGTGCAGAAAATTGTCATTTGGTGAAGACAACAGATCTTTTAGGAAGCAAATTGGATGATTAAGAAGATTCTCTTAAGGTTGATGAGGTACATTATCAAGAAATTTTGGGAAGTATTGAGTATCTTGTGTCTGGAACAAGACCAGATTTGACGTACAATGTCCCATTATTATACTGTGAATTTCAATGTCAATGTTTTTGTAATATATTGCACTCTTTGTCCTCATGTACTGGACGAAGACAATCATTTACAACAAACCCTAATTTATTTTGCTTTGACCAATTAAAACAACTTCATTCTGTAGTGAATTTAAAGTAATTAATCAGTTCTGAACTTGTAATAAGTTCAAATAGGCGTAGGTCCATGGGGAGGAAAATGAGAGAAATATCCCCTCCTAAAATTTTTAAGGAACTATTAATTTTAACTTGTCACGAAACTTTCAAGCAAAAATATTTCCGAATAATAATAAAAAAGAATAAAATCATATCACATGAGCTGAGTGTAGCCTGTGACATTTTACAAAATCTCTAATACAACATATTCTACCAAAACATTTTGAATTTCCTCTCCCAAAATTGTCTCTGGAACTGCCCCTGGTTCTTCAACTGGGTGAACTTGTTTACACCTCCTTGGCAGTCTCATTTAAACAATTAAAATATGATCCAGTTCAGCATGCAATACTTAAATATTTAATTTCAACTTCCCTGCTTTTGTTTACATAGTGGAAATGATATACATAATGTAATCAACAAACTTGAAAATGTATTATCAACTTATGATAATTAGCGTCCTTGGCTGTGAATGTCACTGAAGGGAATAGACTTTTGTTATTCATGAATAAGATCTTATTTTTCTCTTTTGGAGCATACACTATCGTTAGTCACATCTTAAGAAATAATTAAAAGCTTTTATATTAAGTACAATTTATTGGTTCTTTGTACATTAGTTCACATCGCAAAATTATTACACTTATTGTCACAACATCCTCTTGTAAAAAATTTAGAATACTGATGGCAAGCACAAACATTCATTCTTCACAAACAAACATGCACATGTACAGCACAGAACAATATTTTAACATTCACAAAGCAATTTAACATGTTATACATAATATACATCGACATATATGCTTACAAAGACTTATTAAATATTTGCAAAGAGTATAAAATATTACAACAGAACACAGGAGAACCTAGTTACACACTTATTATTACACTAGGTCTACTGTGCCTGGGATTGCCCCTACATTGTAGATATAGTGATCATTTTTTGTTACCAAACTACAAGACTAGTAATGAAACCCAATGCCTATTTGTCAGTTAAATAGACACTGAATAATTGTTCTTTAAAAGTTAGGTTTCACGGGTGAAATGGTCCACTTTGTGAATGAAATATACACAAATATTAACAATATAGCTGTCAAATTGATATGAAATGAACAAATAAAAAACAAATGTATGTATTCAGATTAATACTGGCACATGACATAATTTGAAAACAAAGTGCATCATACAAACATTAAAAACAATGTTTCAAAATATAAATAACAGACAGAGCAAAGTAGAGCAAGAAGAAATTCATGGTTTATTTTTCAATGAATAGTTTCATTATAGATATGCCTATCGACACTGAACACTTCACTGAATACAAATTAAAATGCAATATTAAAACCATATAAATCACATCATTAAACATAGTGTACATATCATCTAAAAAACAGTACTAACATTTTAAGAAACTTCTCTTGAAAATAAGAGCCATGTAAATTTTTTTTCAGAAACTAATACGCATTATTAAAGTTTTACAAAAATATTGTAGGCATGAGATTTACAAAAATGTGGAGTAGAACTTTGATATGTCAAATGGTTAAAATTGAAACACAATAAAACTGTAGTGTTAATTTTTCTGATTATTAATTTTTTCTCCATTTCAATATTTTTAAACATAATTCTCTAACAAAAATTATGCATGCTGAGAAATACAAAAATCACACATATAAAGTCTTGAATACACTAAAATAATTGTACACAATTGGCTCTTTCAAAGCTAATTTAGCCTGCCTTTCCTTACCAAAAAAAGAATGAAAATTATTTGAAATAAAATTTGATCATAGCCTCAATTTGCTCCATTTTACTTACAGTTGTTAATGTAGCCAACAACAATACTGCTCAGATAGTGATGTAGAGCACTAAAAACTCTATATTGATTTACTACAAAATTAGCAAATCAATTCAAGATATAAAAGTATTAAATAAAAGAAAAAGAAATAACAATTCAAAGCCAGAAATACAGAAAATATTTCATAATTGGGTCCAGATTCTTAAGTTTTAACTAATTTTGTTCATTTCATTACGTCATTATTTTAATATACACATCCATTTCAAAGACTTCTGGGCGGAAGACATGAATCCCAGAGTTCCTAAAAATATTCAGTGTGTTACAATTTTTAGAGTAACTCTAGGATTTAGTATGTTCCTAAAAAAACATGCATTTGGTTTAAGAAAACTCATTTTGGTTGATTGGAATTTAACAGTGGCCTGGACTCAGTGTCTAATATTGCTGAATTTATTTCTACTAATTAGATTAATACTAATTTCCATAGAAAAATTAGAAGATGAATATCTCCTGCTAAACAATGCAATGGACATCATTTAAACTGTTCCATGGAAGGAATTACAGTAGGTGATGTGCTCTTGTAAGAGCTCTCAAAATTCAATGTAATCCTGCTTACAGAAATACGAAGGACAGAAATGGAGAACTTTTAGGAGCAGAAATATTTGGACAATTACCTTGGAGAGCAGTGGCATGTATGAAGTATGAACCCGATTTCATGCTGCGTTGAGTGAACCTTTTTTTGCTTCAATTGTGGGTTGAAAGATTACAAAAGACCATCAAATTAGATATTTGGGATTATACAGTACATAGTGTTTCATGGCAACAGCCAATCTTAAAGTTTATTTTTTGTTTGGAGGCCAATTTTTAAGGGAATATTAAAGAAATTGAAAAACTGTTCTTAAATTTTATGTTTTTAAGAAAAGCTTTGCTTAAGTTCAGAAGTAAAAAATTTCCATAAAATGAGAAAGTAATTAAAATTTATTTATTGCAATTACTGTTTAGCCTGATATTAACATGATTCAAAAAATGATAAAAAGCTAAAAACGGCTAAATCGTCTTTTCAAAAAGCCTACCATGACATTCATAAAATCCTAAAAATCTGGGCCCAATTCATGACTATGAGACATTTACTTCTTGTAATAATAAACATTTAAATTACACTACATCACTATTGCATCATTTTCACTTAAACACTACATCTTCAATAATTTTCAAATATTTTTGAAAAGTCACTTTCACACAAAATGGATTGGTAGTCAATGTATAAAGAAGTCAACCAACCACAAGGTAGAAGCAGGAAAGTTTTTCTGTATTTATAATGTATTATGGTTTGGCTTTCCTAGGCAATTTTGAAGTCTTTGATATGAAATACAAAGCATTATATCCTGATAAATGAAAAAATTTAAAATATAAAATACTACTTTCACAATAAATAATATTAAAAAATAACTTAAGTCTTTCTAAATACCCTTTTGAAGAACATTTTGGTTTTCAGAATACACAGAAGTAAGTACATGAATAAATGCAAGGTGGGTTTATCACAAAAACTGCCCAATATTTACAGGCATTTTTCTGTGATATGAATAAATTGCTTATTTTATCATGTTTTACATGACAATTTGTCCATTCTGCAACAAATCGAAGTACAAAATAATATTATAGTTACAAATAATACAAAATTCAATTTTCTTTGAGAAATTGCCAAGTAATATCAAATATTAAAACTGAGTAAAAATAGCGAGATTCTTCTGTCAATTGATATTTCTCTCATTGAAATATCAAGATGTAACCCTCACAGAGTATTCCATTTGAGCAAATCTTGTCATACAATACTGCAATAGCAGTTAATTATCATTGTGTGTATAAAACCGAATGTAACAATAGTCACTTGCTCTAAACTTAGGTCAAACAGATGTTTCCGAGTTGAGTCTCAACACAAACTTGTTGGACTTTGGATCAACAACTTCTTCAGTCACATTAAAATGAGGTAGAGCTCGCACAGTACAAAGCAATGAGACATCATTCTGACGCAATTGGAAGCTTGTGCCATGACTGAGAGGGCGTGACAATAATTCATCGCAAATAAGAGCCCATGTCTGCACTGGTTTCTGTTCCTTTTCATTCTGTGAACATAAATATTTTTAGTACAGCAAACATAAATACAACACACACCAAAATGTATTTTTATTTCTTCCAGAAAGTTTGTCTCTTTTGACATTTTTCTCTGCAGAGAAAGTTTTCATTACAATAAAACTTATAATTAATATTCAAGAGCATCATTACTTCCACCTTGAAATATGGAATTAAAATAATAATATTCACAAAAAACATCTTATAATTGCATAAAAAAAGGAAATCTTATATTATGTTTTCAATAATCACTTACTTTATTCATGGTATTTACCACATTTCAAAACCAAGAATAAATAATTACACTGAACATAACAAATACATCATGAATTCAAATCATGAAGTAGAAACGCGTTTTTGAATGAAATTAGAATAATTTTACTGATAATGGTAATGTGTCACAAGAACATACAAGAGTAGATAGATGGGGGGAGGATGTGCATGGGCAGAGATTGCAAACTAAGAAGAAGTAGTTATGAGCAGGATAATCCACAAGAGGAAGAAAGAGTTAAATGGGCACAAAATCTATGAGAAAATCCTGGACTATGTAAAGGAAATGAAAACAAAAGAAAAGTCATTGCAAAATTTTGGACTTGGAATTACATTTTGGGAAACATACATTGGCTCAAAGAGGAGAAAATATGCAGGGTATGCAAGGAATGGGTGGGGGTTGGGGGGTGAAACTTGGGAGTCATGTCTTCGACGATTGTAGGAAAAAGGAAGTAACGTTACAAGAGCTGTAATATTGTGGATAACGTCAAAAAAATTTTGGATGAGAGGGGGACAGGTAAAATGTGAATGTTAGATTTTTTAGAAAAGACAAAATAAAAAAGGGTAGGTAGAGGGGAAGGATAATAAGGGAGGTATGGTGGGGAAAGGGGATGGGACATACAAAGGAGAGGAGACAGAACACAAAACAGACAAAATTTTTCTTAGAATCAAGAATTTTAAGAGCAAATGGAGAGAAATTGTCAAGAGAAGAGAGAAGGTGAGAGCGGAAGGAATAGAACATGGTTATGTTATAATATAGGTGCAACTTAATAATACGATAATAAGTAGTAATTAAAGCAATACACCCTATGACATTTCTGCTTTGAATTCATTTGCATTCATAATTCAAATAATTAACTCATTGCTATTACTTTTGGAAGTTCATGCTCCTTTGACTCTTTGGAGATACATGTACACACACAGCATAATGAAGAATAGCTAATACTTTAGGGCCTAAAACCTCACTTATCAGAAAGGATCAAATTCTTCCGTGTCTCATGTTTAATTATGTAATTTACTGAGCAAGAATGTTTCTAACAAATTGACAAGATCTATTTCAAATTTTCTTGTATCAGATTGGATTCCCTGATGAGAAAAGATGGTTTCTGAAAGTGTTAAAGCAGTAACACACAGAATGATTCTTTCATAACTGAAAGAAGAGAAATTATACATCTGTTCCAAGAGGAAATCTCTTTTAAAGAAAGAAATTCCAGAGAACTTACAATAACTTGGCTAGGTGTTTTTTATAACCCTTATCCTTGGATAAAGATGAAGATTAAAATAATTCTTTTTATGGTAATTAATTACTAGGAAATAGTTCCGAGTAGTGGTACAGGGGGGCACAAACTTTGTTGAACTTGTTAGTTCCCTATTCTCTTCAGTATCTAAAAGATTATCAGGGCCTCTTGCAGCACGTTGTTCAAAGATGGACGGCCAGACAAAGGACTATATACTTCGATTTTCTATAGTGGCCAATGACATTAGGTCATTGTTACACCTTATAAAATGAATCTCTCTAATTAATTCATTAATGTCCTTCCCCATGGCCTCAGAAACGTGCTTACCACTGTTAAAAAGACACACGCACACACAGAAAAATAGTCACAGACTAACAGTCTAATAGACAGACAAACAGATGCACATTTTGAAAAAAAAATCTTTCTGTTTCAGAGAACCCCAAAACACATATTTCCTTTAGAATCAATTTTCTGCAGTATTACATGGTTTTCTGTACTATGTATATTACTCCATAAATTGATAAGCACAAAACAAAGTAAATATGTTGGCACCAGTTTTATTTAATTCTTGGCACACTCATTTTAAAAATGCATAATTTTTCCATACTTGTTGGTGTGTTTTGGTAGTTTTTTGGAGAAATTCATGTATGATGCATGATTGGACATTTTTTGAATTAAAGCTGCATATTTACACTTCTATCCAGCGTATTATGAACTCTCTTATTATTTCTTTTCATAATTTGAGAATATGAAATTTGATGCATATTTTGTATAAATAGCTTATTATTCCTAGATCCTGGCAGTTCTTAGAGGCCTTGGCCAGCAGTTCCTATAATTCTTGGCCAGCAGTTCCAATTACATCTTGTGACAGAAAGCATTTTCTACATTCAAAAACATTCATATCTGGGAAAAAGATGAGTAAAATTAAGAAAAATTGTTTGTTGTTATGAAATGCAATGTTGTAATGAAATCTGGATCCATATTTTCATCAGAAGACCAAAAAGTTACCCAAATACCAAGTTGTTCTGGCAAAAATCCTTAAAGAAGGTAAATACAGTTTCACTGATCAGAAAAGTCATGATAACCGTCTTTTGGGATTCACAAAGCGGGAAAGAATAAAATGATCAGAGGTTAATAGTATACATTACTGGATTAATTCCACACAAGAATTGTTGAAGAAATGACCAGATTTGGAAAAGAAAAAAGTTATTTTTCAACAGGACAATGTGCCTATGCAGAAATCTGATATTTGTATATAGTACAGCCACCTCTGGTTGTAGTGAACTTCTGGAGATTAATATTTTTGGTTTACTATATCCATTGATGTAAAAATTAAATAGAATTTCTCCACATTGGTTGATTTTATTAATATAGAGAAACGGCAAAATACATTAACAGAACAAAATGAAAATTTCAATATTATTGTAGGACCATAAAACTAGTGGTGCTAAAACAGCAAGTACTTTCTCACTCATACTTTCACACAAAGTTACGTGAAAAGTACTCCAATTTTTGAAAAGTTGCACATGACCTTTTTTCAAAATCTACCAATAAGGAACAGATTTTATTACAGAAAAAATTTCCATATTCATAATTGTAGTTGTAGGAAGACGGCGAAAAAAAATTTAAACTTTGGTGATTTTCGAAAAATCAGGGTTTTTAATGAACATGGGACTTTTCTCTTAAAAGTCCTCCATTCTCTTAAAAGTCCTTTATGCTATTCAACAACAAAATTTGATAAAAAACAATAGAGCCATTTTTTTTTGAAAATTTGGAAAATGTCCCAGGGGCTTCATGTAAAGTACTCCCCAAAATTAAAATATCGGTTACAAATTCACAAGGTCGCAACATCAGCCAGATAGATTGGGGTATATCAATTTTGGCAAAAATCGGCTGACTGCCGCTAGCATTGTTCACAGACAGATGGACTGACAGACTTTTGCCTTCAATCGATTTTACGATATCAAGGGCCCACAAAATATGGCTTCTGGCTACACTACATGTTAGATGATTTTTTGTCTAAATTTAACAACTGGATTTGTCCCTTTTTTGTCACCAGGGCCTGGCAAGAGCTTTTTGTTTTTTTTGCAGAAAATTCCCTGTTTTTCACACAGCATTACATAACTTTCCCTCTACTCCATAGAGAGAACTTAAAAATCAATTATTTTCAATTGTTTGCTTCGTACATTTTTCATTAGTAATTTCTCTAGACCCTTCTCCAGAGTTTGTGCTCTCTCCACACTTGATTTGCATTGTCTACTGCACAGAGCTACTGTCTCTTAAGTATCGTAATGCAGTCTTGACCCCCCCCCCCCCCTCAATGCCTCTTGCAGTGATGAATAGAGACCGGAGTTTTATGTAATTACATATTTTTTGTCTTTCTACTTACTGTTCTCAAAATTGAAATCTTGGCGAATCATCACCCTCCTAATACAATATCCAATTTTTTCATTACATATTTTTACATATTTAGTACTATATTACATATTTTACTGTTTTCACAATATATTTTCTTATTCTATCAATTTTCTTCAATTTTATTATATATGTTTCATAAAAAGAAGTATTTTTTAAAAAATCAGCATTTTTACTACATTTTTGGTGAAATGTTGGTGTCAAATGTATCACTTGACACCCCGTTTTGTGACCTGTAATCTTAATTTCTGAGAAAAATTTGTGACCGCCGATGTATAACACTTCTATGAAAATGTTGTATGCTGCAGTGTACGTTTGCTGGACATAGATATTGCCAGTTTGTCCGATGGCTTCTATTGCGAATAGACTGGATGCTTAACTACAGTCCTGGATTACAATAGATGAAGCTTTTAGTACTGACGAGGAAGTTGTATGACGCAAAGTGTGCATCAACTTGTGCTCTCCAAAATGTTTTTAAAACGTATTAATTTTAAAATTTATTTAGGACATTTTTTCTAAATCTAATTTTGGGCTATGAAAATGGTTGTTTAAGTAGAGAATTTCAATATCCAATTTTACATATTTATTACCTGTTCTTTTATTCACCTAACAACATACAAGATCCTTTCGGTAATGGTTTGGTGTATGCGGCTAATGGAATTGATCGCTTTTTTACACGGTATGGCAGGTGTCCTCAGGTTGTGGGGCTGTGGCAATCGTGCACTTCCGGATGGCAATGTAGAACACTATTGCTTTGTTCTGCACAATTTCAAGTAACATCAAGCTTGAAACTTAAGGAAGCAGTCATGCGTTGGTGGTGCCAGTAGTAGCCCAAGCAGGAAACAGCCTTTGTCTCCACAGTGAAACTGGGTGGCACAAGGTCATCAGTAAGGTCCAGGTCCGCTACTTCCACCTCAGAGGAAACTTCTTCTATTATGACCTTTGGGTGACAATCTTTTTGCTAAGCTACCTAGTGTTGGAATCTTTGGCATTGGCATGTTATATTTTTTTCCATGCGGAAAAAAATTTCCAGGGCATTGTATTTCCTATGTTGAGTATAGCAAAGGTTCAGAATTCATTATAACTGAATCTGCTTGGGCTATTTTTAATGTAAGTGAATGGGACCTGTGACTTAAGTTCACTACATCCACAAATTCATTAGTCAATAGTATATTCATATTTCAAGTTCACTAGTCAACAGACTGTATATTGCCGAGGCCATATTTGTGGAAATACGTTATTAACTGTTACCTCACCCACCCTATACTTCAGATTTAACTCACAAAGACTTCTTCCTCTTTGGAAAACTGAAAAATTGGGTAGGTGGAAAGAAATCCTTGACCAATGAAGATTACATGGCAAAAGCAAACTCCATTTTGCAATATGAAAAATCTTCTTCTATGAAAGTCTTTAAAAAATAGCAAAACTTTGGGCAATGTGAATTGAGTCCGTATTGACAAAAAGTTGATTTTTAGTAAAATAAAATTTCCTTCTTCTAAAAAGTCACAGACTTATCAATCAGCTAATACATATGATCAAACTTCTATTCAGAAAAATCAAAATAAGAATCCGATTGACCCTAGTACAACCCCATGACATTCCCATGTAAAATCATCAATCACAATCCACTAAGCTTTTGAGGTTTTCTCCTGTTGTTTCGTTAAAATGTCAAATGACATACTTATTTTATTTGGAAAATAGTGAGATCATCAGAATTACCCTTCACACCCATAATTCTTAGACTGTCTTTAACCAGGGTTAGCTTAGCGAAAGTGAGCAGTAAAAAATAAGGGCATTTCACATAAAAACAAGGATAAGAAACTTCATTTCATAAATTCTATGAATTAAGATAATGCACATTTACAAGATACACAGCAAACAAATTAATATTTAGATGATCTTGGCTGTCCGGGTGATGCCGCGTCGAAGGCTGTGTTGCCGACATTTCGACCATTTTGTAGTGGTCGAAACGTCGGCAACACAGACCTCGACGTGGCGTCACCCGGACAGCCAAGATCATCCACATGACTCCGGCCGTGGAAGCCTACGACTTCAAATTAATATTTAGATTACAATTTTGAAAATGGTTATTAATTTTAATTATCTTCCCATAAGTGAATTGTATAGCATTAAACACAAAACTAGGTTGGTTAAACTCAAAAACTCACGCTGATTTAACCAATTCAAATTAATTAATAAATTATTGTATCTATAGGCCATATTTGGGAAATAAAGAAAGCTCCCTCACGAATTTTTGGTTTCTTAAAAAGTATTTATAGAAACCTCCACAGTCAAAATGCTTAAAAATGATTTACAGTGCACACACCTCTTGTTTTCAAATTTAAATCTATTCCTATCCTTTGTCCATTGTGCATTTGTAAGAGAGAAGATACATTCTGTATTACCAGGGATAGCAAAAATAAAAAACTGCCATTTTCTGAAGTTCACAATGTCACAGAGCAAACAACACAACATTGGTAATTGTAGATCCTCATTGTTTGTCCTCAAAAGAAGGATGTATCTCGGAAAAACGAGGATACATATTAACTCTATCTATAACCCGAGTTCTCAAAGATATCTATGTTTATCACACGGTGGTCTACTGTTGGATCTAGGTTGTCCCTTTTTAGTTCTTTAATTACATTTTGTGGATAAAATGTAATAAACTCTGACTTTGTTCATCATTAAATAAATGTACAACGTTTTTAGCATTAAGTGTTCGGCCATGGGTAACATTTATTACATTAATGGCAATTAACTGGTGTAGGATGAAGTATGATGCAGAAGCTTCCTTATTAGAGTTTCAAACCTCTTATATTGAGTAGTTGAACCATTCCATCATTAGTTTTTCACATAACAAATACAATTTCATTCTTGCATTACACATATGTGTAATTCAAAATAATGTAGAAAGTACTCAGGATACTTTTAACTTCTGATAAAAATATTGAGGGTTAAGAGAGATTGAATGGTGAGAGAGAAAAAATCATATAAAAACATCAATGGAAATAAGTAGTATTTAAAAATTCAATAATTTTGGTGTATCTTTATGAATGTTTAAACTTAATTATGTCTAAAATCTGGTACCATTATATGTATGACATGCATCATTTCATAGTTCTATAAATGCAAAGTTAACAAAGCTTAGAGACTTCTTACCTGCAATACAGGGGCTGGCACTAAAAATGGTTCAAGAAAGGCACGAGGAGTGAGATCATGGCTCAAACAACTAGCTAAGTGTGCAAGAATTGATTCCACCGAATGGCGAGGTTGTTGTCGAGTTATCCGTAAATACTTTTGCAGTGCACGAGCCATTGATGGAAAAACTGCTTGTGCTGCCTCTTGAGGATCCATTGGTATGGCTGGAACTGACAATATGTAATAGAATATAACATCAATTGTATGGAAGCTGTCATACCTACACACGTGATATTTCAAAGACTACTCACTAAAGATCAATCTTATCTTCCATAACTTTCAACATTGAGACCAATAATAATCCTTTCTCTGAATTCAAAAGGAAGAAGCTCAAGAAGAATTTCAACCTTCACAAACAACTTTAACAATCACCTCCATTTATAGTTTCTCTTTTGTTACTGTTTGCTTACAGTTTTCCAAACAGTGCACAGAGACTGGCTAGAGAGAATTTTAATTCAAAGTTTTGTTTACAAGCAAGTTTTGTTATCAGCACCTCTGCGTGATCAATGACATCTAGTTCATAGTTTTCTAATGCAATTTCCAAAGAGGTGAAAGTAGTCTCATTATTTTAATTATTTGATTTTGTTTTGGTAATTATCTGATTTTTATGGATTATAGACATTTGTATGTTCATGTGAAGTTTTGAGGTTATAGTTCTGCTCTATTGTGTTTTGTGGCATTTGGTTCCTTTAAGGTTATGAAATTGATGTGCTACCGTTGCAGTGATGAAAGTGACGGAGATTTTATCATTAATTCCAGAGGATAAGGAAAGTAAAAGTTATATCACAGACATTGAAATACATTGTGAAGTGGGCATTTGTCCAAAAAGTAAGAATAAATAAATAAATATTGATTGCAAGTAAAGGGAAATTTCAAAGGCTTTGAAAATTCAAAAAGTTTGCAAATTATTTATCTTCCTCAAAATGCTACACAAATGAACTACTTGAAATTGTTATTTAAAATAAAACTGCTGATTTAATAGTATAGTAGGCCAAAATTTACGCAGAGTGTATGTGATAATTATATAACTTACGAGCACAAAGAAGAGAAAAATCTGTGTATGTTGTGGAAAATTGCACTGAGAGGGGGTCTGGCCTCAGCAGTTTTTCAAGCTTGAAAGTTAATCAATGATGCACAGAAATAATATCTTATATTTAAGTAACTGAAAAGATTTATAAAATGAAAACACAGCACTGATTTACCCCATCAGTCTCATCCCTTTTTTCTTCTAGAACTTTCGTGTATTGAAATATAAAAATACAATGTGTACCTGCAGAACTGCAAGAAATTCCTTGATCTCCATGAAGACGTTTTATGTGTGTAAATGCTTCCTCTGCAGCCGTAATTAAACGAGCTCTTCGCTTTTTCACACGTCTCTCATAGTCATGTTCTTCATAAAACCTCTCATTATGACTTGAATCTCTCCTTCGAGCATGAGCTGCTAACATTGCTCTTGACTGACTTTGCTACAAAAATTAAAATGAAATGTTGTATTTCATCCCAAGACGTCACATCAATCTAAATGGTTGAAATACTACAACACTATGAGCAGACAGTTACAACAACAAAAAAAGGAGAAGCAACAACAAAATTACCTGTATAGAAGAGTTATTCATGCCATCTACATCATAAAATTTAAACTGGAGCCTCCTTTGCGTGATTTTGAAACTGGAATCCGCTCAAGGTATGGATTGTAGATTGGAAATTCTGTATAATAATGTTCAAGTATCCATACAGCAGCTCGCTGAATACTAAGCTGTCCAATTGCATATGCTCGACTCTCACCATCTGGGCTTCGCACAACCTAGAAAAGAAATATGTAATGAATATTATGTTAACAACAAATATCTACTGTTCCAGATCCTTGAAAATTACAATGTTAAACCTCTGTGATTAGATTATAAATATTTAAAAAAGAAAGGCCGAAAATTTACCTTTACGTAGTAGGTTGGCTGCAGGTGTCTTATTTCTACAAGGACTACAGCCAAATAATGAATAAACAGAAGAGTGTCTGTTAAACTTGATGCATATGAAACCAAGCCTTTGTATTGCACAGCTTCCCCTCCAGTAGTTGATGCAAGAGCACCCTCTGTTACTTGAACTACATAAAACAGCCAATAGGCAAATGTGCATACAAGTACCAGGACTAAAACGGTGGCACGAAAGAGAAAAATTCGGGGCATTGTTGCACGCGGACGGCGGAGAAACACAGCCCATGAACCAGCAGCCAATAGAACCTGAAATCAAAAACATTATTATTTCCAACTGGAAACTGTCAACAGTACCTCTGAAACAACAATTAACAAAAACACTTTTTTATAACACTGAACTTGATTTGAGGAGCAATACAGGAAACTATATATACTACACAACGAAATGCAATGCATTTTGAAGTAATCATGTTGCAGGATTTGATGTTTTCTGGTATAAAATTATATTTTCTCCATTACTTAAATAACAAAACTCTTTGATTTGGCATCTCATTATTTTATGCTTAGAAAGTTTAAAACAGATCATGAATTAAATTGAAATATATTGTGTAGTTCAAACATTTTGATACTTTGCTCTATACAGTCAACATTAGGTACTACAAAACAATTTAATTACTTAAGTATTAATAAGAGAAAATATTACTAAATAAATATTTTATTTAACTTAAATTAAAGACTTTTTTTAATTAAAGACTTTTCAAATCTTTTTTAATGTCAATACAATAAATCGTTTTTGAGAAAATTCAAAACATTATTCACTTTCAGTCAAGGAAAAACAGTATGATTATAAGTGATCCCCCTCAGATAATACCACAGTATACATATTACTACAGACCAGAAAAATATGTAGTTTGAAACTTCAAAATATGTAAATAAATATGTAACGCAAACAGTAAGAATATGCAATAAATATGTAAAATCAGATATTATATGCAATATTAAAATGCACTAATTATAAAACACATTTACATAATAAGAAATTACCTTTATAAGAAATTTCCTAAACAAATTTTAAAAATTATTTGGAGAGCACAAGTTGATGATTCACACTTTGCTTTCCCATCAGTAGTAAAAGCTTCATCTATTGCTACCCAGGACCATAGTTTTGCAGTCACACGAGAAGCAATAGAAGACATCGTCAAACATGCAATATCTACGACTAGCAAACGATCATTGCAGTTTACAGCACTCTCATCGAAGTGTACCATATCGGCGATCACCGAAGGTTCTCAAAAATTAAGATTAAAGTTTATGAAAAGAGGCATCAGTGATTCTTTTCACACCTAAAGGTGGAAATGATCTCAGTCACTGAAGCAACTTTTCATCACTGAGATAACTGAAGCAGGTGCACCGGAATGTGAGGACATCACATTCCTATGTTCCACATCACATGTCTACATAGGGCAGCTGGAGTACACAGCATGCAGTAATAATGAAGAAAAAATTCTGATTTTTTTTAAATACTTCTTTTCATCAAAATATGTAACAAATTTGAAGAAAATTTATAAAATAAATAATTTTTGTGAAAACAGCAAAATACGTAACAAAGTACGAAATATGTAAAAATATGCATTGAAAAACTTGGATATTGTGTTAGGACGATAAGCAGAAAGACAAGTTTGAAAATGGTAAGTAGAAAGATAAAAAATTTGTAATAACATAAAAATCTGGTCACTACATATTATACAGTGGTATGTGTACTGTGATAATACTCTTCAAAAGAGATGCACCTAAACGTACTTTGAATGTAATAAATACAGGATCACATAATTTCATACCTTACTTGGATTTTAAAAAAGCAAAAAAGAGAAAGATATCTGTACAGACCTCAGCCTTAAAGCTTGTGCTTCTGTAAGTATTAAATTTTGACAATGACAGAGTTTATTATGGATTCCTCATAGTTACAGTTATTAACATATTTTGCCTTAGCATATATCTGGATCCACTCTCAAGCCTTTCACATTACAAAAAGAAGTAGAGTTCTTGATATATTTTTATACATATCAAGATAGTATATTTTTATTTTCTTACATTCTACTATCCTAAAAATACACGTTACACTTAATCACTTCACATCCAAGAAGGGCTGGGCAATTATAGGTAATGGAAACAGAGATTTTGCACATCACCATTCTTTCTGTATAAAATTATAAAAATGTGAAAATCAGACCTAATAATAAGATCTAAAACACAATGACTTACTAGTTTAAATGCTAGTGACACCAACAAGCCTTTACATTCTGCTCCACAAGCCAGCAATTGAGATCCTGGTGTAAGTACTGGAAAGAATCCCAGTTTAGGGAGCACTACCATGGCTAAGGGCGATACAAAAGCAGCCACTGACAATACACCTGTCAGGACTGACCCCAAATACCGTTGACATACAAAACTAATTCCAGTGTCTGGTTCACCAATCCACTGACCACTCATGCCCATATCCTCTGCATCTGATTGTTCTGAAGTATTGCCAGTAACAGCAGTGGTATTTTCTCCCCAGTTATCATCCTACATAAAATACAACATAAGATTAGGTTACACTTAATTGCAAAAAATGATAAGTACATTTTTCTTTAATTATAAAATTCATTTATTGGAAAATTCTTAGAAAAAAAAATACAGTGATCACTCTTTCCTTAGACAAATTTCAGTTTGCCTAGGTATTTTTTATTTTTTCCCAGACAAAATATATAGTACATTTCACCCTAAATAAAAAATTGAAGTAAGCTTTGGATACCTGTAACTAATTTGTTAGTTCTCAAGTTTCATCATGAAAAAGTCAAAATGAATAATATTTGTACAATAAATAAAAATTAGAGCAAAAATTAACACTGTACTCTTTTTTCTTTTTTTTCCAGAAAAATCTCATTTTATAATAATCTTAACGATTCTAAAGATTCACCTACAAATTCTTTGAGTTTTCTTATATATATATTTATTTATTTATTTATTTTTTAAGTGATCATCTGAAAAAATTAGAACATCTAACCTGAGGCAGAATTTGCACTTCAATAACTTCTTGACCATCTCTATTTTCTTCACTGAGTGTTACTGATGTCTGAAAGGGAGCCATTGGTTCTTCCCCCTTCCTGTGACTGCGAGTGCTTCTAAAAAATATTGAAATACAATTTTATAACATTTCACTATATATATTGGCATTAAAGAAACCTGGAATTATTAACAAACTGACACACCAAAATCAAAGGCTATTAAGATTATTTTTTGGGTTGGATGTTCTGATTCAAGACGGTACTTAATCCAATTCATTTACTTAAAATTTTGTTTTGTATCACCGTAATTAAAAAATATTCCATACCCTTCTCAGTTGTAACGTTTGTGATTACAGAATTTCAATACAGGTTGGTAAACTTTTTATTACCATAAAATATCCAAGACAAATCTTTCACAATCAGAAATCACAATACCTGTTCAATAAGTACAATATATACAATGAAATGCCAACCATTTGACTACCAAGACAAGTCTTGCTAAAATAATGGAATGGCCAGATGACAAAATACATGCATAAAAATGAAAGTTATTAATACAAATTCAAAATTAAAACAATGTCCTATTCAAAGAATGCAAATAAAATTACAATGAAAAATAGAAATTACTACTTATTGCAATATTTTTTTCAAAAACAATACCGAATGAGTTTATTGACTTTCAAGACAAGGTCTTTAAAAAATAAATAATAATTTTATCTAAACATTTTTCATTTAATAATTACTCAGTAGCATATTTCTGTTGTCTATTCATGCCAGTCTAAGCATAAGAAATTCAAATGACTTTTACATTTAATATACCGGTAGAGAATTAATTTAGACACAAATATTTTAAGTGATTCATATTTTTAATTGAACGTTGAGCATCTTCAAATGCTATTTAAATGAAGGTCTGTTCTTTAAAAGAACTTCAAGCCAGTTAACAAGAGCAAAAAGTGATTTAACAAAATTCCATTGATGTTACTGAGGCATTCCTTCTCACAAAACATATTTCCTTTCCTCTGATGCATTTTATATTCTTAATCTAAAACATTTATATACTGCCTAAATAAATGAAAAAAGCAGCCTAACTTGTAAGGTAAGTCCAAAATGTCATAGAATTATTTCATATATAATCACAACTATAATACTGAATAAAACAACATTACACCCTGCTTACAAGACATACCTTGAGCTGCGATTTGAATGTAATCGATAGTTATTTCTATGAGTGTGACTACGAGATCGCCGGGAGCGAGAGCTCTGTTCACTCAGAGCTGACTTTACAGACTCTGTCTCCATTCCTTTTGGTAGATATTACCCCTGCAATGCAGCTGGTAACAATGGTGTAATTTACCAGTCACCATCAGGCACACCACAATTTCACTGTAATCTGAGCAACATCTAATGACACAATTTATTTGTGTTTTAATCTGCAATGAAAACAAATAACTATTAATAAACATAAAAAATTACCACATACTTTCATTTTATGACACTAAGTTATTAGTGACAGTCCTGATGTAGGTACTATTTAAACCACTTTCATTCTACACTCTTACTTTTTATTAAACTTAGTGGTATCCAAAATATACACAATTGTAATAGTTCTTTCCCACGTCACTGAAAGCACACTATGGTTATTGGGGTACATTTTTGTGTCATGCCAAAATGTAAACATTGACACACAGTAAAAGCCGCATCGGGATAACTTTTCGTAATATCTAGGAACTGACACAAATCGTAGGAGCCGTACATCGTGTACTAGATCAGTACAAGAAAACACATCCTTTTTTCACAATTTTGTAGAAACAGTATCACATTTTTAACATCCACATACAATGGAATTTCCACTGATTTTTACTGTAATTACCAAGCGGCCTCTGCACTACCAACATTCTGAGTTTGTGGCCATTGACCTCATCTGTCGTATATACATTTACATGATTACAGACAGATACCATTCACTGTCTCCCACCCTTAATTTTTATGTTTCGCTCAATTATTAGCTGTTTCGAAATTGCAAGGATTAGTGCAACTTCATTAACAAAGCACATATTCACATCATCACGACTTCTCGCTGGGCGGTTGGTATTACACAGAGTGCGTGCAAGAATGTGAATACGGAACTTCACATCTTTGACGCCAGAGGACGGTGATGGGAGGTGGTGGTGGAAGGGCGGCCAGGGAAGGTAAATCAATTCGTTCGAGAACTCAAGTGAGGACCGCAGGTAGCAAATTGGTACTTCGATACACCAATCGGTCGTTAAAGGGATTTGAAATGCATTGGCTTTTTTTAAACACAAAAATGCCTCTTGCCAACTTTTATTGTTAACTTTTGTGGTTTAAAAAATTATTTACATTTTATTTACAGTAATAAAGTACATTTCATTTTATAGTATAAGTTCTTCATATTCCTAATAAAATTATGTATTATGTACTTATGTACCTTTAAGATACCAAGAAAGTACTTTTAATTATAGAAATGCTTTAACAGAAATTCAGTCAAATATCTTAAGACATTTTGATGTTTTTTCTTCTTGTTACATTTTTCCAGAAATATAATACAAAAAAATTAAGTGCCACCAATTTTTTTTTCCTTCAATACTCAAATTTGGAATTTCTACAAAAATTAAAGCACACTAAACCAATTCTGCAACCAAACCAGTTCTGCAATATAAACATTTTAAAAAATCTTTAGAATATATAAATAATTACAAACAAAATGTTTCATAAAACATTTAGTTGTAACACCATTACAGTTAACATTGATAAAATATAGAGAATTTATCTTCCTTCAAAATTTGTTAAATTAAGTCAGACTGCCTGAAAATATGAAAATGGTTTTGTGTGCCACTACACGTCTTATTGCAGTCTTCTTTATCAAAGTTATAAAGTGATAAAAAGCATGGTTATACGAAAAGAAGAAGAAGAAGAAAAAAAGAAAACAAACATGATAAAAATCATCTTTTTGAAGTTTTCACACAACTGAGATTTTCACTTATATTTCCATATTTTTATACATAGGCCATGTATATAGATGGAGTTAATACAACCAGTTATTTTCCCATTCTTGTGAAGTCACCAATATGTTACTGATGAGAATTAAAATATTTTTCTCTGCTTTTGTTTTTTACCATGAGCAGTATTCTCAGTGAAAAATACAGTGACATTTCTTTCACTGTTATTTTTAGATGACTTCTGATGGATCTTGACGAAGAATATCCAGTTCATCAGGAGTTACATGAATGCGTAATTCTTTCTCTATTAGAAGGTCTTGAAGTTGGGGTAGTTCTGCAGGCAACAACTTTACAGCTTCAGTGTACAAGACCTGAATAAAAGATTTTGAATCAAATGAACCTTTATTTGAATTTCATTAGATTACTATTATATAACAAAGTAATAATACATACTTTTACCCAAGGGCACTCTTCAACTGCCCGGTAAAATATGGAATGGTAGGATGTTTCCTGACTGTGTTCTGCCAGAAACCGCAAATACAAACGCCACAACATAGGGCATCTCTTTGTCACAGAATCGTTTAATAATCTATTATATAAAGATGATAATCTGTTTTTGACACTTGGATCAGGAACAATAGGTCCACCTTTAACATAAATGTATAACACTTTTCCTAGAAATTACAGGTAATTCTTGCAGAGATTATCTTTTTTATTATTACACAGAAAACACAAGATACACTGCTTACACAATGCATAAACCTTTTTTCTTTTTTTTTTTTTCCAATGACACACAGAAGCACACAAAATTAAAGGAGACATTTGTTACATGAACGTAAACAATAAATAAATAAAATTTGAGGACCATAAGTAGCGCAGCTGGATTAATTAGAAAAATACTTTCTTACACAAATATTTCTAGCTTTTATATTAAAGGGCTGGAACATTCACATGACTATTCAATAATCAAATACTCAGGTTTACTTGGATCTTTTCAGAAAAAATCTTCATGTAGACAATCTATCTGAACGTAAAGTGAAACATTAACAGATAAATGTACAAATAAATACCAATTATGATTTCCAATTTTTTTTTAATTTACTTTTTGCTACTCCTGAATTTCATGGAACTACAATATCAAGAAGGAAACTGACATATGATAAAGATTTTTCATCATTTTATATCAGAACTTGAAGGACACCATGGTTTAATTATGTCCCAAGGGAAATACACATAATCAAGACAAATACTATGTCGATTAAAAATCATTAAAGAATACTAAAAAACAAAATCACAATTCATACCTGCATTTAAAAATTCATAGCTCTGTTGAGTAGCTATTTGAAGCAATCCACCTTGATACCGCATATAGAAAATCTGAAATATCTGAGCCAATAAACAATTTGATTCTTGAAAATATTTTGTCAGTCTCCACCAAGAACTTCCAGTGCAACCCACAGTAGTCTGAAAGGATAATAAATATTTTTCTTGTGATAGTTGGTTCTGATCACATTGGTTTTGATTGTCATGATGATAAATGTATAAAATAATAGTCTACTGAATGCAGAAAAATGTTCACACTTATATTTATTTAACAAAGTGGAAAAGGGAAAAGGACCTCAACTTGTGTAGAGGTATTAGAGGATGAATAAGTCATCTCATTTGGCATCTTCCCCAGAGGAAGCACAAGACACCTTTTAACTTTCTCGCGTTATGAATACTTCGTAAGAAGAGAAAGTTATGTAATTGTTCACCGGAAAACGGCAAATTTTTTTCCATTAAATAAGTGAAAATCACAAAAATCAAGAAAACAATTTCTTTTAAGATTTTAGAAATATGAAATACTAACCCACTACACTAAAATATGAAATACTACCCATTCAAATACAAATTTTTCATCAAATATGGAAGTTGATACATTAAAGAGGCAATAAACTTCATCAACCAAATTTTACATCAACTAATAATCAACAGTTTTTACCCACTTAGTTATGCGTCAGCTAATACTTTTTGATATATGATAATATGATTGTACTAAGCAAGTTTCTTCATGAATATTGTAATTTTAATTGGATTGAAGAAAGAACGTTTTAAATACCAATAACTTACTTTTAAAAATCTTAAAATACAATTCATTACATTTCTACTACTGTTTTCTAAAAACATACAAATTCAGAAAAAATAATATACAAAGAGGAAAAAAATCTTATGCATACCATTATGATATATTTTCATTAAAAATAAAAATGCAATATAACTTAATATTTACAATATTTGAATTTTGATTAATTAGCACTATAAATTAACTACATAAAACCATGATATACTAAGACATTGAAGAAACTTATTCTCTAAGGTTATTATAAAATACAGTATTATTTTGAAATGAAAAATTTCATTTATTTTATGCAATATTTTGATATATTGCATATTACATGCTCAAAGGTAAAGTAAAAGGCCAAAAAACTACAATTGTCACATGCATAGAAACTGGAATCAAAGTGTTTGCTTCTTTTACAGACGTTTGTGATCATTTATTGTTTTCTGCAATGAAATTCCTACACTTTTGTCATAAAATATAACTAGCCTTCATTTAAATTTTGGATAACTTTAACTAAAATTAAATAAAGAAATCAAACTTATTTTAAGAGCCATTCACAAAATTTTATATGATTTATTTTTACCTCAATATTTGCAATTACAGAGAGTAAATGTAAATTATTAGGGAACTCTTGAAGACCTCTGTGTAGAACATCTTGCAAAACTGTATATACACCAGGATTATTCTTGCTGTAGTAGTACAATAACCCCACATAGCTCTCAAAAATTCCTTCTCGTTGGCATGTGGACCTGAAAGGAAACACATTTTCACAATAATGTAACTGAATATACAGAGAGTCATAAGATGTTGAAGTTAAATTCAGGAAATCTATATCTAAAAATTAAAAGAAATTAACAGATAGCCGTTCATCCTACCCATTCTTTCATTCATTCTATTACAAGAAGTACGAAAATAACATCTTAACTAGCAACATTGGAGTGAATCAATATCTGAAACTAAAAGATAATTTTCTTGGATGCTTATTTTGTACACAAGACATTTTTATTCTTAGTCAATTCTTTTATTTTACTACAAGAGTTTATTTTACATCTCAAGTTATTATGAATGGTGGGTTAGTCAATTTAATGTCAATCATTCTCACATATTGTTAAAAAAATATCCTAAATAGTAACCAAATGAAGTCTTTTACTTATATAATTTATTTAAGCCCCACTCCCAATTGATCTTACGAAATGAAAATGTAATTCCAAAGAAATGTACATTGATGCTACTGTTAAAGAGATTTTATACTATTGCTTTTCAACAATTTGACAGAACTTACTGAAAACAATCTCACAATGATCTTTCCCTGTAAAAAATGCTAAAACGATTGCACTGTAGAAAAATTTTGGTAAATGTTCTCAACTTACTTAAGCACAGGTGTTGTGCTTGAAGATTTGGCAGAAGGGTACTTCTGAAGAGCTTCCTCAAATATTACACCAGCTTCCCAAACTGATTGTGTAAGTAATAACCACCAACCATAGCATGCTATCCAATCCACTATGAAGTCTGGCAGTAGGTGTTCTGTTCCATCAGCCAGCTAATTATCACGGAATAAAAAATATGAGTTCAAATCATGTAATTAAAGATTCAGCTGTCAGAAAATTGGATAATGCAATGCAGAAAAACTTAATTATTTATTATGCTTATCTTCTCAAAATAATTATTTATTATTCATATCTTCTCCTCAAAGCCATATCTTTGTTAAATAATTCCCCACAAAACCAACAAGTATTTTCAAAACTAGTTGCATCAAGTTTAAAGCATTTCTTTTTTCAAATACATTTCCAAAGTGTTCACCATTGTCGTAATGATTCACTTAAATCAGAGTAGAGAGTGGCGCGAGCAAAAAAGTACCCAATGAAATTCTGAATGACTACAGACAGGATTCTTTAACACAGAAAATAAGCTTGAAATTAATGAATCTGCTACTTGGAGTAATATTTTTAACCACGATTTTTGTAGGTACGCATTTATGAAGATATGGAAGTTTATGTAACTTCACTCTCTCCACCCTAAATATCACTTTGACTCGTCAAACACGATTGTAATTGTATATGTGACTCAATAAATTATTATTATTAATTAATAATAATAATTATTATTATTATGATTATTATTAATATTATTATTATTATGATTATTATTATGATTATTATTATTAATATTATTATTATTATTATTATTATTATTATTAACTGGTTATA
Source organism: Acheta domesticus (assembly GCA_031308135.1). NCBI lineage: Eukaryota > Metazoa > Arthropoda > Insecta > Orthoptera > Gryllidae > Acheta > Acheta domesticus. The sequence goes on from JAHLJT010002406.1 coordinate 39,416,708, forward strand.
GTACCAAACAGTACAGCTACACCCTTTCATTTACCAATAACCTACATAAAAGGTAAGTTTATATTGTGCAATATTATTTTTAAGATGACTTGAGATATTTTTTTGATTCATTACAATATGACTGGAGACTAATACTTGTACTGACACATTTCACATTGTGATCAAGCTCATAAACAAATATATTTTCCCAAGAAACCAATTCAAGATTTATGATCAGTGTGAATTCCAATTTTTCGACAGTATTCGTTGTTTTTTGAATTTGCTTCTTTTAGATCTACGTCTGATAGATAATATTACAGTTAAATTGCTCACAATCAGTTTATCTTCCAAGAAACAACAAATAGTTAAATGATATAAAATATCAATCTGTAAATTATTTCAAGCAAAAGTATCATTAATCACAGCACTCACATAGGTAGGAAATAGTATATCACTAAGCACTGTGACTGGTTTTGTATAAGTGTAGCCAAAAGTCCATTACACCAAGATTGACATTTAAAATTGAATTTCACATTAAACGGTATCAAAATATTTATTTGAAATTCTGACCTCAGAACTAATTTCTCGAAGAAGTTCAGTGGTAATATGTCGAAATTTATTGGAAGCAACTTCCCTCTCTGAAGTACTAATAACAGATGTCTGCCAATTTGCTACAGGAGTACCAAGAACTGAAATCAGACCAAAAACAAGCAAAGTTAATAAGTTCGTACACAATTTTGACCAAAACATCACTCTTTCATCAACTCTAAAATTAGCATATTTAATTCAATACAAATTATATCATATTTACCCAACTATAAGATGACTGAATATAAGACTACCCTCAAATTTTGAAGCAACCTCCTTTGATTTAAAAATTTTTTTTTCCCACTATTCAGTCTCAATAAAATTGTGAAGAGTCTTATTGATTAGTATATTGTCCTGTTGAAAAAGCTAAAACTTTGGGTCTGCATCTATTTTCTTCTAATTCATTATAATCAATTTTTTAAGTAATGCTATTAAACTGTGCTCTTTGTCTTCCATCTTATGCAACCTAAGAACGTTCCCTTCTGTGCTATCATTTTCCCCCCCTAACATCTTAGAGTTCTACTTCTTTAACTATTAACTTGAAAAAAATATCACATCGTTTAGAGACTCCATGATTGAGTTGAAAAACACCCCCCACATAACAAACAACAAACATTAACATAATTAGGTTTTTTGCAGATATATACAGCACAGAGTGAACAGAACCATGAACAAGACCGAATCTTTGAATGACCCCATATTTTTAAATCAAGGTATTTTAGGAGGGAGAAAGAAAAAACACCTTGTCTTGTACTCAGGTAAATATAGTATTTTGTTTGCAACAATTTTTCATGAAATTTAACACTTCACTGATTTTTTGATATTTTTAAAAATTTGACATTACCTAAAGCTGCCAGAACAGCAAGCACCTTAGTTTCCCTCTTCTTTTCATCACTGACAGCTTCCTTATTAGAATGCAAGAGAATTTCACATAAAGTTCTATATAATAGACAAAGTTCACCTTTCTTCTGATTACATGCAATACTTATAACAGGAGTGGCACCTTGGGCTGCTACTGCAGTAGTAAGCACTTTACAGGCACTTTCTTCTTGATTTACTGCTACTTCAAACAGAGCATATTCTACATAAAACAGACCATTATTTCTATTTTCTTCACGTTTCAGGAATTCTTTGATAGATGACTTGATTTTCTTTTTCCTCTGTGGTGGTAGTTTACAGTGTTCAATGTTATCCAAAATAACTAGGAGTCTTTCAAATCTAAGCCACCAAATAAACATTGCAGATCTAGCAGGTTCTTTTAAGCATATTGCAGAAGAATGAAAAACTTTTGTCACAAACTCTAAATAATGCTCCTGACCAGGCCAGCTGCTTGTTAGATATTGTGGACCATACACAAGATTTATAGCACCTTGCAAAAACGTTTTGTCATTCAACAACAATATGTGTTGAGGATAAAACATTGTCAGTAGTACCTCTACACCATCTAAGAAGGAGGGCACTTGATGCAATCCAATAGACAGCATGGTAGTATGTCTCCAAGGAAGACAAGGAATCTTGAGAAGAGTCATTACAATTAGAGCAAGGCGAATACTGAGTTTTGGTGAGGTAATAGGATGAAGCATATCTGACACATCATCTACAAAAACAAGGCGTTGTGGATCTTCACATTCAGCATCGGATGACCACGGAAGCCAATGGGCAGCTTCTCGAAGTTTTTCTATTCTGTACCATAATTCAGGTAATGGTAGCTGTGAGTTAAGAACTGTTTCTTCAAGGTCAGCTGAAAGAAAAGATAATTATTATTTAATGATCATTTATCTGCCTATAACCTACACATGGTCTATCAAACGCCCACAAACAGTCATTTCACTGTGATTAACAAATTTTGCTGTGCTGTTGTAATCAGCAAAGCAAAATTTTTAATTTTGTTAATAATAAAATTAAGAGAAACTCTAGAGCTTTTCATATAAATGTAACTATAAAAAGAATTTTAAAGTTAATATTTATTTAAATTTTAAAGATCAATTTTCAGATTTTATGCTACTTGCTCCAACAACATGATCACTGCTTTCCCTCATCTTTTCAGCATTTTATAAGCAGTGTTTGTATAATCTATTTGTCCATTGCACCCAGGATTACTAGCCATTCTACATTTTCGCCAGAGAGATATAACTACAATTCCTCACACATTAACTATGGAATGTTAAAAAGTAATGTAACACAATAATCATTTACCATTAGTATTTTTTAATGGAGTTGTTTTGTGATTTTGTGTCAGACACAGATTCACAAATTGAAATTTTCAAAATTCAGAACAATACACAAACTGATTATTCCAAAAAATGTTTATAATTCATGCAATGAATAACCTATCAATTTGCAAGGTATCTGAATGACAAAAATCAAAACATTGAATTATGTCAGAATTGTAATTATATTGTTTTTCTATTAATCATCAATTAATTCAGAAAGATTACTGAAAGAATTGAGTTATAATCTTCTCAGTGCAACAGCGTTCATTAATAAGTAAACACTTGCTAATGAATAAAGTTTCCTCCCATCAATATAATTCAATGAAAATAGGAAAACACCAATTTGTTGCTTCACTTTAGCAAAAATGAAAGCAAAAACATTGAACATTTAAATACACCACCGAGTTGTTAAGCTTTTTAAATAATAACTCTAACAATCAGTTTTCAAAGTTTAAAAGACAGTTTTTTTTTGTTTTGTTGCATCACTACTAGGTCATCAGCGACCACTATTGGATTTAACGTTACGGTATGAGGATGAAACGATATGGGGATCAAAGGGGGTGAAAGGACGAACACAAACAACCATGCCCAAGGTGGGGCTGGAACCCACAACCCCTTAGTCCGAGATCTACTGTCTTAACGATCTCGGCCACGGGGGCGGCTGAAAACTGTTGTAATTGTGCAAAAGTGTAAGATGTAATTAAATACAGTAAAAGAAAACAACATCATACTTATTAGATCTTCTGGAACAGATACAGATGTCTTGAAGAGATCGCTATCAGGTTGGGCTAGATTCAGCTCAAGGTAAATTCGCAGCAATGTCCATAACTGTTCCCACAATCCAGCCTGTCGTAAATAAAGTCCGCATTCAAGCAGCAAGTCTAAGAATGAAAATTTGGTAATTGAAATTTTTCCCCTTATGCTCATGCACAAAATAAGATTCAGATATCAAAAACTGTACAATTACCTAAAATTCCAGATTCCATTGGAAAAACAGTGACAGATGGTGCACCTCTTCTTAACTGGTGAAATTTCTTCATACCTTTTTCATATAATTTCATAACAGCTGTTGTATTACATAATGATAGAGAGCCCTGTAAAAATGCATAAAAATTAAAATTTAAAATAGCAATTAATTGTATCTTCAGAACATAAAAACACAAACAATATTTACTAAACAATGTGAAACAATGCTATCTAGAAGAAGATTGCCTCAAGAAAATTAACTTACTTGTGTTGCTCTAATATAAGCACGCCATAGTACAACACTGCCTGGTGATTTCTCAACCATTTGTAATAGCTGTTGAGCTAATGTGTCAGCAGGATATAAACGCTCTGCATTGCAGAACCTTTCCTGAAGAAGTCTTTCGTTTTGGGGATTGTCAGTAAGTGCTTTATCCAGAATTGATATTTTTCTTTCTGTTGTGACTCGTAAACTTTTTGCACTACCTCCTCGACGATATGTTTGTTCAAACTGTTGCACAACATCCTAAGAAAAGAAAAGTTATTTTTCTCAGAAAACAAATATCAAAATACAGTTACATTTGAAGTAAATTTTAAAAAGTTTAAATATGAAAATAAAAATTAACAGATCAGACAAGGTGTTTTTAAAATAAAAATTTGAATGGGGTACAACCACACATCATCCAAGCAAATGCTATATCACACATTAGGATAAAAAGACTGAAATTATCACTCTTCTAACAGCATAAGACTAGCAACATGAGAATTTAATAACTGCACATTTTTAAAGTAATACAAAATATGTTGGTCTTCTTTACTGCATCATGTCCAATAAAAACATTGAGCATGTTAAAAAAATTACTAATTATTCTCTAATAAGAAAAATACATTTTCATTTGCAATATTGGATTTGAAATATTTTATATGATTCTAAATATGGAAAATACTTAGATATTAAATTCCTGAAAACATTATCACAACCACTTAGCAAGTTGAAAAATTATAATATATTAAAATATTTGAATACCTGAAATTTGACATATTCTAACCAAATATCTATATTGTTTGGTTCTTCAGTCAAAGTTTTGTTGAAATCTGAGGTTCTCTTTGATAACTCCTCTTCAAGATGAAAATTTTGCCAGTTGTTATCACTGTCAGTAGACTTTTTATTTTTTTCCAGATCTGTAGTTTCCTCATTAGGTTCTAGGACTTGCATGAAGTATCTTTTGCTTTTTCTCTTCTTCTTATTAAATCGATATGAAAGATTTTCCATGATACGAAATTTGGTATAATATCTGAAATCAATATTTTTCTGAATTTAGAGAGCCCAGTATGGAAGAAGTATTGCAAACTATAAATCTAAAATATTATGAAATAAGGGCATCATCTTATTTAGACAAGTAAAGACAACATAAATCACTGTTTTCTTTTCTATTGATACAATTAATAAAATGTATCCTGCTTTTAGAAGAAAATGAGTGTAAATGAGAATTCTGTAAAAAAGAATACATACTGTGGAACAAGAGGTCTGGTGAGAGTTTTCACAGTGAGGTATCCCCTTACACTATTCTTGTCTTCAAAGAAGTCTTTCTGAACACTTTCATCAACTGCCTTTGGCCTGAAATACATGAAAATGTATATTTCTAATGATGATGATGATGATAATGACAATCATCAATTACACATCAATTTAAATAATAATATTCCCTACTGATCTTCAAATAATATATAAATATAAAAATTTTCACCTCTTGTAATCCTTTAATTTGTCTTTCTTTTTATGATGTTTATTTTTTTTGGTATCAATACAGGGCACTTCCACATTAAGCACTTCGGTAGAGCTTCCATAGTCATCATGAACACGCTGAGGTTCACTTGGCAAAGGAATATCAGTAAGATTTACAGGAAAACTCTCTATATTTAGCCATGCTGGACGTGTCACTTCTGAAACATTTAAAACTGTATTTTACAGGACCCTTCTACTTGTCATACAATAACTGCAATAGCTGCTCTGGCAGACAATTGAGCAGAAAATGTTTACAACTTGATAACCACCTCCTTCCGTATTTTCTGCTGGAGTAGACTCATTTTCTGGAATTTTTTCAGAGGTAGCATAAGCTGGAAATAGTGCCATTGCGATATTTTCTTATTTATCGACATTCAATTATGTTACTTTATTCCCCTTCAAGCGGCACACAACACAAATGATACATTACTGCGGCGGCTGTAATCGGACGTATTGTCATGTACTTTATTTTCTCAACATATACCTATAACCTCACTTAACCCTACCACGTCTGATAACGTAAACTCCAGAACAACAAAGTTCGTATATACTACGAACAGCAAGGTGTAACAACCTCACAATGTCTACATCTATACTGCGATTTTTGTAGGAAGAGCTCTCAAGGCCACTCAAATCCCATCTTCGTGATGGAATATGTCACGGCATTTCGTGTCATTCACAGTCGTTCCGCTAGATTTCGCACGATCGCGACCGTATGAAGCAGTGCTTGCGATCATGCGACTTCTACCGGCAAGACCGAGAAAAGACGCCAAATGCCGTGACATATTCCATCGCGAAGATGGGATTTGAGTGGCCTTGAGAGCTCTTCCTACAAAAACGCAGTATAATAACTAGTGGAGCAACAGAATGGCGCAGACTTTGCCGTATTAGTTTTCTATTTCCTTGGATCTGGGCTAGCTATTCGCAATTGCCGCATACTTGTGTCAGCTACCATCTATCGAGGCCCAAATACATTTTTTTTGACATTTTCTTTATTATTCGGTTTCCTAATGGTATAACGGAAATATTAATTTTGGAATATTAAAGAACAGCCAGGAAATACTCTTTGAGAATAGCAAAACCTAAATGGCAATTTTCCTTTAAGAATTTGGTGCCGTTTTTAAGGCAATAGCGTTTAAGCGCTACTAAAACTGCGAAATTTGAAGCTCTTTTCACAGAAAATTATTGTGTTTTCAAAACACTTAATTTGATGTCATTTGAAGCATTTCAACTCACAATAATAAAATTGTATTTACAAATTGCTGGTAAAGTGCATATTAACAGTGTGAGATATCTTTTTTTTTTCCTTTTGTTAAAGTGTAATTTCTAAAATAAAAAATAAAAAATTTAAAAAAATATTAAAAAAAACCTACGTCATACGTTCTCTCCGTTCGAAAAATTTGAAGAAACAATTTGCAGTCATTTATGAGAAAATGGTGTTTGAGCGATTTTAAATTGAGGAATTTTGAGCTAGTTGTCACATACAACGGTTGAGCTTTCGAGTAATGTTATAAGACAGAATTTAAAGCACATAAGGCCCCTACACACGTACCAATTTGTGGGGCCGACCGTCGGGCCAACCAGATTGTACGCTTTGCTACACACGGTCCAACCAAGAACCCAATTTATCAGTCGTGCTCCAAGTTGTCGCGAGGAAAGTAGCTGTGTGTGAGTAGCGAGTGTTCTCGCGTCGTTTGTGTCGTCTATTGTGGTGTGCTCCTATTGCGATTTTTTTCCTGCAGCTGCAGCCGTTCCGCAATAATACCCCTTTCCTGCGGGTTTTCCATGGTTCCTATTAACCTAACGTAGTTCAAAAGCTAGCTAAAATACGAACAAATTAATTTACTAAAAGAGAAACTTGAAAAAAAGATACAAATATTACCTTAACCAAAGAAAAAAATTAAAATACTAATTAACAAAACTATTATTACAAATGAAATAATTTATATAACTTCCGAAATTTCAACAAAAACTTACTGAAAATAACTTACAGCGAAAAAAAAACTACCCTAACCTAACCTAACCTAATTTAACAATAAAGAAAAATCTAAACACGAATTAACAAAACTATAACGTATGAAATAAAATATCGAAACTGAAATAACAACAAAAATAACCAACAACGAAAAAATTAGCAAACTGGAAGCAGAACCACAGAAGAACGCAACCAGCGCAAGAAAAGGACCGAGAACCGGGCACCATGGCATCGGGCCATGGATTATCATGGATATTCATCCATGATCGGGCATCATATACTCTCTGTCGATCCAACATCCTCTAGATTTCAACATATAGATATAGATCTTTATTCAAGGGGTGTTGGACGAGCACGATGGAACATGTGGATTCGCACGACGAAATCTGCGGAAATTAGTAAAAACTCGAGCGCTGTCATCGGCAGTTGGCCCGACCACGCTACACACGCCACAATTTGTCGGGCTCTGGTCAGGCTGTGTGGTGGGGGAATCGGCTGTCGGGTGGCGGAGCCGACCAACCGCCCCAGAGAGTATAATACCGCCCAACCGTGAACCGCCCAACCAAATTTTCTGTTGGACAACTGGCCTCCACACGATACAATTTGTTGGGTCGACTGGCCGGTCGGTCCGACAAATTGGTACGTGTGTAGGGCCCTATATACTCATAAATATAATAGGAACAACAAATCGCCACTAATGTAAATATTAACGACGTGAGAGACAAGTGAAAAAAAATATTTTTGTAAATTTTGAAAAAACAAAAGAATAGAGCAACATGACGTGTATGTCATCTCATAGAGTACATTAGGCACTATCCTTTCCAAAAGGTTAAAGAAAAAATTTAGAGCCGTTTTTTGAGAAAATATTGTTTTTGTAATATTTTAAAATTGCATATATTGTGCGAAAACTACGAAAGTGTTGAAAAAAATTCACATCACCTTAACGAAATAACTCACTTTGGAGACCAAATTTTAGTTGAAGGAAAAATTTCTATCTTTAATTTTGTAGTTGTAGGAAGAGGCCGAAGAAAATTTTGCAATTTAAAACAATGCAGAGTGAACCGTAAAATCGGACGTATGCCACCTTAATAAGTGTATTTTACTTTACTCTTACAAAAAATGTAAAGAAGCCGTTTTTCAGAAAATCAAGAAAATGTGCGAGTGGTCTTCATGTAAAGTCCCCCCAAATTTTGAAGAAAGTTTTTCAAAACCGCGGCACCTCGAGTGGAACCAGATCGACCGGGGAATATTCATTTTGGAAGAAATCGTATGTATGGTTTGGGTGCTAGTGTTGTTCACAGACATAGGACAGACGGACGGACGTTTTGAAAAGTACCACTTTTTCGCTATCAGGGAACCCCAAAATGTGTATTTCCGTTAACATTTCGAAACTGATTTTCTGCAGCATTACATAACATCCCCTACGAGTATACTACATATATTACTGCGTATATGGAAAAGTAACTAGACATTTTCGTTTCCTAGTTATAGAAAACATAATTGCAGCTGTAAATGAACGGCTGATTTGATATTTCTACATTGCTAACAAAATAGTAAGTCACCCTCAGTTCTACTCCTACCACTAAAAGCAAAAGAAGTGCTCAACAAAAATCTCGAAAGCTCAAACATTATCTGTGAAAAAGAGCTTCAAATTTCGCATTTTTAGTAGCGCTTAAACGCCATTTTCTTAAAAACGGCTACAAATTTTTGAAAGAAAATTGCGCTTTAGGACGAAGTTTTTGTGTTCTTTAATATTCTAAAATTAATATTTCCGTTCTACGATTAAGAAATCGAAAAACTAAGAAAATGTTAAAAAATGTACTTTGAGCGGCGATAGATGGCAGCTGGCAAGAGTATGTGGCAATTCCAAAAATACAAAAACAAGATTTTTGTCACAAACAGCTCCAGAATTTTTCTTTAAACCTTTGGTAGGGATAGTGCTTAATGAACTCTATAAAATGACATAAACGCCATATTGCTCTATTCTTTTATTTTTTTTCAAAAAATACAAAAATGTAATTTTTTGACTTGTCTCTCACGTCGGTAATATTTACATTAGCGGCGATTTGTTGATACAGTTATATTTATGAGTATATGTGCTTTAAATAATGTCTTATAACATTTCTCGAAAACTCAACAGTTGTCTGGGAAAACTAGCCCAAAATTTCGCATTTTCAGAAACGGTCAAACGCCATTTTCTCATAAATGGCTCCAAACTTTTTCTTCAAACATTTCAAACGGACGTACTAATTGCATTGGTTAACAAGAAAGTTCATTGTGGTTTTTTTTTCAAGAATTACACAAATGTAATGATTTTAAAAGATCGCTCACACCGTGAATAGGCACATTTCCCGCAATTTGTAAACATGAATATATATATATATATATATATATATATATATATATATATATATATATATATAAGTGAGTTAATGTGCATCAAACAACATCAAACGAAGTGTTTCGAAAACTCAAAAATTTTCTGTGAAAAAGAGTTTCGAATTTCGAGTTTACAGTATCGCTTAAACGCCATTTTTTTAAAAGCGGTTCAAAATTTTTAAAAAAATTGCCATTTAAGACGAGGTTTTGCTGTTATTTAATATTCTTGAAATTATATTTCCGTTCTACTATTTGGAAATCGAAAAATTAAGAAAATGTCAAAAAATGTACTTTGGGCGTCGATAGATGGCAGCTGGCACGAGCATGTGGGAATTCCGAATTGCTAGCCCAGACCATCGCACCTAGACTTGTGGTCTAGATGATGTGGCCCAGACCCAAGGAAATAGATAACTAATACGGGAATGTATTAATATGAATAGAAAACTAATTATACCGAAATCACTAAAAAGAACTAAAAAAATTCAACAACTTTACAAAACCCACCTCAAACCGTAACCTTGCAAATCCACGCTCTAACCTCAATATCACACTACACTCTCAATTCCGCTCCTGACCATTATTGCGCGCTCGATCAGATGGAAACTTTGCCGCCGTTCGTTGTACTTCCGTTGGTCACCCGTTCCCGGCCCAAGATAAATGTTGACCATCCTTCCTGTTCCCATTCCCGTCAAGCTTCGCTTTCCCGTCGTGTTGTGAACGCCTGACCTTTAACAAGGCCTAGCCCATAGAAAAGCGGCAACACCGCTCATACGTCCTAAATGCCGGGATAGTTTTCAGTGTATTTAAAGGGCGCGATCTCTTCAGTAAACTAGTGGTGCTACAGAATGGCACAGACTTTCCCGTATTAGTTTTCTATTTTCCTGGGTCTTCCCTAGCTATTCGGAATTGCCACTTACTCTTTCTTGCCAGCTACCATCTACCATCGCCAAAAGTACATTTTTTTGTCATTTTCTTAATTTTTCGGTTTCCTATTGGTAGAACAGAAACATTAATTTTAGAATATTAAAGAACACAAAAACCTAGCCGTAAATGGCAATTTTCTTTTAAAAATTATGTGCCGTTTAAGAGAAAATGGCGTTTTAGCGCTACTAAAAATGCGAAATTTGAAGCTCATTTTCACAGAAAATTTTTGAGTTTTCAAAATACTTTATTTGAAGTTATTTGAAGCACTTACACTCACAAATATAATCATCTTTACAAATTGCGGATAATGTGCATATTAAAGATGTGAGAGATCTTTCAAAAAATTTACATTTATATAATTTTTGAAAAAACAAAAAAAACTCAAAATAAACTTTACGCTATGCTAAAGAGAGTAATTAGCACTATCCGTTTCAAAAGTTTGAAGAAAAAATTTGTATTCTCATATATGAGAAAATGGCGTTTGAGCATTTCTGAAAATGCGAAATTTTGAGCTACTTTTCACAGAAAACGGTTGTGTTTCCAAGAAACTTTAGTTGACATTATTTAAAGCATATGTACTTCTAAATATAATAATGTGAAAAAATCGCCGATAATGTAAATATTAACGACCTGAGAGACAAGTAAAAAAAATTACATTTTGGTAATTTTTGAAAAAACCAACCGATAGACCAAAATGGCTTTTAGGTCATTGATAGAGTACATTTACCACTATCCCTACCAAAAGTTTAAAGAAAAAATTTGGAGCCGTTTTTGAGAAAATTTTGTTTTTGTAATTTTTTTAAATTGCACATATTGCACGCAATATTGCACGAAAACTACCAAAATTGTGAAAAACATTTACATGACCTTTATGAAAGAACTCAATATGCAGAACAAATTTTATTTGAAGAAAAAATCTCTATCTTCAATTTTGTAGTTGGAGAAAGACGCCGAAAAAAAATTCAAACTTTCACAATTTTCGAAAATTCAGAGCTGTACGTGAAAATCGGACCTATGCCATGTTAAAAAGTGTATTTTACTCTATTCATACAAGAAATTTAAAGAAAAAATTTGGAGCCGTTTTTGAGAAAATGTTGAAAATCCCCGGGGGGCTTCATATAAAGTACCCCCAAATTTTAAAGAATCTTTTTCAAAATCACAAAGCTTCGACTAGAATCAGATCGATTGGGGAATATCAATTTTGAAGAAAATCGACCGAACGGTTTAGGCGCTAGCGTTGACCACAGACGGACAGACGGACAGACGGACAGACGGACAGACGGACAGACGGACGGACGGACAGACGGACTGACGGACGGAATGCCGTCAATTGATTTTTAAGTATAAAGAAGCAACAAATCATGGATTTTGTCCACACCACGTGTTAGGGGATTTTTTTTCTTAATTTAGCAACTGGTTTTATCCACTTATTCATTTTCACGGCCCGGCAATTAATTTTTTTACGCCGAAAAAGAGCCATTTTTTCGCGCAGCATTACATAACTTTCCCTATACTACGTATATCACTCCGTGTATACGTACGTATACGGGAAAGTAAAAACATTAAGCGAATCTAAAAATAAAGTCTGTATTTACATATCACAAAACTATTTGCTCCTTTGGCAATTCAACAAAATTATTGGGACACTGATAATTTTTACAACTAAAATTTGACTAAAATACGTACTAAAATCTTGTGGACCCTCCTTTAGCTTTAATGGCATCTGTTACGTAGTACTTACAGTATTTATAGTAATAACGATTTAATATTTAATATGTCTTTATTTCACAGAAGTACATACATGTGTCTTGCTGTACATGCATAGTTCCACACTAACTTACCGCCAAGCATACCAATATGTTCTTGTCTCTCCCATATAGATGGCGACACTAGTATTAATCATGACAACATCTTTTAACCTTTTTGGCATACTTTCAATTAACTTTCGGGTATAATCCGAGGAAATCTTCCCCCACTCCTCCCGTATTCCTTGTTTGAGATGTTCTTTGTTAATAATAGGGCTCTGGCGTATTTCAATTTCTAATTTTGCCCTTAGATGTTCAATGGGATTTAAGGCCGGACTTTGTGGAGGAGGGTGGGGACACTGGGACAATTATAAAGAAGCCACAGCTTCACAAGATGGGCAGTGTGCTTTGGGTCATTGTCATGGTAGAATTGAAATGACCGAAAAAGTCCCAAATTTTCGGCACTCTTCTTGAGAGTCTCCTTTAATATGTTTATATGTAGATGTTGGTCCATAATCTTGTCCAAAAACACTAATTCCCCCTCCATTGGCTGCCATATACCCCCAAACCATTACACTTGCACCGCCGTGTTTTACTGTCGGTTTAACATTAACTAGCGTACCCGTGCGAGAACTCTCGCATGTGAAATCCCACCCTTTCCCTATTCATTTGTCTATCCGTTCCATAAAGGAGAGGAACTACTAATGTACTTACAGAATATCAAACAAAATAACAATGCAATTGATGTTTGAAACAAATTTTCAATTAAAGTTTATTCAACATTATAGAGAGATGTTCTTGGAACAATTCATTCTTCTTTAAAAACAACATTTGAAGAAATTTTTCAACCTTCCTTGAGAGTTAGCTTTTCGCTTTCCTTGATAGTCAAATAATAGGAAAGGTTTTTACTCTTGAGAGAGCCAAGTAAAGTAGTGCGAAAATACCGGATCGGGCAAGAACAGACCTACTCATTGCAAAATTATTTAACTTTCCTTTATTTTTTATGAAGAACCGAGTGAGTTTTGGAGAGTCAGGGTGCCAGCTTGCTGGGGTGAGAAAATTGAAAAATTATTTGTTTACTAAAATGTATTGAATTATTTTCTGAGTCTTTACGTACCTCAAGAAAAGCAATTCCGATCCAAAAAATAATCAAACTAAAGTTTTCACCTTTGAGTACTAAATACCATTTGTTAGCATTAGAAACAATTTAGTAGGCATTAGTAAGCCCACTTCGGTACATGGGAATGTTGCTCAAACTAAGTTTGCATTTTTAATATCTTAACGAACCGACACCTTGAGTTTAATATCAAACGGTGTTTTATTTACAATATGAGTTTACAGTTGGGCGTTACTGTACATACTTCCAGATATCGCCAACATTTAAATCGTGCGTTTGGACTGCGATCGTTGGCAGTTGTCGGGTGACTTGCACTATTCTTTCTATAATTTTAAATTTAGTTGTTTTTAATTGATTCGCATAGTATTGTAGGCTAGCGCGTTTTGATTTTTGTTTTCCATTTATTTCAAGCTATTCTACTTTAGCTACTTTAAAAAGTTTGTTCTTTATGTTGTGCCATAGCACAAGTTTTCCCCCACTACCTCTGCGTATATATATATATATATATATATATATATATATATATATATATATATATATATATATACCCGTGCGAGAACTCTCGCATGTTAGACCCCACACTCATCCCTATCCTTCTATTTTCATTCTAAGACGGAAAGTAGTTATCGAAATGTGTTTATTTGTATCTATACTACTTACTACTATCTATACTACTATACTTTTATTTGTATCTATAAAGGTAACTTGCAATGTACTAACACAATTACCTATAAAAATAAAAAACAATGCAATTAATGTGTAAAAGAAATTTTCAGTAAAAATTTATTCAATATCAAGGAGAATTTGCTTGGAACAATTCCCAACACTTACTTAAAGACATTTGAAGTAATTATTCAAAATTCTTTGTCAATTAGATTTTAGTTTTTCGTGATAGTCTCAAAAATATTAGCTTTTTACTTTTGAGAAAGCTACGTGTCTGAACCCGTTGACTTGAAAATTTCATCGAATGATAACGAAAAAATTGGTATGGGTAAAACACAAACACAGACTTCACTCTTCACTGAACACCCACATCCTTCCACAATTAAGTACACAGCACTTATAGACCATGAAAAAACATTAATAGTTTCTCTACGCGCATAAGAAACAATCTTCATAGGTATAGGTATCAAGCAACTATAATAGTACTTCTAATTGTTGCTGGAGAGCAAATCTTGAATTAATGATTATGCAAATAAACCTCGTCAGACTGCACAAACTACGGTGTTAATAGGATGTGTAAATAAAGATTGTCGAATCTAAGCCTTCTAAGCGTGTCGCCACAAAAATTGCTACCAGCAGGGAGGACTGAAATATTGAGGTGGCCTTGATAGTATTGAAGCGTGGAACCGAAAAGTTAATTGAATGAATCGAAGAATGTCTCATCTTGTAGATTATGATTTGAGAAACGTTTCTTTGAGGCCTTTGGCCTCAAAATTTTACTTTTTAAGGCTCTAAAATGCTTCGTTTATGAGTTATTTGCAGATATAGGTTGACATGTGATACGTGTTGCATTTTACTTGAATATTTCGATGCGTTTTTTTTTAAAGAAATCATCCATATTTGTAAAGTCAAAATGGAATTCGTCAAGTCTCCGTGAAATTCTCTTTCTTTGGAGCCCTCATTTATAAAGATTGGTTGCGTGTGAGAGCCGCAAAGGGGAGGTATACTACTGAAATAATATAGGAGACGATCTTTCGGAGCTCCTTATTGGGCTTCTGCTGATACTTCGTCCATCCGATACAGACAAGTTATATTTGCTCTCGTCTGCAAAGATCATCCGTTTCCACCAGTCTTCGTCCTTCAGAAAGTGGTATTTCGCGAACGCTATTCTTTTCTTGATGATACACAGATGTGCGGTTCAGTGGCGTAGCGTGTCTCGTGTATCTGGGGATGCTCAACAATAATGCGAACTGAAGACATCATTATTCTTAATGTTCTCTAGAATCAAAGTTATTGAAACAAATGTTACACTACTTCAACAGATTTATGTCAGGAGACTTCTTGAAAGCAAATTATGAAATAGCTCCGCTTTAGTTCTCACTCGCGGTTGACAATGAGATCACTTGTGAATTGATATATTTCGAACCAAAATAAAATGTAATATATTTAAGTCAGAATTCAACTTCTTAGATATTAATTGAGAATTAGTAGGCAAGCACTATATCTACTGTTTGTGCTCATGACCAAGCACGGAATCACGAGTGAGAAAGAAAAATATTTCTCTGACTACCTCAAGTGTGCTACGCTCTCGTGCACAAACGAGCAACTTGCTCTCATAGGCCTTTCTCACACGGTGCTTTCTCACCAGCCGTTGCTACCCGTATCCGTATGTTAGCTTTTCGGGACTCGAGAATCCTGGGGCGGGGGTGAAGAGGGGAGGGGAGAACCTCGCTGTCTGCGCATGCGCCATTGCTCGTCGCAATCTCGCGGCAGACGCCAGAAGCATTTTAGCGTCCAAGTAATCAGAGGCCAGCTTCTATAAACGCCCGGAATTCAATCATAGGAAATCACTTCAAAATTAATACAAAACGTGTTTCGCTGAAAGTGTTTCACTCACTTGGAAGATTATCAATACAATATTTAGGCTTCTTTGATTGATATTTCACGTGGGGATGCTCAGCATCTTAGCGTCCCCTGACGCTACACCAATGGTGCGGTTTTCGTCTGGCGATTCTGCTGTGGAAATTGGCTCTATGCAAAACACGCCGAAGAGTTTTGGGATGCACACGTTTTCCAATTTCAGTTTCCACTTCAGCAATACCGGGAGCGATGGCTCAGTGCATCAACCTGATGTCACTGCAGTCTCTCTGACCGGGATGCCCTAGGTTCGAGTCCCGACGGCGGCAGGATTTTCGACGCTAGCTTGTCAGCTAGGTCGAGATCAGTCGCTGTCTGGGGGAGAATTCTAGCGGCCGGCTGCTCTGGTCGGTAGTTTTCCGTAGTTTCTCCGATCAAAACCAGGTGAATGCCGGAGCAGTACCCTAACAAACGAGCCACGGACCGCGCGCGAACTTTCCTTCCTCTTCCTTGTCCTATCCTCTCCTCTTACACACACACACTTACACTAACATACACTACACTACTACACATGCTGGGAGACCGGTCGGGAGCTTACAGCTAGTCTCGGCTGGGGCGGTGCCCCGCTGGTGGAAGATACCTGGTTGAGGGGGAAAACCCCTCTAGTCGACGGTAGGTCGGCGCCAGATCTTGCCAGCCAGCGGGGAAAAGATCATCGCCACCTCCCGACGAAAAACACGCACTACACTTGCGGGACTAATGACCTGAGTAGTTAACGCGCCCGGAAACACGAATCAATCAATCAACTTCAAGAGTAATCTGTATCGCTGTAATAAAAGATTTTTTTTCTTAAAATGTAATTTTCTTCTCTGAAAGAAAATGTTCTAGGACGCCCCGTTTGACATTTACTATCCGATCCAGTCTTCTTTTTTGCAGCGTTTAATAATATTATACATTGTTGGTCTTTTCATTCGAAACATGTTCGCAATTTTTCTGATGCTGTTTCCTTTTTACTTTCCCGTATACGTACGTATACACGAAGTGATATAAGAAGTAAAGGGAAAGTTATGTAATGCTGCGCGAAAAAATGGCCAATTTTCGGCGGAAAAAAGTTAATTGGCCGGGCCGTGAAAAGGAAAAAGTAGATAAAACCAGTTGCTAAATTAAGAAAAAAAATCCCCTAACATGTGCTGTAGCCAGAAATCCTGTTTTGTGGGTCCTTGATACCGAAAAACCAATTGAAAGGAAAACGTCCGTCTGTCTGTCTGTGAACACTGCTAGCGCCTAAACAATACGTACGATTTTCATCCAAAATGGATATTCCCTGGTCGATTTGATTCTAGTCAAAGCTTTGAGATTTTGAAAAAGATTTTTCAAAATTTGGAGGTACTTTATATGAAGCCCCCCGGGGATTTTCAAAATGTTTTCTTTAAATTTCTCGTATGAATAGAGTAAAATACACTTATTAACATGGCATAGGTCCGATTTTCACGGATAACTCTGAATTTTCGAAAATTGTGAAAGTTTGAATTTTTTTCGGCGTCTTTCTCCAACTACAAAATTGAAGATATTTTTTCTTCAAATAAAATTAATTCTACATATTGAGTTCTTTCATAAAGGTCATGTAAATGTTTTTCAAAAGTTTAGTAGTTTTCGTGCAATATTGCGTGCAATATGTGCAATTTTAAAAAATTACAAAACCAAGATTTTCTCAAAAACGGCTCCAAATTTTTTCTATAAACTTTTGGTAGGGATAGTGGTAAATGTACTCTATTAGATGACATAAAAGCCATATTGCTCTATAGGATGTTTTTTTCGAAAATTACAAAAATGTAAATTTTTTCACATGTTTCTCACGTCGATAATATTTACATTAGCGGCGATTTTTTCACATTATTATATTTAGAAGTACATATGCTTTAAATAATGTCAACTAAAGTTTCTTGGAAACACAACCGTTTTCTGTGAAAAGTAGCTCAAAATTTCGCATTTTCAGAAATGCTCAAACGCCATTTTCTCATATATGAGAATACAAATTTTTCTTCAAACTTTTGAAACGGATAGTGCTAATTACTCTCTTTAGCATAGCGTAAAGTTTATTTTGAGTTTTTTTTGTTTTTTTTTTCAAAAATTACATAATTGTAATTTTTTTGAAAGCTCTCTCACATCTTTAATATGCACATTACCAGCAATTAGTAAACATTATTATATTTGTGAGTGTAAGTGCTTCAAATAAAGTATTTTGAAAACTCAAAACTTTTCTGTGAAAATGATCTTCAAATTTCGCATTTTTAGTAGCGCTAAAACGCCATTTTCTCTTACACGGCACATAATTTTTAAAAGAAAATTGCCATTTATGACTAGTTTGTTATGTTCTTTAATATTCTAAAATTAATGTTTCCGTTCTATCAATAGAAAACCGAACAATTAAGAAAATGACAAAAAAATGTACTTTTGGCGGTGATAGATGACAGCTGGCAAAAAAGAGTTTGTGGCAATTCCGAATAGCTAGCGAAGACCCAAGGAAATAGAAAACTAATACGGGAAGTCTGTGCCATTCTGTAGCACCACTAGTTCATGCTGGAATATCACCAACTGACGGGTATTAAAGCTAACATTTTTCCCTTTGTGCACCATTGTCCTTTCTTCTGGTTCCCACGCAACCAAGAAAGTAACTGAGCCCTTTTCAAGGTTTCGGAAAGTTGTACCGTTTTTCCACGCTCACTCAACTCCATATTTTGCACTCAAATTATCCTCCTATTCAGTGTCCCAATACTTTTGTTGATGTCAAACTTGGTCCTTTCAAATTAAAATTACTCATTTTGATGTAATATATTGTTAAAATAAATTATTTTACAGGTTTTCCCTCTCTCCACACTCGACTTTATCCAAATTATAGTTTACATGAAATAAGTATTATCGTCTTTATTCGTGTTTCGGCATAATATTCGCAAATTTACGGGTGTCCCAATATTTATGTAGACCACTGTACTTATGTGGCATTGCCTAGAGATCTTCGAGAGTATAGCCACTGTCCATTCATGTATAACATAAATGGTCCTTGTTTGTAAGTAATAATAACGCTACACAGAATCACTTTCTTTGTCTTACCGCATTTATAATCATCTACTATTCTTGCAATATAATTAAAAATATTTTAAATAAATGAAAGGTGTTGTCCGGTAACAAATATTATATTGAGGCTTAAGAACGTATCGATCACGTATGAAAAAAACAAACAGCGATTATCATCAGAGCTCTCTGAATAAGTTACAGGAATACATGAAATAAAAAGAAAATATAAATTATACAAATTATTTACAAATATCTCACCAACGATCTTATAATACAAAGATATTTTAATGTTCTTTGAGACGTGATCTAGTTTATTTACATAATTCGTGTTATATCTATTTGCAGAAATGTTTGCATGTTTTTCGGGATATACTTGAGATTGCACGAAGTCTACAAGACTTCGTGTGAGATTGTTTATACACTTTGATGAACTGAAATGTAAGCAGACATATTTTTATGTATTATATCGTGGCGAATCTCAGAAAAATATGATTTCTGAGATGGAAGTATAAGATTTTTAGTCCACGCATGAAAGTCACAAACTTATTTTGTGTTTTCCAAGAGAGAAGGGAGTATTTTTGGACACTCCATTAATTATATTATTCTACATCTTTGTATTTGTGGAAACAAAAGTATTGACACAGTTAAAATGGCAACAGGAACCACAACAAATATTACGTTAAATAGTAACTTGAAGATAAGAAATTATATGTTGATGGTTAATGTATACAAGAGGCGCAAATTGTTAGCACTGATACCTCATCACTTGAATCCCTCCTAGTAATTAGGCGCTACTGACTCCCATGTATTCTGCACGAACGAGAGGTGCGTAGCCGGACGTTCGGGAGTACAGATGCAATGTTGCCATTGTTTCTGGGCGAGGCCTTTATTAAAGGCGGCCATGCTTAGGCCCGCAGCAGACTATACTGCGATTTTCGTAACTTTGTCCCAGACAGAAATCAGCTGTTCACGGTTTCATCCAATCCGGAGCTTGAACGTCGCCATAGTGACGTCACTGTCTCGAAATATAAGCTCCTAATTGGATGGCAGCAAAACAGCTGATTTCTGTCAGGGACAAAGTTACGAAAATCGCATTATACACCGAGGAATGATTTACGAGAAACACGAAGTCTACAAGGAGGAGACTCAACTCCGGTGTTGGAGGCATGGTGGGGGTATGTACGAAAAACGTCGGCAGCTATTTGAAAAATAATACAAAAAAAGCCGGGCCCCTTCGCCTTCAGCGACATCACGCGGCGAAAGAAGGAACGTATCTCGGCTTTTCTCGACCATTAATCGTCAAAATTCGTTTGGTCCAAGTGGGTCAGTTGGCGCCGATTACAGGCGGTGTGCGGATGTGCTTAACCGAAGACAATAAGTTGAAAAGGAAGTAGTAAGTAGTAAATAATTTTGTAGAAAAAATGTTTGAATTAAATTTTGTATACGATGCTTTGCTTCCATTGGCTGTTTTGAAAGCCTTAGTAGTTCTTTCAATTGCCACGTGAGGTCGCTGAAGGCGAAGGGGCCCGTTTTTTTGTATTATTTTTCAAGTAGCTGCCGACGTTTTTCGTACATACTCCCACCACCGGAGTTGAGTCTCCTTGTAGACTTCGTGGCGAGAAATGTGCGACGAGAAACGAGGAAAGAGGCCGGCGAGGCAGCATCCACATACTAGAAATAGGTTATTCGATGTCTCGAAATGCCTTTATGTGCCACATGACGACAGTGGTGGCAGCAGTTAGCTATGAGATCAGCAGCGAGTCCCATGCGAGTCCCATTTCTAGTTTTATTAAATGCTCTTGTGTAATGTGAAATCCTTGTTTTGTTACCATAATCGTAAACAATTTGTTTAACGTCTTCGAACTGCCTAGAGAGAAATACACTACTGCATTGCATACAAATCATTATTTAACGTAAAAACTGGAAATTATATGACGTATAAGGGAGAAGTACATCAGCAAATTTTCTTGAGCTCCGTAATCTTTACCCGCTCTGGTTTACTACATTTGTTGGTTGAATTATGAATAAATGGTGAATGATCAAAGAATTCATAATGAAATTCACAATTAATAAATTCATTCGTAAATACCTAATAAATACAATTTAAGAAATATAATGAATTAATTCAATTATTTCAAAATATCCCTTCAAGTTTCCTGCTTCAACTTTTTTATGTTTATATTGTTGATTATTAGCGGGTTTCATACAAATAAGAATATCTTTCATGCAAGTTTTTTCTTGTTCATTTCCGTTTCAAGAGAAAATTCAAGAAAACAATTAAAAAACTGGTAGTTTATCGCAACTAATACTGCTAAATGTTATAACCTCACTCAGTTCTGCGCATTGTTTGGTGTTTTCCTGCGGCAGCTAATGCCTTTTAATGTAATAAGTGAAGAAGTAGAAATGTGTCCGAGAAAACTCCCTCGCCGACCGACTCGAGCGAGGAACTCTTTCGCCCCCCTCCGCAGAAGCGAACGAGAAAACTCTTTCAAGTGTGTGGGGGTCGGTAAGTGTCCCTTGTTTCGATTTTCCACATTTCTCGCCGCACATTAATTCTAGAAACGTATTCCTCGGTGTAGTGTGTTGCGGGCCTTAAATGTCCGTCTTTCAACTTTCTTTACGTTCCGGTTCGCGTTGCCGTTCCCGTTCACGAGCGGCCTTTAACGCCGGCACTGGTGGCTGGACATGCTGATGCTGGGGTGGGTGCCTCTCCGCCGGGGGGCAGATGCTACCTCAGCCTCTCTATGACATGCCGCAGCTGTTCCTCAGCTCCAGGACCTCCTGCCGCAGGTGGACATTCTCTTCCTCCGCTCTTCTTTGCATGTACATCCTTTAAAGCACGTCATTTTAATAAATGTCCGCCATGGTGCCTTTCTGCTTCAAAATATTCCCTCACCCAGCACACAACTTCCCCTTTCTGTGGTCTCTTCTCTCATGCCTGTAGTAACAACTGCACATCATTTTTTCTGAATACTATTGATTCAATTATGTACGAGTATATTAACGAGGTATTGAAGCTGACGGAGAAATGTGATTAAAGGGGTGTTTGCCTCTCACGCGGGATGTATCCCTCTGCCTCTTCCAGTCACAATGCGCCCTTCTCTCTCTCCAAAATTCTCAACTAAAACGTGAATACGAAAAAGTAATACATGTCATTAGTAGCAATATGTATTTATTATGATATTAATATACATGAATATTCATGACTTCGTGCGAATTCGCCTGATTACAACTAACAATAAAAGCTTTATTAGACCATTACAACAACACATTCCTTAGGAGCAACAGAAATACCCAACAAAGAAACAATCCTACAACCCGGATCAAGAGCAGGTTATTCACCAAGTGGTCATTTAATTTAACCTTCAAAGGAGTGTCACCCGCCAACATGGTGTACCCGCCAAAATGCGCCCGCATTGAAGTTGTAAGTCATTACGAAGCTCCTGATTGGATGACAGTGTCCCCCTCTCCGTCCAGCTCGTGATCTTCAAGTGTCACTATGTTTAAATCGACTGGCTTATGATGTAATGACTGCATCATGGACTGGCTGGCTTGCGTTGCGAAGTGACCTTCACGCCCGGCCGCCTGCAGGCGCGCGCAGGCAGTTGCGGGAATCCCGCGCAAAACACGACACCGAAGCGAAAGAGGAAAAGCCAGCTTATGATTCAATGCTGTCTCAACTGAGACCATTTGCTCTTGGAAAGCTTTTCTGCTGGCCCTCAATCCGCAGGTAAGTAGCCGCCCACCATATGTACCGCGCTGAACCGGGGTGATACTAACTAGATGTAGGTGGTGTTGGTGTTGAGTGAACACAATATTATGGTGCTTTGGCCAAGTGAGTCGAAGTGAGTTTACCCAGAACCAGCAATACATGTGTATAGTAACAAAAACCTGTGACCCAGAGTAGGTATGAGTGGACTATGTACCTTGTCTTTCATGGGTGATGAATGTTCAGCCTCTCGCCTAGCGGGCGGGTCAGGCAGAGAAAAGGCATATGGGGTCCGTATCCAGTTTTCGAACTACTCGGACATTTACTCGGAATAAATGAGGAAATTCAGAAACCATCGAGAGGGATGAAATGACGCAGAACGATCATTACAAGGAAAGCGTCTCAATAATTATCTTACAAAGTAACACATTCCCTTAAACACGACTGTCAATTCCTTAGCTTGTGACGAAAATATATTCCCGTTGGAACTCGAACCTACGCCCTCTACGCTGATAAGATAACTATTTACACACGCCATCACAACTTTGCTAATACAAATTCACAATTTATATTAGTAAAATTTGCGGAATATCTTCTTTTACATTTATTATTTATTTATGAATACGGTTTTCAAATAATTTTCTTTTTAGACAGCCACTAATAAAGCTGTTCTTTTAGGGCATACATAGCGTATTAAAAGTTCAATTTTTAGCACTACAGCTAAAAGTGAGACGATTCCCAAATGTTAAGATAAATGTGTATTGCAATAAAGAAAACAAAATCATTTCTTTTGATAGCATCAACCACTACTGACTTTAATGAATCATTAAGTGATTTGTATACTTGAATAAAAATAATATGAAGTCACTAACGCAGTCTGCAAAGTAATGTATGACACACGTGATTTTGTTTTGATCACAGGATTGTGCCATGCGGCTGATCGGCCTCGTGTCGCAACGTTTCCTACTCGCAAAATAAAACGTTACCTTTACGTATCATAAATAACTATAATAGTTTGAAAGCTATATATGTATCATAATTGGTTAGCAAGTGTTCATTTATTATTATTAGATAAAATATATGAATAATATAATATACACCATTTTGTCATCAAGAAAGAAAAATAATACTTATTTTAACAATGAATTTAATGCATTAATTCACACGTGTTTTGCACCATTTTAAAAACTAGTGGTGCTAAAACAGCACATACTTTCCCGCATTATTGGAAACAGCCAAGTAGTATTGAAATATTGCAGTTTCTGCGTTACTAACATCTTGGCTATCATTTGAAAACATCCAATTCAACTAAGAAGCGAACAAATCCCTGTTTTCATCACAGCGTTGTCAAAACTATGTGAATTCTACATCTGCATAAAAATACAGTACAAAAGTTTTGTAAACTTGTTTTGAAAAACGAAGCCTGATAACCCGGACAATATAGAAATGCATTTCATAGGGCCACGATTAGAGAAGAGTATTTTAAAGCCATGCAACGAATGCTTTACTCATTACAAATAGTACAACATTTGCTGCGAAAACTACGCAAATATTTTCATGCAAGTATCAACTTAAAGACAATTATAACCCCTTTGCAAACACCTATATCAAGTCACAACAATGACACGTAATTCACAGAAATTCGCGAGAGCGAAATAGAATTCCATTGTTGCATTCCCTACATTGTCGATACTCCCTTAAAGAGCTAGCAATTTTTATTTCAAATATTTCAAAATAAATAATGTATAAAAGATTAATGTGTAAATGAATAACAAAAGGTCGAATGTAAGAAATGAACAAAGAAATAATGTACAAAATTGCAAATTCTAATTTACGACGCATCCGGCTGTCTAAAGTGCAGTAAATTTGTAGAAGGCTATTATATTTGTCACGAAATTATAGAAAAACTACTCGGTATTTTCAAAAAATTATTGACCATATTTGACCTTATTTGAAGATGTAGTTTTGATTAATACATTTCATTGAGAAAACCAGCTGTCACCTATCGCCGCCCACACTAAATTTTTTGACATTTTTTCAATTTTTCGGTTGCCTGATGGTAGAACGGAAATATTAATTTTAGAATATCAAAGAACAATGAAACCTCGTTCTAAATGGCAATTTTCTTTTAAAAATTTGTAGCCGTTTTTAAGAAAATAGCGTTTAAGCGCTACTAAAAATGCGAAATTTGAAGCTCTTTTTCACAGAAAATGTTTGAGTTTTCAAAATACCTAATTTGAAATAATTTGAAGCTCTTACACTCACAAATAAAATAATGTTTAAAAATGGCTGGTAATGCGCATATTAAAAATGTGAGAGATCTTCCAAACGAATTACATTTTTGTAATTTTTGGAAAAACAAAAAAATACCTCAAAATAAACTTTACGTCATATTAAAGAGTGCAATTAGCACTATCCGTTCCAAAAGTTTGAAAAAAAAATTTGGAGCCGTTTATGAGAAAATGGCGTTTTTAAAAATAGCAAATATTTCGCGCAATGTTGCCGGGAAAACAACTAAAATTTTCAAAAAAATGTACATGACCTTAATAAAAGAACTCACTTTCGAAACCAAATTTTATTTGGAGGAAAAATCTCTATCTTCAATTTTGTAGTTGTAGCAAGACGCCGAACAAATTTCAAAATTTTGCAATTTTCGAGAATTTAGAGTTTACCGTGAAAATCGGACGCATGCCATCCTAATAAGCGTATTTTTGTCTATTCGTACAGGAAAGTCCAATAAACAATTTGGAGCCATCTTTTTTTTCTTAAATTTCAAAAATGTCCGGGAGGTTTCATCTAAAGTATTAATTTTGGAGAAAATCGGATAAACGGTTTAGTGGCCAGCGTTGTTCACAGACAGACGGACGGACAGACTTTTTGCTTGCAATTGGTTTTTCGGTACCCACGAAACAGGGATTTTGGCTGCACAACGTGTTGGGAAATTTTTTTTTTCTTAATTTAGCAACTGAATTTATCCACTTTTTCGTTACCAGGGCCTTCTAATAAGAGTTTTTCTGCCGAAAATCCGCCGTTTTTTTCGCGCAACATTACATAACTTTCCCTATATTATACTTACTACTTATAGTATACGGGAAAGTAAAAAACGTACTGTACCGAACAAGCAATGTACTTCAGGTTCTGATTTTCGTTCAGTTTCTCTGAATAAAATGGACATTTCCATCAATTTGTAAACACTATTTTATTTGTGAGTTAATGTGCTTCCAGTAATGAAGTGCACTGAAAAAGTGTAGTGTACAGAAAAAGTGTACCGACTTGTAATGAAGTTTCTCAAAAACTCAAAACTTTTCGCAGAAAAATAGTTTCATTGTTCCTAAATCATTACCTATTTTCAAAAATATCCTGACGTCAAAAATGACGGAGTAATATAAAAAGTCTATCTAGGCGGTAAAGTTTTTAACTGAAAAATTATGTCGTTTCTGTTTTGAATTCCCCCCACCAAATATTGTAACAATTTGAGTGCTTGCTATTTATGATACTTAGTAATAGAATATATTTCCTATTATTAGCTATTTCTTTGTTAATTTTGGATATAAGTAAGTTTCATTTTTGAAGTGTATCACATTAGCCCAATTTTTGCTGCATCGTATTATCCCCGATTGACTTTACCCGTGTTAATATTTATTGTAGAGGCATTGTTCTACATTATTGAATTTGTGAGTACATGTGCTCCAAACTCGTAAGTTTTCTGTGAAATTGAGTTCAAAAATGAGCATTTTCAGAAAAGCTCAAACGATATTTTCTCAAAAAATTGTTTAATAAAAGATGGAATTTAGGACTGTTTTACTCTTCAGCAATGTTCTTAAAGACATATTTCAACCCTTGTCTCAGGGGACTGAAAAATTGAGGAAATATGAAAGAAAGGTCATTTTGCCACGGATAGGTGGCTGCTGGGATAAAGGTGGGGCAATACTGAAAGGGTAGCGTAGATTAAATTCATTAGAAACTGACTAGTTCGAGAATGCCTGCCAAGATGTAGCACCACTAGAGTTATGCAGCATTAAAATACGTTTTATGCGCTGCTAGGCGGTATGCGAGAAAGTGAATATTGTGAATGAAATAAATATAAGTATAAACGTTTTGTGGGAAAATTTGCAAAGTAAGTAGCAATTTGCAAAAATATCGCGCTTTCTTAGAAAGCTGGCAAAATATGCATTACATGCGCCTTAAAATCCATGTTAAAATGATTGGAAGTTGGATATTGTATTCTCATACCAAGTGAACATTCTTTTTTTTGAATAAATGCATTTGTACTGAAATCCGGTTCTTGTTTATAACAAATTCTATCATGCTCTGTCCAGAGAGTATGCATGACCCCATCTCTCCCGTTGCGAAGTGTGCAAGTAGCCAGTCTCTTCACCAAGTTCTGATTTCCCCCCAAATTTTTCGTTCTATATCTTTCCTTTACACCAGTGTTTAGTGTCGATTTCAGGAGACAAATAGAAATATTCAACGGTACCATAATGAAAATTTTGCGATAGAGGAAAGCAAGTTAAATTTTAGAGGTTACTTTTCTAACAGTCAAGGACGGCGGAAGGTGCTGTCATTACAAGTGACAAATTACTACCTATTCCGCACGGCTGGCGCCGCGTGGTGCCGAATCAAGGGCATCCCAGTGAGAATCGTTGCAAGCGACAGTACTCATCCCTGCGTTCTCACTTCCAGATGAAATTAAAGACAATCGTGCTACCTCACACCATTTTGACATTAAATTTATATTTAACATGCACGACTATTTTGACATTAAATTTATAATTATTAAATAACTGCATTTCATGTATGCCGGGAGATTTGGCTCAGGGCATCAACTGATGTCCCGACGGTGGCAGGATTTTCGATACGAGCTAGATAGCTAGGTCGAATTCAGTCGTTGTTCGAAGGAGAATTCTAGCGGCTGGCTGTTTTGATCAGTAGTTTTCCGTGGTTTCTCCGATCAACACCAGGCGAACCCTGGAGCAGTACCCTAACAAACGAGCCACGACCTTTCCTTCCTCTTCCTTGTCCTATTCTAACCCCTTACACTCATTCAAGCACTTCACTAAAACATTTGCCAGGAGGCGGGTCGGGAACTTAGAACTTGTCCCGGCTGTACTCCACTGATGGGAGATACCTGATTAGGGAAAACTCCGCTTGTTGACGGTAGGTCGGCGCTGGTGGTCGCCATCCCGTGGGGAAGAACACTACCACCACTATCACCTCCAGAGATTAAATCATGCACTACACCTATGGGACTAATGACTTTAGCAGTTGACGCGCCCGGAATCATCAATAGCTCTCCCGACTCATTTCATATGCATAATATTTGAGTCTGATCAATCAGAGAGAAGTTCACAAATACAGTAGTGAGAGGAATCATTATTCATCGTTCCAGTGAATATTTTGCTCAAATGAGTCAATGTGCGGGCGCGTGAAAGAAAACCACACCGACAGAGCAAAAGGCTAAAATGTTAAACAAGAGAGAATAAGATACGAATCAATTCCGCCAAAAATATGCTAATATGCCATAATGATAAATTCATTAATGCTTGTAGGAAGGGATACGTTCGGGTGTTGGGTCAGCCGCAGCTGCGGTGCCACGTCCTTCCGTTACCGTATCATTCTGTGCTTAGAGATTTCGTGTTCCGCATGGTGGTTCCGGTTATTTATCTGCGTTTGTTCGCCTTTGTTTTGTTATGTTTTGTTTTTGAGGTTTATGGTTTTAATTACGTCAGAGTTAAATGTGATTTCATGTACAATTTTTCATTTTGGTTTTTAGGTTGTGGTAAATTTATTAATTGACACTTTTTAAATTTTAATTCTTTTTCTTTTGCAATCTTAATTTAGAATGTATAATCCACCAATCGTAAAGCGCAAGAGTGGGAAAGTGATTAATACTGGGAAAAATAAATTATTATTAATTTTTATAAATATTTTACTACAATTATACTAGCAAAATACCCGGCGTTGCTCGTTTTTTGACATATTCAATGCTTGTGAAAAAGAAAACGTCTCCGTGTCTCGCACTGAATCTGTTTCTATCTGCCTCTGTGTCTCTTTCTGTCTCTCTCCCTCTCTGTCTCTCTGACCCTCTCTGTTTGTCTATCTCTGACCCTCTGTCCCTCTCTGTTTGTCTCTCTCTCTCTGTGTCTGTTTTTCTGTTTGTTATCAAAATTTTAAATTCTATTTCTTACGAAAATTTCTTTCTCTTTCTTTTTTTAAATTTATCAAACATAAAATCTTCAATTTATATATCCACCGATATTCCGCGACTGTCAATAAAATCCGCTGTTTTTCCCGCTGCCCGCGAAGGACAAATTTTTCCCGCGAAGTACTTCGAAAAACCACTACATTTGGCGGGAATCCTGCCGACCTGGCAACGCTGCTCCCGACAGTCTGAACGTGATAGTCCCGACAGTGGTTGTGCCGTGATTTGGTTAGCGCCTCGTAAAACCATACACTATACACTTTAGTGTTTGGTCTCTCCGTAACTAATCATCTACCATCGTCATTTACTCTACATGATCAACTCCATCTCGATCGGATTTTCCGTCCGGTTTCTTGTACTGTGCAAATACAGAGAAGTTTGCTTCTGTACGTAAATATAGCTTCTCTAAGCGCACGTTTCATTGCGCTCACTTTTGCTAGTTGTGGTAGGAGTAGAGTCAGGGGATTGGGTTGCTATTTTGGCAGCAATATTATAAAAATAAAATCTTTGGTTCGTTTAGCAATGCAAATAACTTTTCTATTACTCGGGAGCGAAAAATGTTAGTTTTAAATATTTGTAAACCTACTCTGATGTTAGTTCATCGTTCAATTAGTATGTGTAGTAAAACAGGGTAGAGATTCTGAAGCTGAAGAAAACATGCACAGATTTTCCTTCTCCCCCATACGTTACATACAGTTTTTTTATTCTGTTTCTAAAGAAAATGAATCAAATAAAAACTCATTCAGCGAAAGACATAGGGAAAGTACAACTGTGATACATGGCGAGAAAGGGGATGTCCTCCTCTCCCTAGCTTACGCTCAGAAATGAACTTTGCCCTCTTCAAACATCACATCCCGAAAAATATCTACTCGGAAGAAAAGGAAACAATCCAAAATCGATTCAAGAGGACACAAACAGAAAAAAACATATTTTATTAAACTCTCTACGTATAATGTTACTTTTTCTCTACACGTTCAAAGTTGCAATAACTGGTTGATAACAAATATCGGTGCTTTCGCCTGCGATCAATAGATAATACATCTTACTTTATCTCTCCACATTGAAAGCACAGTACTGCAAAGGCCAGTCTCATCGTCAGCGATAAAGACAACAGTCTGGAAGTGAGTGATTCCCCAAACTATCGAATCCGTATTTAATCGCAATTTGTGTACATTTCTTAGGAAACGAAAATATTCAGGGTGTGTGTCAATGTGCCTTTCTATGTTTTAGAATTATTTCTACAAAATAAGAAATCAGATCAAGGGATTTCTTGTTTCTCGTATTGTTTGTGTCACACACGCTCTTCTACTTCAGAAGTATGTTGAAAATGAATGTTTTAACAATGGTAACATCGGGAACGTTTTATATGTATTGACTGGTTGATAAGTGATTCTTGAGGCGTCATCTGCTAAGGTCATTAGTCCCGTAAGTCCAGTCCATTCTTTGTTACTGGAGGTGGCGAGAACCGGCGCCGGCAGAATGGCGAGAACCGGCGCCGGCCTACGTCGGGTTGCGGTGATTTTCCCCAACCAGGTATCTCCCAACAGCGTGGAAGTGCCCCAGCCGGGACTAGCTCTAAGCTCCCGACCGGTCTCCCAGCACGTGTGGTAGTGTAGTGCGTGTGAGTGTAGGTGTGTGTAAGTAAGGGATGAGGATAGGACAAGGGAAGGAAAGGTCGGGGGCGGTCCGTGACCCTTTTGTTAGGGTACTGCTTCGATATTTGCCTGGTGTTGATCGGAGAAGCCACGTCTACTGATCAGAGCAGCCGGCCGCTAGAGTTCCCCTCCAGACAGCGGCTGAATTCGACGCAGCTGTCTAGCCAGTGTGAAAAATTCTCCCACCGTCGGGTCTAGAATTTAGCACCTCCCGGTTAGAGACACTGCAGTGATATCAGATACACTAGCCGATTGCAACAACATACATTTCTTGCTATCACTTACTCAGTAGAGAGAAAGTTAAGTAATGCGCAAAAAATCGACGAATTTTCGGCAGAAAACACTTATTTCAGGGCTCCGCTAACGAAAAAGTGGATAAATCCTGTTGGTAAAATTAGAAAACAATTCGCCGCACGATTTTTTGGCGCACGATTACATAACATTCTCTTCTTACGTAGTATTCGTAAGGCGAGAAAGTACATCTTCTAAAACGTTGTGTAGCCAGAATCCATGTTTTGTGGGTCCTTGATACCGAAAATTGAATGAGGGCAAAACGTCTGTCTGGCCGGCCGGCCGGCCGGGAACAATGCTAGCGGTTAAACCGTTCAGGTGATTTGCTTCAAAATTAATATTTCCCTGTTGATCTGTCTGGTATCTTGGCCCCATGAATTTGAAACGATATTTTAATTTTGGGGTAACTTTACATAAAGCCCTAGGATACTTTCAAAATTTAAAGAAAATGGCTCCATCAATTCTTATTAAATTTTGTTGTTGGATAGTGTAAAGGACGTTTAAGAGGACGGTACAGGTCTAATTTTCGTTGAAAACCCAACTTTTTCGATAATTCTCTAAAACGGGACAATTTTTAAAATTAAATTTCGACCTCAAATAGCGTAAAGGACGCCTAAATGAATGGTGCAGGTCTTATGTTGGTTGAAATCCCTGATTTTTCGAAAATTGCAAACATTCAAAACTTTTTCGGCGTTTTCCTACAACTGCAATAGTGAAGACACAACTTTTTAATGAAATGAATTAATGAAATTTTAATTAATTAATGAAAATTTCATAAAAAACAAATCTTCATATAAGGTCGTGTTCAATGTTTCGAAAATATAAGTATTTTTTGTGTAATTTGACGTCAAACATGGTCACCCACTTCGAATTTCCTGGGCTTCGTGAACTAAAATGAATGGTGATTCCAGGCAGTTGGATGCTGCATAAGTTAGAATTTGTATATTATTTTATATTGCTTTGTTCGTTTCTTATATTCGAGGTTTTGCGATACTAAGTTTACAAATTTATCTTTTGACAATTATTTAAAATCTTTTTGATAAGCCATATAATACAATTTTTTTTGGAAAACGAGTAGTCTTTGGTTAATTTGCGCAATTTGGTTAATTACGCAATTTGTTTTCTCAAAAACAGCTCCAAATTTTTTTAAAAATTTTCTCCATTTATATAATAAGGTACGGTAAAAGTAGTCCCATTTTCGGGTATTACTAGTTTTTTTCGAAAATTTCAAAAGTAAAGAAGATAGAGATTTTTTACCTCAACGTCTGTTGTACAAAATTAGCTCTTTAAAAATGGTCAAGTAAAACTTTTGAATAAACGAGTAGTTCTTGTGTAATTTCTGCTTTAAATTAATGAAATATACACAGGTGTCACAGCAACTACGGGCCACGAGAAAAATTGAATGAATTTTAATTATAATTGAACTGATTTTCATTATAACTTACTATTGAAAATGCCAATATTAATTATATTTTTACTTTCTAGCACTTTTGCTTTTTAATCTATTCTATAATTTGTATTCTCAATGAGTTGATGTATTTCTTTCAACCAATCTCTGAGTTACAGTCCTCCGAGCTACAACTCAGAACGACTTTTCTATCTGCTTAAGCTTTAAGCATCTTGTGATCTATACGCTACTAGATCGTGTGTTAGAACTTTTGCACTGCAACGCTACCATCTCCAAGAAGGAAGCGACCAGCCACTGAGGTCGGAAGACGAGAAGAGGGCCAGCGGAGCTGACCACGTGGTCGACCTCTCCACGACACCCCGTGAGGTCTTCCGCCGAGCACTCCTCGAGAGTAACCGGCGCTTTCGGGAGGAGGCGCGGCTCCCGCTGCTGCCGGATTCCTGCGAAGAGATGAGCGACAGCGACGAGACGGTGACAGACGAGACAGCGAGGACAATGGATGAAGACGACGCATCGACCAACAACGAGACGACAGGTAACGAGGCCACCACCGCTGAAGCCAGCAATGTCAACGAATTTGGTAGACGACCCCACGGCTCCCCCGAATCCTCCCCAAGGACCTCCAAAAAGATCCTCCTGGGCGACGGGTTCACCCTGGTTACAAAGGGGGCCAAACCCCAGCCGGCGAACCCTCCTGCACCTCTAACGACATCAAATCAATTTCAACTCCCGACTCCCACTGGCAACGACGACAAGGAAACCCCAACCGGTAACCCTGACCCACCACCAACTCAACCAGTACCACAGACAACCAACAAAAGGACGAATTGGACCATTCAAAATCGACCTAAAAACCATCTTCGACCCAACAGAACTTACAAAGGACCTGATGAAAGCAGCATCAAACCAAATGACTGTTAAATGCACCCGGACCGACCTGCTTGTACAATCGCTGATCCTGGCTGCTTACTCAAAGATTAAGGACCGACTCGACCAGATTACCAGAGACCCGAGACTGAAAGGACTGTACTTCACGACTGTCTCGTATCACTTTAACCGGGCAACTGAGGAACCACGAATCAAATTTGTCATCAGAGGACTACCCCCCAAATTCGACCAGGACCTGCTTAAGGAGACAATGACAGGACTAACAATTACATGCCAGCACGTGACTGAAATGATGAGACGCGACAACAACGGGACACTAATTCCTCTCGGACTGTATACTATTGAGACCAACAGACGTGAAATGACTGACCTACGGACCAAACTAAGGACCATCGGACTCTACAGAATCCACATTGAGGACTATCGACTTACGGACAGAACCCCCCCAATGCAAAAATTG
The DNA here is from genome assembly GCA_031308135.1 of Acheta domesticus. Taxonomy (NCBI): domain Eukaryota; kingdom Metazoa; phylum Arthropoda; class Insecta; order Orthoptera; family Gryllidae; genus Acheta; species Acheta domesticus. The sequence goes on from JAHLJT010002406.1 coordinate 39,450,585, forward strand.
TCAAATGCTCTACCACACAAAGACTTACTGCCGACGCCCACCGACCTGTGCCCTCTGTGCTTTGTCCCACACCACCGAACAATGCCCATCCCACACCTCCTCTGACAGATCCTTTGTCCCATCCTGCGCCAACTGCAAAGACCCACAAAACCCCCACCCTGCCTACGACCAATCCTGCCCCATCATTATCAAAGCCCGCGCCCTCAGACAGGAGCAAATCTCCAAATCCCAAATCACATCAGCCTCACCACCACCCACCCTGTCAAACCAAAACTTCCCCCCTCTCCAACAGCGAAACCTTTCATACGCAAACGCCGCCAACCCCACCCAACAGAACCCACTCCAACCACCTCCACAAACTGCCTCGCCCACCAGCAACATTCAAGACATCATCTCCCTCCTCACCGACCCATCCATCAAAAAGATCATTCAACACCTACCCACCCTCCTCCAAATACTGACAGGCCCCCAAGACACAATCACCAAATTAATTACAGCAGCCATCAAACTCGTCGAAATCCTTAACTAAATGCCCCCCCTCCCCGAATCCTATCCCTATCCTCGTGGAACGTGAGAGGCGGCCTAACCCATAAAAAACCCATCCTCACCCAATTCCTAAACGACTACTCCATCGGTGTCCTGCTACTACAAGAGACATGGTTGACCCCAGACAGACAATTTAACATAACAAACTACATCACCCACCGTTCAGACAGATCCTTTGCCCCAAGAGGCGGCACGGCAATCCTCACCAAACGATCCATCCCCCACACCCCATACCAACTTCCACCAACCACAGCCCTGGAGTGCACTGCCATCATCATCGGATTCACCTCTTCACCAATCATCATTTCATGCTACAAACGACCTCACACACCTCTACCGGACGCCGACTTTGACATCATTAAAAATTTACCATACCCATTTATCATAGCTGGGGACTGGAACTGCAAATCGACTTCATGGGGCTGCGCGACAAGCAATGTACCCGGACTAAGCCTAGAAAACTTTATAGACCGACACACGGACATCCTAATCAAAGCCTCCCCAGAACCGACACACCTCAACGACACCCCACATGACATACTTGACATTGTGCTACATTCCTCCCAACTCAACGTAACCATCCCCTACCCAAAATACGACTTATTTGACCTATCAGACCACCTACCCATCGTCTTCACCTGCTCCATTTCCCCATACTTATTCCCCACCCCACCACCCCCTCCCGTGACAGACTGGAAAGCCTACAACCACCGACTCTCAAAACGAATCCACCCCCCCACAACAATAGAGACAACTGACGACATAGACAAGTCAATTACACACCTGACCCACCAAATCAGACAGGCTTTCCGGAAGACTAGCACATTTCCAAAGACCTCACATCCCACACTTCCTGACGAGATACTATGATACGACATAAACGAAGACTACAGCGACACTACTACAAATACAGACGAGACGAAGACAAGACATTACTAAAACAGACCCAAAGAAAACTACACAACTTACTGCAACGCCACGAGACAACAAAATATGATGACTTACTGACGAACAATCGCAGCCCCAACGACCTTCACAAAGTCATCAAGGCAGTGCGCAACCATCCCACCCGAATCTCTCCTATCCTGACAAACAACACCCTCACCTTCGACCCCCAAACCATCACCCACACCCTCGCCCAATCCCTTGCCGTGCGCTTCCTCCCTCCCAACCTCCCCATCCCCGACAACGTCCTACTCAACTACCTCCGAACCCCTGCACTCCCTCCCGAGCGACAACAGACATGGACGACATATGACACCGAAATTAAACAACTACTAAAAACATTGGACTGCAAGAAGACCCCAGGACCCGATGGAGTCTCCCCATCCCAACTACAACATCTCCCCCAGAATGCAATTAACCTCATCACCCTCATCCTTAACTCCTGTCTCAAATTATCCTATTTTCCCGCCGCCTGGAAGACCGCCCGCGTTACCATGCTCCCAAAACCCGGCAAGGATCATCGGCTCCCCACCAATTACCGTCCTATTAGCCTACTCCCCGTCCTATCCAAATTATTTGAAAAGATCCTTCTCCTCCGCCTCATCCCCATCCTCGATCCTATCATCAACACCTCCCAATTTGGCTTCCGTGAGGGCCGCTCTGCGGCCCTCCAAACCCTTAACCTCTCTCTCTCCATAGCCACCCCTCTCCACGACCGAAAGGAAATCACTACCATCCTAACTGACCTAACCCAAGCCTACGACACCGTTTCCCACCCCATCCTTCTCATGAAAATCCAACCCTACATCCCAACTCACATCCACAACCTACTTAAAAGTTACCTATCCCAACGATCCTTCCACATCAGATACCTCTCCAAAACCTCTCCCACATACCCCATCCAAGCCGGCGTCCCACAAGGAGCCGTGCTATCCCCTATCCTATTTTCCATGTACATCAATGACATCCCTCCCACCCCCGGTGTCCAATCCTTCCTATACGCCGATGACCTTGCCCTCCTCTCCTTACTCCGCTCCCTACCCCGTTCCCTCAACCGCATCCAAGAAGCAACCAACACTTTCACCGACTGGGCATCACGAAACAACATCATCATCAACCCCGCCAAGACTCAAGCCATCATCTTTTCATATAAACATCATCCATCCTCACCCCCTCCCATCACCATCAACATCCCCATCCCCTGGACAGACTCAGTTAAATACCTTGGACTCACCCTCACCCATCGCCTCCATTGGACCAATCACATTCACCAGACGAGAACCAAAACTGCACGAATTACCGGAGCCCTCTACCCCATCCTTACCCATTCAACCCTGTCCGTCAAAAAGAAATTGCAAGCTTATTATACATATATCCGCCCTATCCTCTCCTACGCACATCCCACCTGGCTGACAACTTCCCAACGCAACAGAACCATCATCACCCGCGCCGAAAACCATGTCCTCAGATACATCTTTCACCCTCCTCCACTCACCTCCTTCAACCACCTCCGACGCCAACACAACATCCCGCACATCCTCACCTACCTCCATAGTTCAGCAATCAACCAAATCCAGAAATTCATCCATAACCCCCTCTTCCGCAACCTCATCATCCCACACCACCATATTCTCCAAAACCCACCACGCCATAGAACTAAACAGCATCCTCTTCACATATTACAACTGCCACCTCCTATCACCTGAGCCAGAGGGCGCCCTGACAGACACTAACGGCGACATGACTTACGAAGACAAAAACGAATCACGAGACATCAACTACTCTGCTAACGACAAATACGAACAACAATAAAACTACCCAACAATTTCCCTTATCCTTTCCCTAACCTCTTTCCAACCCACTCCTTCCCCATCTAACCCATCCTTCCCGCCTCCCTCATCCTTCCCCTTCTCACCCGTCGCCCAGGCACCCTTAACGAAATAACCCGTCACATCCCAAACCCTGACCCCCGATCTCCGTCCCCGTACGGGGGAGTGTGGTCGTCACACCCAAGAAGACGCCCAACTAAGTTGCCCAACTCAGCTCGAAGAGCCCCACCCAAGGGGCAGGCGAGCGTCAAAAACTACTCCGGACTGGACTGGACTGGACCGCAAAGCTTAATTGAAATTTTCACAATAATGCTGCAATCGATATTTGAGAAGCTCATTGTTGTTGAACGTCGAGATGATGGCGGTGATAAGGTACAGCCGTTTTATTAATCGAGCTTGTGTTTCCAAATAAAGCTTTTAAAATGATGCGAAACATATTTGATAATCCATTTTTTGTTGCGGTTTTCTCTCGTTCCCTTAGAGAAACAGTGCTGACAATAAGTATGATTTGCACAGCTTAACCCTTTAATGCACCGCTTTGCAGATATGCAAAGCCACTTTTGGAAGTGTTTTACGGTTATATTTCTGTATTATAAGCTTTTGTGTGTACTATGACGTATTCGGAAAGGGTTTATTTACCATTAGGTTCATTGGGTACTCGACAATTTGAGCAAAAGTAGTCTTTTGGAAATTTTTTTTCTTGGTGAGTAGTTGTTCACTCCGGGAGTCCTTGTCGCCCTATTTTGACTGATTTTTTTGTGGTTGTTAATTACTTTAATGGAATGGGGATTTTTGTGGTTTAAAAGTGAAGTTTTTTGTAAGAATTGAATTATTTGGAATCTAGTTTCTGTTTATAGTTGTAATTTTAAAGAGGGATTCTTGGACTTTGCATATCTGCAAAGGTGCACGTAAATTTGCATTGAGCCTCCAGTGGTCGCGGTGTTGTACTGAGAACACTCAATGAGATTGTTGCTGTTGGCCAACCTTTCGAGAAGATATCTTTCGTGAGATCGTGCTATTCTTGTCTTATCTCTTTCACTGAAATCTGGAAGCCTGGCCGCTTCCTTGTTGCCGACAATGTACGTTTTTGCCAGATGATAAGTAAATGTTATAAGGAGTACAAAGCTTTTGTGCCGAGTATAAAGCTCGAGAAGTTGTATTATACATATATCGTGCCGCGACATCAGGAGTGTTTTTGGAGATTACATATTGTGTTCGAATTTATTTGATTTTTACTAATTTTCATGATGTAAAAATGTAATCATGAAAATTAGTAAAAGTCAAATAAATTATATATAAATAAAATAAAATAAATGATTGAATTGATCAAATATAATATGATAACGAATAAAATTACTATGGGTTATTATTATAAACTTTTCTGCAAGCACTTTGTTATACGTGTCATATTCACAATTCCACAATATTGCTACATGCAAAGGCAAAATGTATAACTTAACGCGCATCTTTGCATATATGCAAAGAAGTAAAAATTTTCAATTTTACGACACAGATGTAAATTAGAATTTTTTATCAATTTTTCCCAATATGTGCACAATCCAAATTATTTCCCAAAAAAGTTTGACCTTAAAAGAAAAAATCGTGCAACGAAGGGTTAAGTCCTAGGCCAAGAGCCAGTGCTTCCGTTTTGCGATGAATTTCTCGTAGTTTTATAAATTACTCCTCAGAATGTCCAGTGAGATACGTTACATTTAATATCATCTGATTCCTAAAAAAATTTACTGCGTATTAAATAAAAGGTCTTTAATAACTTAAACAAACCTGTGACCGCGAAATATTTTCTATAACATCCTGTACTAATTTAATTTATTAAAAAGTAGGCCGGTAAGGACCAAATTGTTTCTTACTGTATTGAAGACAGAGATTCTAATTTCTTTTAAAGTACTTTTGGGAGGTTCTTCACCGTGGTCGATCTAACGAACATAGAAAATATTGCAACGGGTCTCCCTCTACTTCCCTTGTTTATTTATTTCCCCTTTCTCCTAATTGCTCTTTACTCTGGTGCCAATGCAACTATACCTCTCTTACCACTACTCAATTTATCAATATCATTATTTAATGGCGTTGCATAAAATTTATTTGGGTCGTAGGTCGTGGACGGCCCCGTATGGGAATTACCTGTAAACAACGTTTAACAAAGCAGCGTGCACAGGGCTACTAAATACTGAAATAAAAAAACATATATTTTCAAACAAGAAAGCAAGAATTTAATTCCTTTTTCTATTTCTTCCGTCAACAATGCACGGCGCGTGAACATTTATGTCCGCTTGGCAATATTGTTATGGGTTTCTTTAAAATGACATTGCCCAATTACATGAATTACAATTCAAATGGCCATTAATTAGTCGTTTAGCAGTTTACTGATATTTAGGAATTCCTTTCTTTAAGACAACTCAATATTATTACCAAGACTATGTACGTACGTACTTCCAAGACAACAATGAAAATGAAAACTAACAATTACTAAATCCTAGCTTACACATTATTGTATTACACTAATTCCGCTTAAAAAGTTCGTAAAATTTCAAGAGTCTCATGAATGTTTATTTACGTCTTTGATATGCGCAAGTTCAGATCTGATTTTTTTGATTATTTCGCGAATGCATCACTTCCCTTTTTCTGCCTCGTCGAAAACAGCGCCGTTGCCGGTTCGATGGTCCTATGCGCGGCCACTCGCACGCATCGAATGTCCACGCACGCTCCACTCGTGCACGGGCCGGTTCTCTTCAAATATTTCTCCCCAGGAATTCCAAAAAAAATTGTCCAAACACCTTGCGTCACAAATTCACTACAAAAAAATAGTACTTCTTCTCTCTTCAAAGTGTTACTGCATTGACAATGTCTGCACAGTTATATCTTCATTATTTACTTTCTATCCGCCGTCCAAAAAATGTCTAAGTCCGAAAAAGTTTAAAAATCATGGATACGGCAAACGTGGAAACCCTGTCCTCTCAACCACTGACTAGACCGAAGTGCAGTCAAAAATCATGTCGATTTAACATGTTAACTCGGATTATGAAAAATGCCGGCGAAATCCATTTCGCTTTTTTTCATTGTTGTTTCCACAAAATTTTTTAAAATGTTCAATATTTCCCGTTTTAACTTGTGTTCGCGTTTATTCGTTTCAGCTTTTCCCCAATGTTAAGGTTTTCTTGTCAAAACGGTTTTCTATTTATTTCACGTCGAAAATGCTAATTTTTCTGTCGACATTCCCCAGCAGTAATTCGTCGCTTGTTTTCTGGTATTGTTAGTTTGTAATATTTATTTATTTAGAACGTTCAATGTTTTTATAACTCTCTAAACCATTTATAAATTTTGCTTAATTCATATTACGACGATTCCCGCCGCCTCTCATTGTTTAATCAGCATTTCTTCGCAAAATCTCGATAATTCAAGTTATGCCATTTGACATGTTCGACTGGGCTTTTCCTCTAAATTTTCAAATTACAATTTTAAGAGAACCCGTCGTCCGATCTCGTTCAAACAAAAAATACAGCGTTCATTTAATTCTTCTTCAACTAACTGGTTAGTCAAAATTTCTTTCCGAATTTGTTGAACCCCTTAAAATTCTCCAGAATGATCGAAATACACCTTCCGCGGCGCGCTGTTCTTTTGTCTTGTTCATCGATTTCTAATACACGTTGTTTACTTCATAGACTATAGATCCTAAATATTTATTCTTTTATCCACAATTGTTTTGGAGTATTCCTAAGAATAATGAAATCATTACAATATATATTAGAAAAGTTATATTTTCGCTTCGTTTGGGCTTATATTTGCGCTTCGTTTGAGACGGTGTCCATATTTAAAAAGGTAGTAATATATTAACTTATTTTCTTTAACTTGATTTTCTATAACTCGGGACAAAACATTTTTTAAATATTTTTATTTTTCTAAAATAATTATGTTCTAAATTCATTTTTCGTTTTTTTTCCTGTCCCTCAAGAAAACGTGCGCAGATAAATTTCTTTGCCCACACGTCATATACAGTTTTTACTGTTTTTTGACAAATAAATAAATATTAGAAATCGTAGAAAATGAGTAATTTAATTAGTTTATTAGTATTAGAGTTATTTATCAACTGTGTATAATGTACTATGATTAACAGATAAACAAGTTGAAATCTGAATATAGATGGTAATAAGCGTTTTTGTCAAGAATTGATATTATTCGCCATGCGAATGCAAATAGTTTTGACAACGCTGTGCTGGCAAGTGTGTTGGTCGCTTGTATATAATTTGCTGCAAATACTGTCAATCAAATGCATTGCTGTTTGTTTCGTTTCGTCAAAGTAAGAAGTGACTGCTGCTCCTGACTGTCGAAATGAATGCAGAAACGCATCACAGGCGCTTTGTTATAAATGTACGTTTTCAAGTAATGGCAGAGGTGTTAGAATCGCAGAAAATGCAATATTACGTAGCTGTTTCCAATAACGCGAGAAAGTATGTGCTACTGAGCACCACTGGTTTGTCTGTGTTGCGAGGAATGTATTTTCATTCTTAATGTAATGATATATTTTCTTAGAAGCAATCCGCAAATCTTAATTAAACCTAGCCCTATTAGGTTTTCTCCCTTAAAAATGCGATTTAAACGTAATATGAAAGAAAAATTGCTTCACTGAATTCAGGGAATTTTAGATTGGAATGCAAGAACGGTATTCCGTGCCGCGAGATGGCAGCTGAAGTTCTGTGAATTATACGGCTTGTTGTTGGGACATGATTTAGCTGTATGAAATTTGAAATTTGCTTGAAAATACGTAGTTTTCGCATCAAATGTTCTATGATTTGTGGTAAGTTTTACAAAAGTTATGACTGGGATGTATTAATTCAGAGAGAAATTGCGGTATGAATAGTAATATTACATAATCATTACTAAGGGCGAGAAAGTATGTGTTTTAGCACCATTCGATATGATTTTATTAGAATTATTCAAAACTACAAGAACTACTAACTACACGAAAACTACACGAAATTTAATAGTTTGTTAACTCATTTGAAACTAATTCTAAGATATTGGGAAATAATTGTGAAATAATTTTAAACGAATATCACAGTTTAAAATTACAAAATAAGTAGTAGTAGTAGTTGAGTAGAACATACATTCTCACATTATTTTCAGTTACTAATATTATAACCGCACTACTTGAATCCATGCGAAACTTTCAAACATTGTAAATCGATTGCTTATATTAACGTGCCAATATTAACATTTATTATATGAAGGCGAAACCAGTAGAAAATACGTGAACCACATGTATGTTGTGTCGACTTGCACCTTTGCTTCAATCGATTCTTTCCTGCGTAATGACTGTCATGTGGTAGAGATGGAGAGAGAATAGTGACATGACAATCGATTATTTTCCACCACCCTTGCTCATGACCTTGCCCTTGTCAATGGTCCAGTTGAAGTTTATTTTGAACTCAGTACAGGAGGCGAAGTCCGCTTGCTTCCTTTCTTCCGTAATCTCCTGGATGAGTAGAAGCAAAGAATCTTCTTTATCGGAGGAGGAAAACAATCACCAAACTCTCTCTCACAATTGTCGCTGCGGTGTGTAAGGACCCGCGAATTTCGTCGCCGCGGCTAGCGCGGAACTATTGTCGTCGCAGACGCTGGTGATGTTTCGCGCCGGTCTGTGGAAGCCTTTACTGTGAGAGAGCGGCGCAGCAACTTGAGGTTATAATTCTGCGTGGACAGTGCGATCTTTACTTACTTCGAGGATTAACGCAGATCTACAGATTTTTGGAGGTAAGAAGTAGCAATATAATTTGAAAGTTCTAGTGAAAAACGTGATAATCCACAAGAAAACGCTTTCGAGGTATAAACGTGTGAACTGTTTGCTTTCAGAAATGGGTGACATAATAACATGGGAGCAATTATAAGTCATAAACCACACTGCATGGACAACAGAAAGTGACAATATATCACAAAAACTATAATTTTAAGGATATTATTTTTACGCTAGTGTTATTCATTTTTTACTTTCTCGCATTTCTTACTAACGAAAAAAGAGAAAGTATTGTATCGTGCGCAGGAAAAAGGCGAATTTGCGACACAAAAACTCTTTATTGCCGGGCCCTGACAACGAAAAGGTAGATAAATCTAGTTGCTAAATATATAAAAAAATCCTCTAATACGTGGTGCAGCCAGAATAATTTTTGTGAGCCCTTCATAACGAAAAATTGATTGACGGGAAAACGTCTGTCTGTCTATCTGTCGGTCCGCCTGTCCGATCATCCGTCTGTGCATAATGCTAGTGCCAAAACCGTTCAGCCGATTTTCTCGAAAATTGATATTCCCCAGTCCATCTGCCTGATGTCACGGCCCCTAGAAATTTTATTTTTGGGAGTACATTACACGAAGCCCCTCAAGCATTTTCAAGAATTTAAAAAAATGGTTCCAAATATTTTGGTTAAATTTTGTTGTTGAATAGTGCAAAGGACGTTGAAGAGAATGATGCAAGTCTCATTTTCGTTAAAATGCCTGATTATTCAAAAATTGAAAAAAACAACAACAACAAAACATTACAAAATTGAAGATAGAGATTTTTAGCTCAGACAAAGTATGTTGTACAAAATTAGCTCTTTAAAAAAAGGTCATGTACGATTTTTTTAAAGAACGAGTCGTTTTTTGCGTAATCTGCGCTTAAAATTACGATTTTTTCTCAAAAATCGTTTCAAATTTTTTTCTTTAAATTTTCTCCACTTATGTAATTAGGAACGGTAAAACATGTGGTGTTGGTCCCATTTTCGGGTATTGCACGGTGTTTTCGAAAATTGCAAAAAAGTTTCAAAACTACAAAATTGAAGGTAGAAATTTTTGGCTCAGTCAATGTCAGTTGTACAAAATTAGCCCATTAAAAATATCATTTACAATTTTTTGTAAAAGTTAGTAGTTTCCTGTCGTAATGGGGGTGTCCATGTAGGGGCTTCCCAGCGACTATGGACCAAGAAAATTATTCGGAGAACGGTAATGGATCAAAAGGATATGCAAAATAATTAATGTTATTTTAATTGTAATTGACTATTGAAAATACCAATATTCATTTGATTTAACTATATACTGCAATTGGTATTCCCGCTCCTCATTTCCTGTGCTTTGTGAACGTAATGTGTGAGGTGTTCCTGGCTATTAAAATAAACGGAGGTATGCACCACAGGCGCGTCGTTTGAATTGGATGGATTAGGGTTTTATTACCATCCCCCGCTAGATGGCGAGATCCGGCGCCGCCTTACGTCGGCTTGTGGGGACATAAAACTTTCACTTTCCCAACCAGGTATCTCCCACCAGTGTAGCACCCTCCCCCCGTCGGGACAAGCTCTAAGCTCCCGTCTGGTCATCCGACTTGTGTGATAGTGTAGTGAGTGTGTGTTTAAGTAAGGGGTGAGGAAAGGGAAAGGAAGGGGAAGGAAAGATCGCGCGCAGTCCGTGGCCCGTTTGTTAGAGTGCTGCTGCGGCATTCGCCTGGTGTTGATCGAAGGAACCACGGAAAACTACCGATCATAGCAGCCGATCATTAGAATTCTCCAGACAGTGGCTGAATCAAGTATCAAGTGTTGAAAATCCTGCCACCGTCGGGATTCGAACCCCATGACGTCTTAGTTAGAGACACTGCATTGACATCAGTTGAAACTCTGTGCTACCTTGGCCGGTTTAACATATGCAAACTACTCCCATGGCCAACAATGTGTTATGATCATGGCGTAATCAACGCATATAGACCTTCCATGACCAAAATGAAAATGTAATATTTTTATTTTGATCATGGAGGAAATGTATCTTATGTAGACGTATTTTTTTCACATTTTTTCAACGATATTTTAATTATTATAAAAGATTAAAACTAATTTTCAATGGAAATTATCCGAGGGACATGTATAGCCGTTTTTGAGAAAATGAGTTTTTTGAGCGTTTCTATAAACGTGCAATTTTAAACTCATTCATTCACGAAAACGTATGCGATTTTGAGAAACTTCTTAAGAGATCATTCGAAGAACTCGAATTCGAAAATGAATTAAATTATAAAATACTCCTGTAAGGTAATGTGAGTGAAATTAAAAAAAAGCATGTAAGTGAATTCAATGTGTAATTGAAAAATCGAATGTGTTAATGAAAATGATTCTTAAATGTAATTTAGTGCATTGTGGTCCAGCCGTACAAAATGTTTAAACTAATCATTATTTAAATTTTAAGAAATATCACATGACATTAATTACATATTTATGTTCAAGAACAGATTTCATTAAAAAATTATGTGATGTTACAACAGCACACATTTTCTCGCAATATTGTAACGGTTAACGTAACGATTTCCGTCTTACACTTCGTTTTTCATTTGAAAAATTACTAAACACCAAGACGCAAAAAATACCTATATTTTTAATTAAAAAATTTAAATGAAAATTACTTTCTGCCATTAAATCCAGCGTATTCGTCAGTGGCGTAGCCTGACTATTTTACCTCGGGAAGTTGTCATTTTAAGCTGTGGGTCACGTAAGTGTGATAATCTACAGGCCCGATAAATAATTCAGGATAAATAATTTTTAGTTGATAGAAATTGACTGTCATCAAGTTTTAAAGTTCGCGCGCTTGTGAGCGGCGCAAACCTATTCGAAATTGCTCTGAGTTGCATTCCCTTGAGACCCCTCTTTTCTTCGGTATTCGATTTTTTTTTCAATTAGAGCTAAACGGACTGGGTTTCTCTTTGCATCTACCTCCGCTAATCTTACGCGTAAACGTTTGTGCCGATAATGTCTTCTCGTTCATGTTGGACGTGATTTTCCAATTCAAAGAGATATCTCGATTCGTTTTGCCTACCCTCTGCACCAGTCGTCAGTGACCGCCAGAACACTTCGCCCATTTTTTGGCGCCAGCCTCTACATAATACATTCCCAAACTAAACTTTTTTGGCCTTCCGCGGTCTTTATTCCAGCGTCAGGGGATGCCGCTTGTTCGACTCTCCGCACACTCACTATGCTCCTCATGTGGGACACCTATTAACCCCTACACTTGACACAGACACACTTGCGGGCCCCTCGGTCTGTGGTCAGCAGACTCACAAGGCCTTCCACGACAACACACATACGTGAGAGTCAAGGGACAAACAACCATGCCCACGGCCGGAGTCGAACCCGCGACCCTTCCGATGGAGGCGCTGAGTCGGCACACGCTCTAGTCACCTCGGCCGTCCAGGTCGGCATTCCCACACTAAACTCTGCTTAACAAAATTAATCACGTAAGTGGTGAACGCAGAAGATAAGTTACATGACTCTCTCTCTACACTACGTAGTGTATTACTCCGTATGTAGTACGTATTCGGGAAAATAAAAATACATACCAAAAGAAGTGAGCAATGAAATCAATGCGCGCGCTTGCGTGTAATTCAAATTCTTCATCTCGGGGTCCGGGAGTACAGTATTTGAGATGGGTTCCCGCAGCTGTCCTTGGCCTGAACTGGTGGAGTTGGGTCGATTGCTTTAAGTACTGCGATACGCTTACAATGTTCTTACCGTGTATACGGAGTTATATACGGAGTTTAAAGTGATGTAATGCTGCGGAAAATGGATTTTGAGATTTCAACTGAAATACACTTTTGGTACCCACCCTGATACCAAGTGTTTTTCTTTTTTGTTTATTCAAAACGTCCGTCTGTCTCCATCCGTCCGTTTGTCCGCCCCTCCTTAAACACCACTAGCGCCCAAGCTACTAGTAGTAATTTTGAGAAAATGAATATTCCCCGGTCAATCTGAACTGGCTCAAAGCCTTGCGGTTTTGAAAAAAAATATTTAAAATTTAGGTGAACATCACATGAGGCTCTAGACATTTAAAAAAATTTTACAAACATGGCTCCTCATTTTTTCGTTAACTTTCTTGTGAGAATAGAGTGAAATACACTTCTAAGATGACTTCTAGGTCCGATTTTCAAGGTTACATCTGAATTTTAGAAAATGGCCAAGATTTGAAATTTTTTCGGTGTCTCCTACAAAAACAATATTGGCATTAGATATCATTTCTTCAAATAATATCTGTAAATAAATACATTATATAAATGCTATGTAATTTTTTTTTAATATTAGTCGATTTCGGACAATTGTAATTGAAATATGAGCAATATCAAAAAATATTACAAACAAGCTTTTCTCAAAAATTTCTCCAATCTGTTTATTTAAACATTCTATAGGGACAGTGATAAAGGCACTGAATGACACGACATAAACACCGTTGTCATGTATTTTTTTAAATACACAAATGTAGCTCTAATACATCTCCGACGTCGTTAATTAATACGGGTATTCTTTTTTATTATTATTGGATCTGTGAGCCTAAGTGCCTCAGATGATATCGAACGAAGTTTCACGAAAACTCCAAACTTTTCTGTGAAAATGAACTCAAAATTACGCATTTTCAGAAACATTTAAACGACGAAATTTTCAAAATGACTCCAAAAGACTCAATAGAAATTTGCATATAAAACAAGTTTAACACTTCTGTGATATTCTTATAGTCGTATTATAATTCAACTATTAGGGATGTGAAAAATTTAGAAAATGTAAAAAATATATTTTAGGCGCGCTGGTAGGTAGCAGCTGGCAAGTGGGTGGGGAAAAATAGAAAAGGTAGCGCAAACTAAACATTAAAAAACTAGAACACGAGAAAGTCCGTGTCAATATACACCACTAGCATCTATTTGAAGTTTTTAAACTGCAAACTAGCAGTAATCCCCCAGAGAATACTGACCTTCAGAATTTAATTCGCGGTAAGTAACTTGTAATGAAAACGCATCGCAAACAATATCTTTAGTAGCAATAGTATAACTAGGTTAAGCATAGTTTAAGTTAGTAGTAAGTCATCAATACATATGAGTGTTATACTGATCTATGTACAACCCAACAAGCAATAAATAAATTAAAAAAAACAATATCTTTACGATTCCCAAATATAGTACAACCTCTGATAAACCAGATAAAGGGGGTGGGGGTCTTTTCGGATACTCCAAATTTCGGTTAAGAAGAACGTCTTAATTGCTAAAGATGAAGGGGAAATGATTCTGGTGTCTTTCACTCTAAATGGGCATGTACATAGTATTTTTACTATCACAGAAGACCTGAAATTGCTGAAGGTCAAACGGAATTGGCTGACTGGTTGGGGTGAAAGAGTACTAAGCTGGTTGCAAAACCGAACCCGATGTCTGTCTTTCTATCTGCCTTTCTCCTCCGTTATCTCGTTGACAGGACACGGCGGTGACGCATCCCCATTCATTGGTTTCGTTATCTGTCTTTTTTTCTCGTTTTTCCTTCGTAAGAAGAGAAAGTACTGTACTCGCCCGCTGGAAAACGGAGAATTTTAGACAGAAAAACTTATTGCCGGGCCATGGTAACGAAGAAGTGAGTAAATCTTATTCATGTATACCAGGCATGTCAAGGTCGCGGCAAAGTAACAAGCTTACTGGAGCTCGCGAGCACTGCGTCCAGAGAAATTGGTGAGAGATTTTAAAGTAGGGGTTGCACAAATTGTCCCGGAGTGGCGGTACATCGCTGGATACCTTCGCCATGACAGTCTTTGTAAGAAGTTACTTGACAGTTGAAGAGGTGGATTCCAAAGTCAATTTTTTATTTCGAAGTTATTCCTTGATGAACATAACCAGATATAAATGGAAGTAAAATATTTCCAAAAAGTACTCACTCAAGAAGTTATTGAAAGGAAAAAACTGATTTTTTTCAATTTGTCCGTAGTCATATATACAAAGATCATGTATATAATGTATATCATGTATATAAAACTCTTCTGCTGAAAAAAAAGCATTTTCTGACTTAGTGGGTTTTGGAATCCACCTCTTCAGTTATTCTCACAAATTTTTCTACATTAATTCTCAATTTTCTCTTTTAAGCAAAGAAATATTCCTTACTGTACTTATTTATGACTATATTAAACCTTGTGCGTCGTATGGTGGTCTATGAACATCGCTTACATTGTTAATCGTAAAAGAAAGAAAACCACACACCATTGACTAGGAATTTATTTTGCCGGCGCTCAATGAGATAAAACTTGTTCATTATTACAAAATAGACAAATTATTACAAAAGTTCCTCTCAGCAATAATTCAATGCAAAGAAAAGATGAAATGGCAAAAGTCGTTGAAATATCATTATTCGATTAAAGACTAGCACCCATTCATTCAATCACGTACAAACAATTAAAATGGTTTGGACATTCAAAAGAATGGGAGAAGAAAGAATTCCAAGTAATATTTTAGAATGGTTTTCCTAGCGGCAAAAAATCAAGAGGAAGTCATAAACATGCTTGGATAAAAGAAATTTTCGAAATCATGATATTATAATTATAGTACAATAAAAATTGTATTATAATATGAAATTATAAAACTAAAGATTTAAATAAAGCAGACTGTACAGATAGGGATAATTGAAAGAAGAAAATTCAGAAAAAGTAGTTATAAGAGATTTATAAACGACAGGAAGTTGTAAAGCAATTTTATACCAGTTAAATAAATAAATAAATATATTTTTCCATTCAACTTGTCGAATCAATTTTACCAAATAATAAAGCTCGACTCTTATCATACGTTCGATTCATAAAACAAGAAAAATTAATCAAGAATTATTTTCTACAGATTTGGAAACTAATACAAAGGAAGACTATTTGATACCAAACAATTTTTTTTTCACGAGAAAGGATTTGCCCTTGGCAGTATTTGTCAACTGCTTCAGATGGTGCTTCAGCTTTGATAAGGCATTATAAAGGTTTCAGAGCGTGCATTTGAAACAAACAGTTCCAAATGTACTCGCTGTGTATATTGTGTTATTCATCGTCAGCATTTGGTTGCCAAAACTTTGAAATAACGTCTGCGTAAGTCGCTGGACATTACGTTATTAGAACATTGAATAATAAATTCAGAATCCAGCGGAAATGGACTTCTGCTTATGGAGAAGTCTTAAGAATGACGTAGGGCCTAAACCATAGAAAACCCAACACTGGCAGCACTTTGGAAATACAGTATATTGAAATTATATGATATGAATCTCTCAGGACACTTTCCCAAATGTTGCTCGAACTACTACTACTCAGTAGTGTATCGACGCCAAAAGTGGGTATTTGGAGCATATATTGTAACGGTTGTACCTATAAACGTACCTATAAACGCTCATCATTTTCCGTTTGTTTGAATTAAGATTTTGTATGTAAAGACCCTCAGCATAATGAGTCATTATTTGTCCCTTTACCTGACCATTGGTGTTGTAGATTTACTATCATAACTTAAATTCTAATGTACTAGTATGTAGCAGTAGTAGTGTATTGGGGTAGAACTGAGCGCTGTATGTGCTTTCTGATATGTCGAGTTGATATCTTTGATTCCAGGCTTTGGGACAAGTGACAGCTTCCATTCACGTGACAGAGGTGCAGCAGGATATACAGGATTTCGGTCAGTCACATTTTGGTGCAGCCTAGATAGTCCTCATTTTCTGAGCCGTTTCCGGTTTTATGTGTGACAGGATTACGTTAATTTCTCGTGTTCATTCGGCAGGCTTGTATGCTGCATTTGAAACGTGCTGCATTTGAAAAGTTGCTTTTTGAAACAACTGATGCAACTGACACATCTACGATGTTCCGTTCTACATATAATTTTGATAAACTTCTTGGTAAGTAGTACAATTTCTAACATGAAAACTATTAGATGTGCAATAAAGAATTGCTTACAAAACATTAAGAATTTTTTTATTCTGATGTATTTTAATTACGGAAACGCTTGTTTTAGAGAGTGTAGTTCAAATGTACATGACTTCAAATTCAAATATTTGTCAAAGTTAAGAAATAACATTCAATTTTTTACTAATTTTATTGAAATTAATGTTTGATTGTAGAGAAAGCAACTGGCAGTCTCCGGGTGGAGACAGACTGGGAAAACATTATCCAAATATGTGATCTAATTCGGCAAGGAGATGTGCAGTAAGTATAGATTTTAATTCATTAATATCATTAATTTAAAATTGGTTACATTTCATATTTAACGAATGAGACTTATGAGTAGGGACCGAATTTATATGCGCCAATAATCTATGGGATAAATGTGTTTTTACGCTGTAAAAAATTCACAAATTAGTCCCAAAATATTCTGTATCTCTTTCTCTTTATATATATATATATATATATATATATATATATATATATATAAAGATATAAATATATATGGATGTTGGTATATACATAAAATGTAAACTCCGACACCGTTGGACCGATCTCCATGAAAATTGGTACTTCTACGTGTTTTTTCACCCAGAAGGTTTTATGTGCTGTTAATTCTGTTGTAACACCA
Organism: Acheta domesticus; assembly: GCA_031308135.1. Taxonomy (NCBI): domain Eukaryota; kingdom Metazoa; phylum Arthropoda; class Insecta; order Orthoptera; family Gryllidae; genus Acheta; species Acheta domesticus. The sequence goes on from JAHLJT010002406.1 coordinate 39,468,252, forward strand.
CTACATGGCGCTGAAGAACAAAACTAAATATTCACGTCAAATGCAACTCGCAACACACTCGGCAGCATTTTGAATCTAGTATATCGTTAAATAACTCCTAAACGTGGCGTTCTAGGGCCTTAACAACTAAAATTTTTAGGCCAAAGGCCTCAAAGAAACGTTTCTCACACCGTTCAGAAAGAGTTCTTTCTGAACATTTTATTACATTTCTGCTGGACCGGCGCTTCCCGTTATTACCTCTCACCTGCTCAGAGACGTCAGAATCTGCAAGTAAATGTGAATGAGTGGGACAGAGAGCGGCAGATACAGAGACAGACAGACAGGGAGGAAGGAGGGAGAGACAGTGAGAAAGGGAGATGGGAGGGGAAAGAGGGAGTTGAAGGGCAGAACAATGTCTATCGGGTTCTCCTAGTAATGCATATAAACTTATCCTAACAGTTAATCAATTTTTTTTGCACAGTACATTAATTCGGCAATTTACTCTTATTACACTGCCTAACGAAATATTTCAAAGAATAGTCGCAATCAATAGTACTGGTTATTGTACGTAATGGAATGTCAGTCGCTAATACATTTAACCATTAGCATTTGAGCTACGTTTGAACACAAATCTCAAAAACCCTTTACAGTCACCTTCATACCATGAAAAGATCATTTTTCTTTTTCGTGTCCAGTTTAGCTTACATTTTTAGGTGGAACCCCTTCCGCGACTTGTGCGAGCTCAAGTTACGTGTGTACCCTATTTTCAAGGTAGACCCGGCAGCATGTAAAACACGAAACGGTACTACTTTTCCTGTGAAATATCATGCGTAATTCAGATAAATAAATTTGACATTAGCTACAATGAGCCACTTACGAACACACCTTACGAAATTAAAAATTAAGTTCATTAAAATAACGTAGACGTAAATATGAGAAAAATAATTTTTTAAAGAAATAATAAATGTATAATTGTCAGAAATTTACAAAAACATTTATTGAGAAAACAGGCAAAATACTTATATCCATCATAAAATCATGTTTAAATGATTGGATATTGAGTGTTTCACGAACATACCAAGGGTGCATACTATCTGATTATCCGATAAAATGGACTTGCATTGAAATCCCTACGTATGAGTAAGGAACGGATTTTCATGTAAATGCATATTTTTAAACGATCAAGATACCTGAATTCAATAATAATTTTTAGAGTTTACAAAACATTCTGAATGAATTAAAAACATTTAATTTTACATATTTGTACATATTTTAATATTATTATGTACTTTTATATATTTTAACTAAAATTACATATTTCTAAGTACTTTGTTACATTTTTAATTTATTCATACTTCGAAGCGGAACATTTCAGATGGGAGCTTGTAATATATGTTACTGGAATCCTCTATTTCTTCTTTCATCAGTTCTCATTTTTTCAGGCCGAAGTACGCCGTTGGTGCTGTGAAGAAGCACCTATACAGCGCAAACCCTCGCAGTGCCATGCTTGCATTGGTGGTATGTTTCAAAAGGAAAAAAAAAACACTTGAAATTGTATTCAGTGTATTTTGCAATGTGTTCTAATTGGGTTTTGTCACTAAACTCAAGAGAACGTTGACCCAATGGATTAAAAAGTGTGAAGTGTTGTACACAGTATAGTGTGGCGTCATACGGATGTATTAAAACACAGACGAGGGTGGGTAGAATAAACAGTTGGTTTATTAATGAAAAAACACAGACCGAAGTCGTAAAACACCATAACACTGCCTTCTACTAAGTAAATAAATACAGCCCACCACAAGAAGTGATATTACAGTGCGGCTACCACACCGCCCAAACACCAAACGTTTCCCCTCGGTGTGATGCACCGCTCTGCCGAGACAAACCTACATGTCTCATGACTGACGACAAACTAATGCCGGCTTCCCCTCCGCGTGCTAGACGCACAGCCTCCTACTCACACAGCTCGAACTACAGAAAAAAAGAATGGGGCGTTCGTCACCCGGCTTTTAAAGGCGCCATGGTGCCGCCCGCCGCCACCGTTGCCCGTCCCTGCACCTGAGACGACGCTTCGCTCGCTCGGAAAAACCGATGCGTCATTGCGCGTCACCACGCCAGATGTCCAGCCCTTTGTTCCACATCCGGTGAATTTACCGTCTGCTCGTTTGAGCGTGCATGACGCTACAAACTCCTATATACCCCCCCAGGAATTTTTTTCGCAGTTGCCACAACACAGAACAAAAATTCCCCGAAATTTACTGCCCTAGGCCTGCTGGCTCACATTCTACGCAACTGCTCCTAACCTGGCTAAATACATGCAACATACCTGAAAATAAAATCCCTACTAACCTATAGTTAATTTTTTTTACTCTCTGTTATTATAAACAATTTCGTATACACACATTACATGAACTCGATGTGGTAGCCAAAAAAATTTCTTATACCCCTTCACAATACACATAAACACATTCACGTATACTTTTTCAAAAAAAAAATTGACATAAATAATTGCACTGTATGCCCTAGTAACAACATAAAGACATAACCAAGTTGCAATAACTTTCCAAACGTGACATAATAAATACACATTATATCGCTTTACCAAAATTATGCAATCCCTTTCAAAACATGACATAACAAATACACAGTATAACCCTTTACCAAAAATATACACTTTTTTCCAAACATGTGTAGTTTTAACAATTCCATTTTTCTCTTTCTCTTTCACAATATATACTTTTCTTGATCATGAGTCTGAATATAATGCACAAAGGTTCAAAAGAAATCTTTAATTGTTTTTCTGCCCTGCAAGTCCATCTTGCTTCAATTCGTTGCCCACACGCATTATTTCACGATGCACTTGTGTGTCTGTTGACAACTGCTTTACACTGGTCGTTTTGCACTCTGACACAATGTCGGCACTGTCTTGATGCGCACTCACATCACGCACATTGCTGAGGGACGTACGTCTCTCTGCAAGTTCAGGCACTGCCTGGAGCTCATTCTCGTACACTCTACTCAATATATCCGCATTAATATTCAAGTTACCTTTCCTATGCTTAATTTTTATATTCAGATGCTGGATCGCCAAAGACCATCGCATCAATCTGGGGTTGTTTCCGGAACATTGTTGTAACCAGACCAGAGGATTATGATCGGTTTCCACTTTCAGGCAAACATTCCCATCAATATAATGTTTTAATTTCTGTAATCCCCATATAATACTAGCACATTCTTTCTCTGTAACACAATATTTGATCTCAGAAGAAGAAAACTTTTTACTCAGAAATAACACAGGATTCTCATTTCCATCATCATCTACCTGGGAAAGTACTATCCCCACCCCTCTATCTGACGCGTCACATTGCATCAAGAATTCTCTGTTGAAATCAGGCGCATGAATAACTGGTTCACTGCACAGAGCATCACGCAATTCAATAAACGCCTTCTCGCACTCTTGCGACCACGCTACCTTCCCTTGTCTCATAGTTCCCTTTAATAGATCTGTGAGAGGTGCCGCCTTTTCTGAAAACCTGGGCACGAAACGCCTATAATATGAAATAAAGCCAAGAAATTTCCTGATTTCCTTTTTCGTGGTCGGTCTCGGGTACTCACGAATCGCACGAACTTTGATCTCATTCGGCTTCAATAGGCCACTACCAATTTCATATCCTAGAAACATCACCTTCCCGCGGGCAAACTTACACTTTGCCGGCTGAATATGCAATTTCGCCTCTCTAAGAATATTAAACACAATGCGTAAGTGACGCAGATGATCTGTCCAGTCATTGCTAAATATGGCTATGTCATCCATATATGGTATTGCAAAATCAGAGCAATCTTTAAGCAAAGCCGCCATTAACTTGCTACACACATACGGTGCGTTTTTGATACCAAACGGCATGCGTAAAGGTTTATAGCTACCAAATTTAGTGCAGAAAGTGGCATACCGCTGCGCTCTTTCTGTCATTTTAACCTGCCAGAACCCTTTGCTTAAATCACACGTGGAAATTATTTTCGCCGCCGCTACAGTTTCGATACGCTCATCTAAACTCGGCAATGGAAAATACTCCGTCTTTATCACCTGGTTTAATTTCCTATAATCAACACAAGCTCGAGGTCTTTTGTTTGGCGTCTCGATCAATATCATTGGTGACGCGAAATCAGAGTCAGAACTTTCAATAATCCCGTCCCTTAACATTTTGGCAATTTCCTCCTGCAAAATTTTACTTTGCCTCATAGACATGCGATAAGGCGCACTTCGAACTTTCGCCGTGTTGTCGACCAATTCGATGTCCATCTCAACCTTATCCGTTAAACCTGGTTTGTCTGAGAAAATGTCACTAAATTCAACAATTAAAGCTTTCAATTTATTGTACATTTCAGGTGTAGCATCGGTGCCGATGAGCATCGATTCCGCGTCGAAGTCGCCAGCTTCTAACCGAAGCGCATACCTATCGATCACGTCATCGTTAACTTCATCTTCAGTCCTACACTCTGCTACAAAATTAACATACTCAGTCCTCTGATGGTACGCTTTCATCATGTTGACGTGGTACACTTTTCCTGCACTTTTGTTAGGCAATTGTACAAGATAATTCACATCAGAAACTTTTTCCATAACCTCTCCCGGTCCTATCCACTGTACAGATAATTTCTTTGTTCTATTGGGAGCAAATATTAATACCTTATCCCCAACATTAAAATTCCTAACTACAGCCTTCTTATCATAAGCAACCTTCCTTTTGCGTTGCTCACTCTCTAACCTGAGGTGTGCAGTTTCCCTAATATATTTTAACCTATTAATCAATTCAAAAACATATTCTGTTACCGTGTTGCTTTCTGATTCATTCCCTACAATGTTCTCATACAACAATGTTACCGGTGTTCTCAAGTTCTTCCCAAATACAAGCTCCGCTGGAGTATAGCCTAAAGATTCATGAACCGTCGTTCTCCTGGCAAATAAAATTGCCGGTAGATTCATTTCCCAATCACCTCCTGCCTCTAAACATAACACCTTAAATAGCCTATTCATAGTTCGGTGAATCCGTTCAACTGAATTACTTTGAGGATGGTATGAGGAGCTGTGAACAATTCGAATACCGAATTTTTCCGCAAACTCAACCATCAAATTACTGGTGAAACACGTGCCTTGGTCTGTCTGCATTTCACGAGGAAATCCCGTTCTACTAAACAATTCCATTAAGGCCTCAATAATAGTAGTAGTTTGTAAATCTCTGATTGGTATGGCCTCGGGATACCGTGAAGATACACATATTGCTGTAAGAATATGTTTTGCCCCCGTACTACTTGGTGCAAACGGGCCTACCGTATCTATATTTAATTTAGAGAATACCTCGCTAATAGTCGGCACAATAATCAAAGGTGCTTTTTTCTTGTCACCACCGTGTCCTACTAACTGGCAACTATTACACGTTTTCACGAATTTTTCCATCTCCTGAAAACAGTTCGGCCAATAAAAATACCGCGACATACAAGACTTTGATTTAGAACAACCTAAATGACTGGAAGCAGTTTCGTGACATACTCTCAAAATGTCCCCGCGATATATCTTCGGCACTACCAGCATTTCAAAATTCTCACCTTTCTTGCTCCGCCTATTCTTGAAGAGAATATCGTTCTTAATGAAATACATATCTTTCCCTGGCTCACTATTTACAGTCTTACATTCATCATAGATTGCTTTAACGTCTCCATCAGCTTGCTGTGCCCTGCGAAACTGATTCGTGTCTACACGTAATAAATCTCTAATTTCACTGGCAAGTTCTACTACACTATCACATTCAGCACTTATAGCCTCTGTATTTTCCTCCTCCTCCACATCATTTTCAGACCTATTAATTTCAATATTTTGTACTACATTTTCAACAGAGTTTCCTAAACTAAACTGTTCTTTAGCTGCACTGGCTCGCGTAACTACCACATTGATCTCCTGTGGTTCGACAAAACCTTGCTTAACTTCTTCTAACAATAACATAGTTCGATTACTTAAAATATAATACGCTAATTCACACTCTTTTGGTACAACTGCCGCCCTTGTAATAACACGACCGCTAGGTATTTCTAATTCAATCTGCGCGACACACAAATTCTTCGGCGCCCTTTCTAACGGCTGGCTAATCCAGATAGATTCGCCCGTGTAATCTGATGCATTTACTAAACTCTCACTCACTAGATCAAACGATGCGCCCGAATCGCGTAAAATCAAAGATTCTTTCTGATTGATTTTGCCAACTAAAGTATAAGGCTTCAAAATTTCACTGGCTTCAGGCTCGCACGCATGGTTGATAGGCTCCACTCTTTTGTTAGGGCACTGCCTAGCTAAGTGTTGCGTCGACTTACACACAAAACATTTCTTCACGAATCTTTTATCAAATTCAGGATTCGTAGCTACCTTGCCCGTATCACTAATATTAAAGGTTGCTTTCGTCTGCCCAGTTACGACCTTAGATTCAGGCTCCTTCTGCTTACCCTGAAAAGGACCTGATTTCTTCCACCCTTGCCGGTGATTCTCATACGCGTCGAGTTTTTTAGCGAATTCAATGGGATTGCTGAATTCCGACCAAGAATCAATAAAATGGTCCCGCATTTCCCACGAAACTTTTCGTTTCATCTGGTCAGTTACAATTAGGTTCAATAATTCTTCAAACGTATGTACATTGAGTCCTGACACCCATTCTCTAGCATAATTCAAAAGTTCCCTGGCAAAAATACCCCAAGTTGAATTATTACTCTTGTTGTGTTTTACAAATAACTGGCGGAATTTTTCCGCATCGAATCGATATAATTCTAACAATTTAGCCTTCAACGCGTCGTATGTCCATTCCTCTTCCTGCTCATCTAAAGTGATCCAGTTATTTACATTATAAGGCAACAATCCTATCAAATGCATGGCCCAATCGCCTTCTGGAACTTTCAACTGCCTACATTGACTCTCGTACGCGTTTAAATAGGTAGTGATGTCGTCCTGCTCGCCCCTAAAACGACCTATAATTTGCCCAATCTTAATTACATCACGATGCGTTTCGCCGCGTGCCTCGCCACGTGGTTCCGCGTCCGCAACATTTCGCGCCCTTTGAACTTCGGCTTCTATGCGAAATCGCTCTAACTCCCTATCTCTTTCCTCCCGTTCCCTACGTTCTTCCCTCTCCTTCTCCTCTCGTTCTCTCTCTTTCTCCTCTCGTTCTCTACGTTCTTCCCTATCCTTCTCCTCTTCAATATCTTTGCGATGTTGTTCGCCTAGCCCTTCAATGAAATCCGGATCATAATCCTCGTGTCCGGTTATTAAACCTTTCAATTTTATCACGGTTTCTGTCCCGTCTAACTGAATACCCAGATCATTGGCGATCCGAATCATCCCCTCTTTCTTAAACCGCGTGAGGTACGCCATAGCTCCAGATAATGCCGTCACTTACAAGAAAGACGCACTTACCCTTATGCTGTCTGCTATCTGCTGTCCTCGTTCGGGATGTCCTCTTCTTCGGCTGCCGGTCTCTTGCACCGCCACTCCGTCTGCGCCGCTCCGTCCGCGTCGCTCCGTCTGCGCCGTTTGATCGCTCCTTCGTCGCAACCGGTCGCGTTTTACTGACTTGCGGCCTAACGACTCGATCGACTATGCGTATGATTCCGCAACTTGTATCACGTGACGCTAGGTAAAGCATACACGCTAACAATACTCGGCCCGAACACTTACTCGAAGCCTACCCAGTTATTTTTACTGACGATTTAATTATTCAGGCCTAAATCAATGCCTACAGTTCCAAAATACTGCACATAAACTGCTGCTATAATTTACTCACAAATTAACAGATGAAATCGCGTGGGTTATGATTATTGCTGCCACATTTACTATAAATGGCCTTACCACAATAATGCCCTTACCGTAACTACCATCAGATCACACAGCAAATGATAGCCCGTACCCGCGTGAATTTCAGTAACCGCTGCTACATTTGATCATTTTCAAACAATAGCACACACCGCGCGTGGAATTCGATAACTGCTGCTTCTATTTGTTCTTATATCAACAAAAGCCCTCTCCCCGCCGGTGGATTCGATAACCGCTGCCACCATTTGATCGCTCCTTCGTCTGTGGCGTCATACGGATGTATTAAAACACAGACGAGGGTGGGTAGAATAAACAGTTGGTTTATTAATGAAAAAACACAGACCGAAGTCGTAAAACACCATAACACTGCCTTCTACTAAGTAAATAAATACAGCCCACCACAAGAAGTGATATTACAGTGCGGCTACCACACCGCCCAAACACCAAACGTTTCCCCTCGGTGTGATGCACCGCTCTGCCGAGACAAACCTACATGTCTCATGACTGACGACAAACTAATGCCGGCTTCCCCTCCGCGTGCTAGACGCACAGCCTCCTACTCACACAGCTCGAACTACAGAAAAAAAGAATGGGGCGTTCGTCACCCGGCTTTTAAAGGCGCCATGGTGCCGCCCGCCGCCACCGTTGCCCGTCCCTGCACCTGAGACGACGCTTCGCTCGCTCGGAAAAACCGATGCGTCATTGCGCGTCACCACGCCAGATGTCCAGCCCTTTGTTCCACATCCGGTGAATTTACCGTCTGCTCGTTTGAGCGTGCATGACGCTACAATAGCATGAGAAAACCAAAGTGGTCACATGGCAAACATTTTTACTTTTCCTCCCTATCCAATAGTATGGGAATTGGAATCACCTCGACAATACGATCTAAACTTCTTGGTCCTAAAATCCGTGTTGCATATAAGTCTGGGTTAAGATCTACAAGTGCAGTTCCAAAGATGTTTAAGAGATATACGCAGTTTTGTACCCCAAATCGGGATGTCTGTCTCCGTATGTGTGTGAGTGTGAGTATAGTTATGTGTGTACATGAATGGTAGGGTTGCCATACGTCCTGAAAAAGCGGTGTGTCGTAAATATCGATACGTGCCCCGCTGTCCAGCCAGGTTTTTATTTGTTTCTACCAAATGCCCTGAATTTTTGTACTCTGTTATAATTCGACACAGTCCTAAAAATAATTCAGTTTTGGGACTACTTGTGAACTACATCACAGAACTATGTGCTACGTAAGAGAACTCATGCGGCTAATTCCTTTTGTTAAGCGAACATTGTTATTTTTGTCTTTTTACGGTACAATCTGAGAGCTGAAAAATTGATAAAGAAAGGGACCGTGTTTTGAATCGAAATTCATCTGTTTCTCTCATAATGTGTTAGTGCACGAGAATCTGGAATGCAAAGGGGAAAAGGACTCAGTCAATAACAGTGTTTTAATTTCGACCAAAGTCATGCTTTATTTAATATTCTATGTAATACTGTGAAAAACGTCACAAATTTTGCCATGAAAAATCAGGAAATGACCTGCATAACCTGGAAAAGTCAGGGCAATTCGTTCCATAGAAAGAACGTTCACCCTGATATTCTTGAAAGTGTTCAATGCAGTGTATCTTGGTTTACTATTTAGTTGTTTACTTGATATGCTATTTCTTTGTTATATGATTTACTTGATATATAATTTAGTGTTACAAAAATAAACAATTTGCTCTGAAATGTACTATTTCGGATGTCCTGCATTTCATTGCTATACTAACGGCAACCCTAATTAATGTCTCACACTTAACTTTGTCAGATTAGAAGTTTTTGAGCTGAAACTTGGTAAACACGTCGGGAATAAGATACAGTTGAGCCGTTCCGATGATCATTAAGATATTTTAATATTTTGATTCACTTTAAATGAAATCCCTATGTCATGATTAATCAAATCCCCAAAATATTTCTGTACAATGCTGACGATTTACCACGTTTGATTTTAAGAGTTAATTTATTCTTCCTTTCAGTCTCATTCTATTTTTTGAACAAGTACTTTAAGTAACACTATCAAAGGCTTTAGACTTCATCTTTTCGAATGACAAGTGTAAAACACTAAGTTAAAATTAAGCAGGATTAGCACAAGTTTTTTCTTCCTATTGGTTGATTACGTATATGCCAAATATTTTGATTAACCATGAATATGTGTGTGTATTTGTGGGTGTGGGCATCTGTATCTGTGTGTCTGTGTGTGTGGGCGTGTGTGCACATGAGCGTGCGTATACAGGCTAGTCTGCACATGGGAGGATTGTCTGTTTCACATTGCTCTTCGAACACAAATTTGCATGATTGAAAATTAAATTTGAAATGAGCGAACAAAAGAGAAATATATTTTGGTCCAATGTTTCTTCTGTAGTAAAAAAAATTAAACAAATGAGACTCATCATGGACATACATCTTGTGGCATTAAGAATCAATGGGGTTCTTACTTGTAATTTTCGCAGGTGCTGGATTCGTGTATGAAAAATTGTGGGCATTTAATTCATGATGAAGTTGGTACAAAGAACTACATGGAACAGTTGCAGGAGTTGGTGAAAACTACTAGTCATGCTGACGTAAAGGCTAAAGTCCTGGAGCTTATCCAGGCTTGGGCATTTGCCTTCCGCAACAGCCCTAAGTACAGAGCAGTGCAGGTGGGTATTTTTATACACTCTAAACAGGCATGGCAAACCGCGTCCGCCCTTGCTACTTGCCCGCTTGAGAAGCCCTGCACTCCTGCGAGCACAAGCAACTTCCCCTGAATCCGTGGCGGCTGGTCCTTAAGGGCTCTAGGGCGGCGCCCTCTCCAGAAAAACCAAGCTTGGGAAAAGTTGTAGAAAGTATTAAACTTTCAATAAATCGACTTGTTGAATTTTTTCATACCGCTGGCGCAATTTTTGAGAATGAATTTAGTTTTTGGAGTCCGCTTAAGAAAAGATAAAATGTTTTTAGTATGGGTCGTATTGTAACCTATTGCGAGTCCGTTCGTTACTAGTGCATGCAAGAAAATAGAAGCTTGAGGAAGAGTAGGGGCAGAGGGAATTGAGTGGGGGCAGCGTGCTGCTATTAGGGGTTTGCTCAGCAGAGTCCGCGCATATTGCCTTGGCTAAGAATATCGACCCTTACCATTTAATATCATAAATTACTATTTTCTTTGCTGGAAATATTTCTTTTTAATTTCGTACTTTGGCGTGAGCGCAATTGAATCTTCCGCTATCAACGTAAAAGTTGTCTTAAGACAAATATTTTGAAGAGGTAAAATGTATGTGGTAGTTCGGACTTATATGCCGCCTCTCTTAATTTGCAACCCACCGGCCGCCACTGCCCTGAATCCCCTCTCATTTCCTCTCCAAATCTAGAACTATTATGCTATCTTGAAATGATAATGTTGGCGATTCCTTTTTCCTAAGCATGAGTTCTTACGCGGATGAATGAAATGAGAAAGAAGGACTGTAAATTGTAAAAATTGTATTTTCACAATTGAGGACCGTTTTTTCAAAACTCGACATGTGCAAAAACGAAAATTTTCAGGAATTGCGTTTTTGTATTTCTGATAGGATTTTATAATTTTCAGTAACTTTTTTTCCGTTATTCTAAAAGTCATTGAAAGTTATACATAATTCCATAATGAAATGCTTTCAGTTTTGGTTTTAAACTTCAGCATTTGTTTCTCAAAATCTCTAAATTTTTTCAAAACTCTACATACGCTTCGTTGGATTCAGGAATTTTTGTTATAGATATAATAAATTAACAAAAAATGAGATTTGATCAAGGCATTTATTACAGACATTAATGTAATTTTATATAATAATTAATAATTGTTTAACTATTTATGATATGAAGAAAAAGAGGATACATATATGAATGATATTTGGTGGTATATGAATGATATTTGGAATGAATGGCATTTGGTTTAATCACATCTACCGTTGTACCATATTTTGTGTGCACATTTTTTATTTTTACTTGAAGTACTGTTCGCTCTTCATTATGATCTCTTTTACGGAATTACGGAATTCATGTATATTACTTGCTCATAAAAGACACCTTTGTACATCCCATAATCTTACTCTGCACTTTGCACACTTCTCCCTACATCAGTTCTTATCCAAACAGTATTGACAATAATGGAAAATTTAAATTGAATGTTTGAAAGTAATGGTCACGAAAACCTGTTGTATAAGAACAAGTTTACTTCGATTATAAAGCTTTTGACTAAATAATGTTAGGTACCAAACATATTTTCGGTTTAGCAAAACTCTACATATGCATGCATATGTGTAGTTTTGCAGAAATTCAGACATTTTACAGCTTTAAAACAGCCGCAGTAATAGAGTTTTGGCAAAACAAAGTTTAGAAATGGATAGCTGGCTACCGAATTGTATGGTAGACATGTATTACTCATTTTTGTCCAAAGGTGCAGATGTCGACTTTTGAAAAAGCGGTCCTCAATTGTAGTTTTATGAAGACGCCGAAAACGAAGCGCAGTCAATTCCGAGCGATCTATTATGTTTGTCTCGAAATTATAGAAAAACGACTCATATTTTCAAAATATTCAATATGATTTTATTTGAAGATCTGTTTTTGATGAGCATATTTCATTAACAAGAACAGTTGTATCTTGACAATTGTAGTTGTAGGAAGACGCCGAACTTTTGTTTTTGCAGCGAATTTTTGCAAAATCGGGCATTTTAACGAGCATGAAATCTGCACCATTCTCTTAAGCTTCCTTTATGCTAAGTTCCCAATTTTATCAAAAAATATTGTGCGTTTTTAAGAAAAAATGGTTTAAATAAAATAAAAATTGCCTATGTTTGACACTTTTTTTTTAAAATTCTGGGCCCCAAGAAAACGTGCGTAGATAATCTCTTTCCCCACACGTCATATACAGTTTTTACTGTTTTTGACCAAATAAACAAATTTCGCAAAAAATACTCATGTTTTTGAAAAATTGAACATGACGTTATTTGAAGACCTGTTTTTATGAACATATTTCATTATGAAAAAAATGTATCTTCATAATTGTTGTAGGAAGACGCCGAAAAAGTTTTGAATTTTTTCAGTTCGAAAAATCAGTTTTCGACCAACATGAGACCTACGCCATTGTCTTAAACGTCCTTCAGACTATCCAACAAAAAAATTTAGTAAAAATTGTCGGCGCAACTTTTTTGAAATTTTTGAAAATGTCCCAGGGGGCTTCATGTAAAGTACCCCCAGAATTAAAATATCGGTTTCAAATGTCAGGATCCTTGACATCAGCCAGATCGATCGGGGAACATCAATTTTGGAGAAAATCGGCTGAACGGTTTAGTCGTCAGCGTTGTTCATAGACGGGCAGCCATTGCCGTTAATCAATTTTTCGGTATCAAGGAGCAATAAAACGTGGATTGTGGCTGCACCACGTGTTAGAGTAATTTTTATTCTAAATTTAGCAACTTTCGTATTACCAGGGCCCCGGGTGATTTATCCACTTTTTTGTTACCAGGGCCCTGTAATAAGTGTTTTTCTTCCGAAAATCCACCGTTTTTTCGCGCAGCATTACATAACTTTCCCTATTACACTATTCTATTACCCCATACTATTACCCAATTCCGTATTATACTATTCCAATATTATACTATGATATGTAGAAATAGAAATTGTATTTGAAAAATTTTGAATAAAAATTATCTACGTATATTGCTCGGTATATGTACGTATGCGGCAAAATAAAATTGATTTTTTTGAGAACTTTTGTAAATTGGCATGATTTTACTCATAATTTTGCGAAAATAACTCATGTTTTGAAATTTCGAATGTATTATTTATAGATCTAATGAGGAACAGATTTCATTAACACTCATTTCTCAAATCTCGTGAACGGTTTTGGACTCAAGTTACCCACAGACAGAAAAGCAGGCCAGAATCATCATCATCATCATCATCAATCAGATATTTGAAAAAACATTTTTCAAATATCTTTATTTTTCTAAAATAATTATTTTCTAAATTAATTTTTTCGTTTTCGTTTTTTTTTTTTTTTTAAATAAAATTCTGGCCCTCAAGAAAATGTGCGCAGATAAATTTCTTTCCCCACACGTCATATACAGTTTTTATTGTTTTTTGACTAAATAAATAAATAAATAAATCAGACTTTTCGAGAAAAAAACACTTTTTCGATGCCAAGAAATCCCTAAAATGTATATTTCCATCATAATCTCGACTTTGATTTTTTGCAGCATTACAATAGTTTCTGTACATTACGTAACAGAAAATGTAAAATATAGGTAATCAGATATTTAATCTAAATTATCTATTTAGATCAAATACTATACATAAAGTATTTAATAATACAATACATATACATAAATACTATAAATCTATTTAGGAAAACTTTGTTCAGACTGAAAATTCTTGTATAACGTATGTTTCTATAACAATGTGCATTTGAGGAAAGGTTATAACTTTCTTAATTACACTCTCTTGCCCACTTTGAAACAAAGTAGTATTGAATTTGGATTTCTGTGTGATCGTACTAAATATTACATGTCTGACTATTGAAATGTTTAATAAAGAAATTTGATTGATTGTAGGATACCTTGAACTCTATGAAAGCCGAAGGATACAACTTTCCCACTTTGAGGGAGAGTGATGCCATGTTTTCTGCTGATACTGCACCTGCATGGGTTGACGGGGATGTGTGTCATCGATGTCGAGTCCAATTTGGCATGGTTCAACGCAAGGTAAGATACTGCTTAGGTATATTAGCTTATTTCAGAAGCTTTCTTTCAAGAACAAACTTCATTAAGAAAAACTCTACCTTCAATACTGTAGTTGTAAGAGGACGCCGAAAACTAACTTTTGCAATTTTCGAAAAATGAGAGAATTTACCGAAAATGAAATCTACACATCTCTTTTAGGTGCACTTTACTCTATCCGAGGACATACGTTTCATACAAAAATTTAAAGCCATTTTTAAGAAAATTTTGAAAATGTTGTTTAGGCTTTATGTAAAGTATTCCCAAAACCATTTCAACTTGCCTTGACGTCATTTAAATCGATCGGGAAATATCAACTATCGGGAGAAAATCGGTTGAACTGTTTAGGCCAGAGCTCATCACGTTTTCGCTTCGTACAGGCCACAGTGTAGAGTAGAGCTGTCAAACGGAGCACGTACGTGCTCAGAGCGCTCTGCAAGGGCACGCAGTGCCCGCGGCAAAGAGAAGACCGCGCTTCTATTTCTCAGGGGTGCATAGTAGGTGGTCATGGCGGGACGCAAGAAGACGTACAAGTTTCAGTCCGAGTGGACTTTTGTTTTCTTATGCCGTGATCGCGGAGGTGATGCACCCTCGAACCCGTGAACCCTCGGTCCGAGATCACTACGGCACTACTGTCTTAGCGATCTCGGTCACGGGGCCGAAATAAATACTATTTTGTATCAGGCTTTTTAAATCAGGTATTTTGTAAAAATTAGGGAAATTTCATTAGGTGTTTTTCAATTAGTGTGTTTTATTATTACATAATATATCGATTATACGTACTTGTTCATACATATCATATTATCACTGTTGTCATTACATATTTATGAACTTGTTTTAACGTTTCATACCTCATATTTTTCCGGTCTGTGTTAATTGTTACTCTATACATTTTGAAGTGCTTTCCTTGCGTGCATTTTCACACGAATGATTTGCACATCGTATTTCTTTAAATGTTTATTTTCATTAATAGTGTCAGTGTTTTTCTGAAATTATGATATACAATACTACTCCTGAGCAATAGTTTGGTTTATAGTATATATTTTGAAATTTTTATATAGGTTTATAGTTATATATTTTCTTAAAAATATTAATTTGTAATTAGTGTTAAAAGTTCTCATATATTGCATTCTCTAGCAGTATGTAGAAACGTGCGTTAATGTTTCCTTGGTTAATGATCAATGCTTGTATAGCTGCAGTTTCTGTTTACATGTGAATTTCCATTAAAAGTTGGCAAAATGTATTAAATATCTCTGTATGATACACCAATCCGTGTGATTGATCCAACTCGCCGTATTCGCACGAAGTTTTCTCACCCCTGCTTCCCGCCTGTGAATCGAATGACTTCGCTAATCTGATATCGCCGCGTGCCCCAAACCTTTGCGAAAGCCATTCGCGTGCTCGTTCATCTGACGGTCCTGGTGCAGAGGCACGGCCGGTTGCTCCCGGTTCTCAGCGGGCAGCCGTCCCCAGCGCAGCGGGAGCTCTATGAGAAATTCAAGTGTCAAACACCAGGGTATGAGAAATTCAAAGGTGGCGCTTCGCGCTCCGCACTGACGTGATTTCGTCCACAAACACCCGTGTTCCGTCTACAAGCGCAAATACCAAATCAGCCATTACCATTATCTGCGGATATTTATTGTCACCTCCACTAACATAAGATAATAATTAAACAAATAATTCGGGCAAGGAAAGAATTTCAGCAAATACCCTTGAGAAAGTTTGCGACAGTAATCATTACTAAATGTAGAATTGTTAAAAAGCATGTAAATATTTTTATCTAAGAGTTATAATGCCATCAAACTACCAAAAAGTACCTATATTTACTCTTTAAGAGATCTTGCTTAGTAATTCTTTCAACATTTAAAAAATATTTTTTCTCGCACAATGCGTTCACTATTTGGCCCAAATGATTGAGCGTAACTTAACCTCATTATATTGGTCAAGTTGTGATCTGTGAGAGATCTTCGCAGTCTCGATGTACAAATTTTCATACGTGAAAAAAAATCTCACTAACATAGACTCAAACATACTTAAAATTTGGGCAGCATGCTTGTGGAACTTAGGAAACTGTCTCTGGGGAATACTTTTGCAAAAATGAAGTACATCTTACTTGAGCTGGAATTTGTCTTTCATATCCCATAATTTTGAAGATCGAATATTTCCAACTGTAACTCGGATTTACGTTGTCATCATTGAAACTGGTGAAGCAAAAACTTTGATTTCTGATTCTATATCAGAAATTTCATGAAATTTATTTTCAAATTATACGTTCTTTATCAGTGTATTTGTTGCACATAGCTGCATGATTCATCGTGTAATGATTACACTCTTTAACATGATTAACATTTTTATATTATCTCCAATTTTGAGAAAAAATAGTTATTCCTATTTATTTTTTAAAATTATCGGACGACTATTGCGAGAGCTACTTTCTTCCTCTTCCACGCCAACCCATTTTGCAATGTCGTGTGCAACTGACCTGCCTGTCTTATAGCTTCTACCTCTGAAGCCCGGGGGGGGGGGCTCCCCAGGCTTTGCTTGCTCCAGTTGCTGCTCCCGCCATTCGCTCCAGCCATTGCCGACAGCTTTTTGCTCCCGAATCATCTTTCTGATGAGCCCTTGTTTAGGCAGTACCTTTGACCATAGACGGACAAACGAACGAACGGACGTAGGGACCTTTTGCCGGCAAACGATATTTTGGAATTAAGTACACACAAAACATTGATTCTGATTACACGATGTGTTAGAAGAAGAAATTTACTACATACTATAGGAACAAGATGTAGCCACTTTTTCATTACCTGGACCCGGGAGTAAGAAAATTTTTGTATCGAAAATTCACCATTTTCCGGAGCACGATTACAATACTTTTTCTTCTTACGAAGTAAGGCGATAAAATAAAAATTAGGTCTCTCATTTCAGTAAAACTTGAAATGGAAGTCCTATATAAATGAACTGAACATTAAATAAAGTTATTACGTGTATTACGCAGTCAAAATTCTCCCAAATTCAGTCAGCTTTATTACTTCTCGGTGCATAGTTTGCAAATGTACATATGGCATAATATTCTCGGAAAATACATTCTATAGTATATTGTCGCGCATTTTACATTGAAGACAAAATGTTTGAATAATAAACAAATACCTTCCACGTTACTCCTGCAAACATCTCTTCATTGTCCTTGGAATACGACCATTGGCTTGCCTATTCACTTACGGATCAATAGTTAACTCAAGAGTGAGAATACTTTTTCATGCAATGTAAATAACAATTTCAACAGACGTCGTAGGGATTGTAATAATTATTAACGACTATTAATACAATCCCTACGACGTAACATTAGATTATAATCTAATGATTCCCCTTTTCCGTCGGTTATCCAACTTGACGCTTCTAGCGACTGAGGGGAAGATATCGTTTCTTTTCTAATACTGCATTGTCTTCGACGCTTGGTGCAGGAAGGAATGAGGTGGAACGGAAGTGAATAAATAGCTGATAAAGCTTCATTTAATTATTTGACAATAAAAAATTAAAAGAAAAAATTCAAATATAACAGACTGGCCTTTGCCCACGAACACTTACAAATCCAATTGCCGCTGGCGGACAGCGCATCAACAAAAGGCGTAGAATGCTTACGTAATCTTCGGCATTTAACATTGCTGCACTCGTGCAGTCCAATACTGTGCTCGCCCGACTACCTCGAAAGTACTTTAGGTACCAAATACAAAATACTTCCATAAAAGTAATTTAGCTACAAAATAGTATTTTAAAATACTTTTGAAAATACAAAATATTAGGAAAACCCGGCAGACGTAGTTCTGCTCTTCATCCCCCACTTTCCCCTCCCATCACCCTCTCTGTGTCTCTCCTTCCCTTCCTCACCTTGTCCCTGTCTGTCTCTGCCGCTCTCTGTCCTTCTCATTCACATTTAATTGCAGATTCTGCTCATCTCTGAGCAGGTGAGGTAATATCGGGAAGCGCCGGACCAGCAAAAATGTAATAGAATGTTCAAGAAGGTTTCATCCTGTAGATTACGGTTGTAAAACGTTTCTTTGAGGCCTTCGATCTCAAAATTTTAGTTTTTAACGCCATAGAATGCATCGTTCAGGAGTTATTAACGATACAGATTGAAAAAATTCTGCCGAATGTGTTGCGTGTTGCATTTGACGTAAATAGTTTTGTTCTAGAGCGCCATGTAGTGAAGTTACAACAGATTTAACATCGCATAAACCTTATCGGTGAAAAAACAGCTATAAATCCCAACTTTCATGGATATTGGTCTCATGGTATCGGAGTTTAGCTCTTATATACATACCAACATTCACGTATGCATCTAGACAACCAATAACCATAGTCACGATTTATTTCTCAAAACATGGTTTTGATTTAGTTGTATACAGTTGGACACGTTTCCTTTCAACCCTACTAGTTTTTCAGACATTGTATCACTAATATTTCTTCTTGTAATCGATAAGGATCTCATTCCATTAACAACAAATTTTGTAACAAGATCATCAAATTTTGTTTGATCTTTTTCTTTTTCCTGCGTATTGAAGAGACCAGACGTTAAACTTTTTTGTTATAACTTCTTGGTATTAGTATCACTATTCCCAGTGCTGTTCATTTTCCTCTGAGGTGAATTTGATCTTATACACCCGGGATGTCCAACTTGCAAGGCCTCAAGGGCTACAATTAAAACTTATTTCTCGGGCGATCCACATCTGACTTCCACGTAGAGTTCATCTCAGCAATTTGCTCGGCTGCTCTGGAGTGAGAGGGGAATGGAACCATGTGTGATATCAGCCGTACCATGCATAACGCAGGGAAACACATAGGGTGATTTTGAATTTCTGAATTTACTCGAAAAAAATTCTTAAATCTAAAATTAATTTACTTATACTTTCTTGCTATCACTTACGCAGTCGAGAGAAAGTTATGTAATGCTGCCCGAAGAAACGACAAATTTAAGGCAGAAAAAATCTTATTACATGGTCCTGGTAACGAAAAAGTGGATGAATCCACTTTGCTAAATTTAGAAAAAATCGTCTAATAAGTGATCTTACCAGAATCCATGTTTTGTATATCCTTGATACCGAAAAATCGAATGAGAGCAAAATGTCTTTCTGTCCGTCCATCTGTGAACAACGCTAGCGTGTAAACCATTCAGCTGATTTTCATCAAAACTGATATTCCACAACAGATATAGCTGATGTTGCGGCCCATTAAATTTAAAATCGATATTTGAATTTTGGAGGTGAACTTGAAGAACCTGGGACAATTTCCAAATTTTCAAAAAATGGCTCCATCGTTTTTAATTTAATTTTGTTGATGAATGGTGTGAAGAACGTCGAGAGAATGGTGTAAGTCTGATGCTCGTTAAAAAGTCGGATTTTTCGAAAATTGCAAAAGTTCAAATTTTTGCCTATAACTATAATTATGAAGATAGAGATTTTTCCCATAATGAAATCTGTTCCTTAAAGGTAGACTTTGAAATGAGACCACGTACAATTTTTCGAAAATTTAAGTATTTTTCGCGTAATTTTGCGTGTAATTTCGCGTAATTTCGCGTGTAATTTTGGGTGAGAAAGTACGTGCAGTTGTAGCACCCCTAGTTGCATTTAGGTGTTGACCCCCACAGGGCGCATGCGCTGGGCGCACCATGTTCTCGCCCGATACAGATGCAAGGGGTTTCAATGACCTTTCGCGGGCCATAGTAAGAGGCCGTCAGTTGGACCACCCTGTTTTAGATCAATCGTCTTTATAGTTCTCAAATTCACTTATCACACCAGGATGAATTCTCTAAAACGTGTGAAGAAATTATGAATTTTGTAGTAAAAAGAATGACCAGTGAATGTCTCAGTCTATTGTACATCATTATGTGCATTTAGAATTTATACTTCTTTATCACTTACTGCTAATTAGTAGTAATTTCCAGTTCGGCAGGCTTACAAATTCACATGACACTTTCCCTTTTGCATCTAAATCAACATCAGTGAAATATATTCCATCCAGAATAGGACAATTTGATGGTTTATCCATTTCCACACTTACTATATCATAAGTAGACCGCGGATATTTTGGTAAAAACCTATTTTTTTTCCTGGATTCCTTGTACTAAATGAAGTATTATATATACATTTTAGATTCATTTGAACTAATACCCATTAATTTTATAACTCCTAAAAGAGCCTATTTCAACATTAGTGCCTAAACGAGTCTATTTTGTCTTCAAAAACTAAATTGAGACTAATTTGCCCAATTTGGATGTTATTAATTTTAAGTTGCGTTTATCAGTAAGATAGCGAGAAATGAATATAGAGGACAAGGATCTAGCAATAAAAGTCTTCATGCCTCTATTTCCTGACTTCTTGGTAAAATCTGGCTACACTGCTAAGATACAGCTATTGAATTTCGCGAAAGAAAAGTGATGTTGATCGATAAGAGACATTCATTTTCTCTTGAAAACTTGGAGAGGTATTAGTAATTTATTGTGAGGCAAAATACGGTTCGAATAATTTTAACTAGAGGACAAACAATTAAACTTATTCATAAATAGTGTATGGAATACTGATTATACATAATAGTGATTTATGTTTTTATTGTTGAGATGTATATAATAAATGATAAAAACGTGTTTCTGTTAAGTTTTATGTTTTATTTGTGGCTGTTCGACCATTTAAAAAGCCTAACTGAACTGCTGAAAGAAACTCTTTTGGGCACCTAAAACGCATATTTTAAAACCTAAGAATCCGCGGTCTAATCATAAGATTGGTTGTTTAAACGGTGCAAGCAGAAACTTTTAACCAGTGCGCCCAATTCCCTTCCAGACAGTGATGGATAATTTGACAATACAGAGTGTCCCACCAACTATGGACCACCTCCATAACTTCTGAACGGTTCAGGATGTCGAAATGCAGTTTTCGATTAACAATGCGGAATCATGGGGCAAGTACCATGCCGAAGAGAAATTGTCTATAATATTTTTAGTTTTCGAGAAATTTAATCATCTTTTATTTTTCAAATGGAACTATGTATTTTTTCAGCAGCAATGTATAGATCATGAAAAGAGGAATAAAATGATGTTTCATATGTTACTATTTTGATGGTAATTTATATCTTCAGCTTGCTTGCTTCTAAGTATAAAAAAATCGTGTTATCCAGATTTGAGTGAATATTGAAATTTAAATTTTCAACGGCGGATCAATAAAAAGTATTTTTGTATTTTGAAAATACAAAATACTATTAGAAAGATTTTTCGATACAAATACAAAATAGATGATCGAATATGTATTTTGGATACGAAATTCAAATTACAAAAGTATCGAAAATGCGTAAAAGTATCGAAATTAAAAACATGTATTTCAATACTGCCCAACTCTGCCGACAAGCATATTATTCGGCTGGATCAGAAGGGTCCAACTGGCAAGGACTCAAGGGCGAGATCTAAAACCTTTAATACGATTGTGGGCCATACTTTCGTGACTCGGGCAATGCACACGTGACCGCATGACCCCGGATTGTTGATTTCAAGTATTGTAGTTTGCCCGGCTGCTCTGAAAAAAGGGGGATGGAACTATGCCCGATATCAGGTTGAACACACTGGGATGATTTTGAATTTACTAGAAAAACAATTCTTCAATCTAAACTTAAGCTATTTTTACAATAAGGAGGTGTTGAACCCGACAAGGCGCGTGCAATAGGCGCACAACATTCTCGCCCGATATGGACGCAAGGGACTTTCACACTTGACTAATAGCATTCTGCTGACCACAATAAATGGCACCGCGGGCAGCCAGTTGGACAACACTAGGCTAAATGACGCACACTCATTTAATGAAGGCTTCGCGCTTTGGGATTTGCACTCAGTTCTAGTGGTCGTCTGCTCTAATCATGCGAACGGCCTTCAGAGTGGCGACAAAAAGTCGAAAGTCCATCTTCCGTAGGAATTCCCGCTCCGATCAAGAATTGCTCCATCCTTGTTCTGCTGAGCTTAAGAAATCAGCTCGTTGGGTCACGCGGTTTCCAACGCCATTCCTGCTGACCAATCACCCCCGCTCCGACGCAGGAGCTCGATCACATGGTTCGTTGCTTTTAAACCTCTGAGCGAAGATTGATCGGAGCTTCGAAACCTCAGAGCAATTTTAAAAAATAACAAAAATATTATCTCATAAAATTCGGCTGCATCAGGAGGGTCCAGCTGGCGAGGACTCAAGGGCGATAACTAAAACCTTTAATACAATTGCGGGCCATATTTTCATTACTCGGGCAATGCACACGTGACCATAAACTCATGATGACCTACGTGACTCATAAACGGCTCCACATTTTTACTTTCCCGTATACGGAGTAATATACGTAGTATAGAGAAAGTGATGTAATGCTGCGCTAAAAACAGCAAATTTCTGGCAGATAAAAATTCATTGCCGGGCCCTGATAAAGAAAAAGTGGATAAAACCAGTTGCTAAATTAAGAAAAAACTAGTGGTGCTACAGAATGGCACAGACGTTCCCGTATTCGTTTTCTATTTCCTTGGGTCTGTGCTAGCTATTCGGAATTGCCATATACTCTTGCCAGCTGCCATCTATCGTCGCCCAAAGTACATTTTTTTGACATTTTATTGAAATGAAGATTTTTGAAAACTCAAAAATTTTCTGCGAAAAAGAGCTTCAAATTTCACATTTTTAGTAGCGCTTAAACGCCATTTTCTTAAAAATGGCTACAAATTTTTGAAATTGCCATTTAGGACGGGGTTTTACTGTTCTTTAATATTCTTAAAATAGTATTTCCCTTCTATTATTAGGAAATCGAAAAATTAAGAAAATGTCAAAAAAAATTGAGTGGCGATAGATGGAAGCTGGCAAGAGTATATGGCAATTCCGGATAGTTAGCACAGACCCAAGGAAACAGAAAACGAATACGGGAACGTCTGTGCCATTCTGTAGCACTACTAGTTTGTCAGTGCAGTGCTTCTTACAGGAGTCCTGTGGATCGAGTCCCGACAGTGACAGGATTTTGAGACTAGCTAGAGAGCTAGGTCGAATTCGCCGCTGTCTAGAGGAGAACTCTAGCAGCCGGCTGCTCTGATTGGTAGTTTTCAATGATTTCTCGGATCATTGCCAGGCATTACCCTAACAAACTTCCACGGACGAGGAAATCAGACGGGAGCTTCGAGCTTGGCCTTCTGGGGCTCTGCCTCTGCGAGTGAAGGCGCCACGAGGTAGCAAGCCGACGTATGTGTAGGTCGGCGCCAAATCTCACGCTCCAGTGGGAGAAGAACACAGCCACCTCCCGAGATAGAATACGCATTGCACTTTCGGGACTAACTAAAACTCTATCATAAATATTTAAATCAATTTAGTCAAAGAAAGGACAGTAACAAAGGAAAATTTTAGATCTTTTGACGGGGGGAGCGTAGCCTCCATGCCACCCCCTGGATCCGCCACTGCTTGTTCCTGTATGTTGTAAATTACTTCATCTAAGACGTCATGCAACGCAAAACGTATCTGTCTACATATCTGTGGTCAACGCTACCACATAAACGGTTCACATGATTTTCTCCAAAATTGTTATTCCGCGATTCATCTAAACGATCGCGTGGTACTGAAAGTTTAAAACGGATATTTTGATTTTGGGGAGTACTTTATATGATGCCTCAAATGATGAATTTTTAAAATTTTCTCAATAATGGCTTCAAAAATGTTGATTTTTGGACATCATAGGGAACACTAAAAAAATATCGCAGGTGTCACTTTCGTTGAAATCTCTGAATTTTCGAAAATTGCAAAGTTCAATTTTTTGCCATCCTACAATTACATTATAGAAGATAGAAATTTTCCTGAATGAAATCTGTTGTACAAAGGCATAGCTTCAAATAATTCACGTACAATTTGTCGAAAATGTGAATCCGTTCTAATTTTACGTGAAATATAGACATTTTTAAATAATTATTTTGGCATTTTTTCGAGCCTGTTCCAGGCTTCTAAGACACAGTAAAAAATATTTCTTGTTATTTTTTTTCAAAAGTATTTTTTTGTGTTTGAATTTGGGCCTGAGAAAATGTTGAAAAATATTTTTCTGATAGTACAAATTGCGTTCTTATTTATCAATTTTTTTTCAATCAGATAAAATAGTAAGTTGACGAAAAAAATTGAAATTAAAAAAACACGTTTTTGGCTGTAGAGGAGTGTAGGTGGTGGGACGGGGGCTAAGAAACCTTTCGAAAATATTATTTTTATGTTAGAATTATAGTGTAACTACTCATATGTAATTTGGTTGAGGGGAACTTTTTACCATCTTAGCGGAGGGGACCCTTTATATTATTATTTTCGTAACAGTTCTAAAAGTTCAGATATTTAAAAAAGACCAGGAACATTTTTTTTAAAAAAACGAGTAGTTTTCGCGTAATTTCTGCATAAATTTAATGTAGTTTGTTTAGAAAGTTCTCGTAAACGTTTCGAAATGTTTCCTTTGAATTTTTTCCATTGATAGACCAAAGGACGCTTAAAAATGTCGCAGGTCTCATTTACGTTCAACTCTCTGGATTTTTTAATATTGCATACGTTAGAAATAATGCGATAAACCGCTAGTTGTTTTAAACGTCAAAAAAAAAAAAATTTTGCCATGCGGCGGCTAGTGGAGTACTGGTAACGCGCATTGCGTGGTATGTCGTTGGACATGAGCTCGAATCTCGGTACGGAGAAAACAATTGCCGGCTGGAAACAGTTTGCATGATTATGAAGTGTAATATTGGGTAGTCGTTACAAATAATGCGATAAAGTATGTGCAGATATAGACCCACTAGTTTATTTCAAGAACTCTGAAAACCTGTCATCCTTCAGTACATTTTGATGATTTGTATTGCTTATATACAATATGCAATACGCTATTACACCATGCAATAAAGCGTAATGCATTTCATATTTTATGTTTTTGCCAATGATGATGATGACTATATCCTTGTGTTTCTCTGTTGGCAGCACCACTGTCGCGCATGTGGTCAAGTTTTTTGTGGCCAGTGCTCTTCCAAAACTGCAGCTTTACCAAAATTTGGAATTGAAAAAGAAGTTCGTGTTTGTGAAGGATGTTATGATAGCATCAATAGGTGAGTTTCGAACCTACAAAACGAATTCTATGGAGAAAAACTAAAATTACATAATTTCATGTACTTTTAAAGAAATAAAGACAGCAATAAACTGGTAATGTCTACACCAACTCTTAGTTTGGTGTAAGCATAAGATGCATAAGATGGAATGATTTTAGATATTTCAAAAGCATTTGACATCATTTGACACTTTCAACATTACCTGCGTATGGATTTGCTTTAGATTGAATATCTTCGTATCTTAAACAATTATCTCAGGGACTAAAAATTCCATACTGGTGTGAAGAGACATTATTCACTCATCTTTCCTATTCATTGCCAATTGATCATGGGATCCCGCAAGGTAAAATTTTAGACTGTCTTCTTCCTTCTGAAAGTAAAAGAAAGGCCATCGTTGATTCGAAACGGAAGGTCCGCATATTCTTTGCAAAAATTAAACAATAGGTAATGCAATATTTGTTGTGTCAGATTGTATTTTAATTTCAAATAAACAATTGCATATTCCAGCCAAAATTAATGTTGTACAATTGACTGATGTTAAGGTACTAGCTTTCTGAGTCTCTCAGTTCCATCAAACCTAAAATAAAACGAGCGGTTAAATGACCTGAACACAAAATTATGTGTTCAATATGGTATGCATTCAGAATTATTTCAAATTCAGTCAGCATTCATGCAGCTCTTGTGTATTTTGCGAATGTGCATTTCCGCCTGATATATGGCGTAATATTATGAGGGAAACTCCCAGAATTTCAAATTACAGAAACACGAATAATAACGAATGTCACCCACACGATTCCTGCAAACCTCTCTTTATTAACACGTTAGCTGCCGTTGACTCGAAATGAAATGTTCGTATGTGCCAACCGAGAAATACCGCGTAGGACCAGTACGAACGTAAAACGCTTACAAGCGTCGGTGGCACTGCTGCACGTCTAAATTTGACGTTTTAAAGCGTCACCGGCAGTCAAGAGTTTATTTTGCTTCTGGATATAAAGGTTTGTAATTTGTGTATGTTTTCTTGAGCTCATTGAGGTATTAATAGTTAGTGGTAGTAAATACAATGAAATAATTACTCTCCATTTTCTCGCGGCAATTTGTCGATTCCATCACGTGTGGCAAGGATAAGGGGTAAGATTCAAAATCTGTAAATAATTTGCCTTGCAAATTGTTTTTATTTCGTGCAACCGAATATTTCTTGTGAGCACATCTTGCCAAACACCTTGCTACCTGTAATTATAATTTATCTTAAAATATAAAAGGTAGGATAGGGATTCCAGAGCTCAAGAAAACTTGCACTTCTCTCTCGTAGTACTTCACTTACAGATTTTAACTGTTTAAATAAATAAATTGTTTTCAGTTTCAATTTGTTTGCTGACGACGCAAAAGAAATATTCAACGCAATTTTGAACTCAGTTTTGATTAGTACTTACATATAATTGTTTTTATTGAAAAATGTAAAGGAAAAAGGAAATTGAATACTTTATTGTACTTCTGAATTTATAGTCACTTCTACATACTGAATGAACAGTCCTCTGTTAAGAAAACAATCATAGGCGCTCATGCATCCACGTTTGACTGTTCTGAATCTCACCTCCTCATACTCACGGTACAAAATGAGACATTTTTCATTATGAAACTGGAACATATTTTCTGGCAGTTTCTCTGAAGATGTGTTGATTATGTCATGTCCTACGTTTGTTAGTACCATACACTGTGTTTGTGAAAGATTAAAGAATAGCATTTTTTATCTTTTTTCCCATTGATATTAAATACATTAAATCCAAGCAGTGTTGTATTATTTAGGGGTCGAACATAAATTACTTCACGCTAATTAAGGATGGAGGAGGTTTGAGGCAGCATTATGGTGCGTGGAAGTGTTAATTTAATATATTTTTGCAGCTGTCATTTACTTGTTTATATTTTAACATTTACAGAAAAAATCGTATTTATTCGTATTATTCCTTTTATTCGTATTTATTTATTCAACATTCAAATATTAACAAATTACATTTAAAAATTAAACAAATTCAAAAGTTGATGTATAAATTGTTGCAAAAAATTGAAATATTTTTCATCAATTGTTTAATGATTGAATCTGCTAGATTACGAAGAAAATTGTCAAAACTAATCAATAGTACATTCTAGAACCCTTTTAGATTGCGGCATTAGACGCTCGCGAGCCATCCACGACGGCGACGTGTGCAGGGCCCGTCAGAAATTTTCTTGCCCAAGCGTCCTTTCTTAACTCAAAAATTGTCCGTCTGTGAACAACAGTGGCAAAATTGTACGCATGAGTTTTACCAAAATGTATATTCCTTAAACAATATGTAGCGGTCCCTGGAGTACGAAACGAATTTTAATTTTGAAGGTAATTTAACTCTATGGTCGCTATTGCGGTGCAACCAGCATCGCTAACTAATTCCGTCTTTGTAATATATAAAAATAAAATTAATACAAATTGTTTTTACTGTTGTATAATGTATTTGTATTAACTGTAAACAGGGAATATTGTCGTAAACGTTACATAATATTTTTAATAATTAAGGGAATTTAAAAACGCATTTCAGGGTGAAGAGGGGGTATTCAAAATACTCAATATTTGCATTACTTAATTTGTGGACCCTTAAATGAAAAAAAATTGATAACTTTGTCTCTTTTTTTGAAGGCCCGCTACTAGACAAAATACAGAGAACTCCGACTTACCATCAGAATCCAGTATCTGTTCACAACAGAATCAAGTAAGTTACATATTAATTAAAAACAAATTTAGTTTACCTTCTTTTCTATTTTTCACGTAATTTTTACTTTATAGGATTATAGAAAAAATTATGTAATTGCAAAAATCAATGTTGAGATTTATGATTTCACTTTTTTAGGAGCTCTGATACAATAATGGCTTTTCAAAACGTCTACCTGTCAGTTACCTCGTTCGTCTGTGAACAACTGTGGCAAAATTGTACGCATAATTTTTACCAAAATTGACATACAATTGACAATCTGTAGCGCTTCCTCGAGTACGAAACGAATTTTAAATTTGAAGGTACTTTAACTTTACGGTCGGTATTGTGAGGGAGCACGACGCATCATAAACTCGCCACTAATCCAATCTCGTGTCAAAACGCATTCCTTTCACCTTCCTTAATTTCTCCACCCCTATTTTGAACCCTCTTATCTCATCCTCTGAAACTACTCCCAATTCTCCCATTCCCAGTACCTATCAATTCCTCTACACCTGATACCCCAATTTCTTCACAACCTGACACTGTTGGAACACGTAACCACCTTCGACCACGCACATAGGGTAAAACTGAGTAAATATTATGTAACAACTAGTCAGATGCAGACGAAAAACATCTGTTGAGTATTTTAGGCGAGGTCGTAGTGGTGCACGAATGTGCGAAAATCTTTCTGATGCGGTTCCTCTTTTGATAAATATGACTAGGGGGCGGATTTTAAAGAAATATCTTTTTTTTTCTTTTCACTTTAGAAAAATGCCGTTTGGGATAGAAATTCATTTTATGTTATCACAAAAGGAAATGACTCGTTTTTATATGTCATATTTTTGCATTTTTCGTCGATTTCGATTCAAAGGTCATTTTTACCTTTCCCCGCCATTTTTAATGGATTTTTCGCTGAATTAATCGATTTTAATGTCATTTTAATGATACTTTCAAATAATATTTACGAGATGCAATATATGTTCTCTACAGAGTTCCTGAGTACCTATACCAGGTAGCCTATTCGATTTCTTTACCCAGAAGTTGTAATGTCAGCCATTGTGTGTAATCTAAGGTTCCTGTGACGCCTGTCAGCGCCATTGGCGGTTTAGCCGATTTCGGGATAAATAAAGATATAGATTTTCTGGTAAAGATTAGACCAAACCATAGAGGTACTACTATTCTACACTAGAGTGTGCAACAGCGCTAGTGTGCGACTGCAAATTGAAGAGGAGGAAGTCGGCCATTAGTATGGCAATACGTGGAGTGAGCGTCTGAGATGTGTTGAATATTGTGGGGATTTTTGTTCGTACTTTCATTGTGTGTTCGCTGTATCTAAAATGGTTATGTCTTGTGCTGCATTCGCGTGTACGAACATATATTCTAAAGGCAGTGATATATCATTTCACAAGTAAATCTTGTAATCTTGATATACTAATCTTCATATAATGATGCATACACTTATATCACATCAATAAACATTACTTCAATAAAATTTTAATTTTTTTGAATTTTTAATTTTTTAAAATTTTTTTATTTCCCCACCTACTACTAAATTTGGTAGAGTGAATTTTAATACTAAATTGGAAAGGTAAGGAAGTAATTTTCCACATATGACATGTGTTTGGAAAAGTACAAAAACTAGTTTTCATTTAGGCTATGCAAAACTAATACGTAGGAAGTGCTGCTTGATTAGAAATTTTGAAATATAGAACTGTCTCTTACAGAAAAACTAACTTGAAGATCAATTAGCTCAGTGTCTCGTTTGGCAATAGTATTATGACTTCAACCTGGGGTACATGCAACCCTATATCCTTAGAGTAAATGTTAAAAATTTAATAATAGACAATGTAAGGAATACATACACAAGCATATTTTAGGAAATGTTCTTGGTCCCATCTATTTCCTTGCCCTTCACGGGCAATGACAATCATATTCAGGTAGGCCTTTTCAGTAAGTGAAAAATTACTCTTTGATATTGTGGTGTGAATATGAATGTGAATTATAACGTATATGAATTTCATATGTATATGTATACATTCATATGTATATGAATTCTAATGTGTTTCACTGTGTGCTGTAAATCCATTTAACAGCTTTCAATGTAATTGTGTTGAAATAACCAGTCTGTTGTTTAGTTGTCTTACATCATTTGCATATTTGGCTTGTATATAAAATCTGCGAGTGGATATTATCAATTTCACTATTGTTTACAAGAGGGGTGAAATTTTGAAGCATGGGTTCCAAAGGGATTGATATTGCAAAAAAACATTGGACGTAGTAATCCAAATGTCAGGCTGAGGGTTCTACAGTTAAGGCTTCATGCCTAAAATTAAAAATTGATAAAAAAGTAATAGTTTGCGTTCATGACAAATACACAAACATGTACCTAAATAAAAATATTAAATTTGTTTTAAAATTTCTCATGATCCAGCTTACATTCTTTTCAGGTAAAATTTTCGCTGACATTTTCTTCTCCCGGAATTTCAAGTTGGTAGAGCATGTGACAAAGGTATTTCTATCTTCTAGGCACATGTGCGTATAGTCATTTCATATATTGGGTAAACTGACGTGTTTCAAGTAGCATGCGTAATATTTAGAAAGTGTATTCGTATTTGAAATTCCCGCGCAATGTTGTCATACTAATGGCGTCTGGCCGCTGCTTCAATTTGCAACCGTCTTTCCTTCAGATGGCATACCGGGTGGTAGGGCCTTGTTCAAACCAAAAGTTTGAAAGCTGAGTTCACTTGAACGAATAGAACCCTCGATTCAAGTCCCCGATTCTATCCCCCCGTAAAATATTAATCAAAGAAGCCTAAATATTGTATTGATAAACTTCCAAGTAATTGAAACACATTGAACGAAACACGTTTTGTAATAATTTTAAATTGATTTCCTATGATTGAATTCCGCGCGTTTACACAAGCTGGTCTCTTGATTGCTAGGACGCTAAAATGCTTGTAGCGTCTGCCGCGAGTTTGCGACGAGCAATTACGCACGCGCAGACGGCGAGGTTCTCCCTTCCCCTCTTCACCCCTGCCCCTGGTTTCTCGAGTCCCGAAAAGCTAGCATACGGCTGAGAAAAGACGGTCCTTTTGGTTTGACGGTCCTTCCGGCAAGTTGGTCCTTTGTCCACCAGAGCACAGAACACTTGAGGTTGTCACAGAAATTTTCTTCCTCACTCGTGATTCTGTGCTTGGTCATGTGTCCAAACAGTAGATATAGTGCTTGCCTACTAATTCTGAATTAATAGAAAGTTTTTGCAAGACGTGAATTTGAAAGATGTAACACGACATCCAATGACGGGCTTTCAATTGATGGGTCCCGTCATTCTCCGTGTTTTGTCGTCTACGACCAATGTGTTCATAGCTTACACTTTACGTAGTTTTTGCCGCCACCACTAAACACGAATTCGACACTAATACACAATAAGAATGGAAGTAATGAAAATTATTATATCCGTAGTACCAATATAATACGGCAGGAACTTCGTGGTTAACTTTTACTCAAGTTAATTCATATACGTCAGGAATAAACCACTGTATTATTTTAGAATTTGGAGGTAATGTGTACACTGAGGTCACATTGATTGGCACGAAAACATAGTTGTTTATCTACAGGGCGATATAATTGCAATAATTTCCCATTACTAATATAAACAATATAAATATGCAGTCACATTGCGGGTTTAGGAAGCTATGCTTTAGACGTACGTTGGAGATAAAGACATGTATTTTACAGTGGCGTAGCGTCAGGGGACGCTGAGATGCTGAGCATCCCCGTATATAAGAACCTGAAATACTGTATTGATAATCTCACAAGTGGTCTGTTGAGCGAAACACGTTTTGTATTGATTTTAAATTGATTTCCTATGATTGAATTCGGCGGGCTGTTGAAGCTGGCCTGTGATTACCTGGAAGCTAAAATGCTTCTAGCGTCTGCCGCGAGATTGCGACGAGCAATGACGCATGCGCAGACGGCGAGGTTCCCCTCTCCCCTCTTCACCCCTGGCCCAGAGAAACCCGACTGCTTTTCGCTAGCTTCTACTGCGGAAAGAAGCTCGTTTGTGCACGAGAGCGCAGCACACTTCAGGCGGTCAGTAAATTCTCTCTTTCTCTCACTCACTCGGGAGTCCCCGCTTGGTCATGGACACAAACAGTAGAAATAGCCTGTCTACTATTTTTTAATTAATATCCAAGAAATTGTATTATCTCTTAAATAGATTACACATTATTGAAGTCTGCAATGTATAAATTAACAAGTGGTCTCATTGCCATTCGCGTATAAGAATTAAAGCTGAGCCATTGTATAATTTGCTTTCAAGACATCGGCAGTCCTGACTGCTTTTTGATTTTGTGGGAAGCGCCTACACCGTCGTAAGCAGGTCGTAAGCAATCGAGATCGTGGAAGTAGTTCCAGTGTATCTGCCTTGTGTTGCGTTCGCCTGTTAGATGAAGTAGTTGATAGTGACATTTTGTGTGTTTTTGAGCAACCCCAAACGTGCGAGTCACGCTACGCCACTGGTATTTTACATATTCGTATGATACAATCAGTTTTCATGTATTATACATATTTCTGTGATAATCCTCATAAAACATAAATGGAGTCAGAAGAGTCAGAGATGTTTAGTAAAAGATTTTACGTACTTTTGGAGGTTTTCCAGTTTCTACTAGTTCCTAGTTTTACGTACGTTTTCGACTGTACGACTTGGAAAAGCTTATTTTTCTGGAAATACGTTATTTCTGATTAACGACAATGATTACGAACTACGACATTGGATTTCCCGTCTTGCAAAAACTCTCTAATATCTAAGAAGTTGAATTCTTATTTAAATAAATTAAATTTTATTTTGATTTGAAATATAAATTCACAAGTGGTCTCATTGTTAATCGCACATGAAAACTAAAGCTGAGGTATTTCATAATATCCTTTCAAGAAGTCTCCAGACATAAAACTGATGAAGTAATGTAACATTTGTTTCAATAACATTCACTCTAGAGAACATTAAGAATCGTGATGTCTTCAGTTCGCGTTATTGTTGATCATCCCCAGACGCGTGACTCACACTACGTCACTGCCTCGATTTCATCAGTAACGTATCCAACACCTTAAGTCGTTCATCCGAACTGGTTTTGTTAACATTTTTACTTTTTTTAAAGGCATTTTTAAAAACATTTTAAGAGCATTTTATTCATCATTTTTTCCATCAAAATCCCCCTAATCATGACACTTTAATGTACGTAATGCATTTTACGTACACAAAAGTGTATGTAAAAGTGAAACAAAATTTGTTAGCACCCTGCACTTTTACATACTTTTAATGAGGTCGGACCCCAGGTTATCTTGAGATGCCATTGAAGATGGCGAAAAATAACATAACTTTGTCACTATTGTCTCTGTCACCCCTTGTCAGATATTTTTGTTTTTTATTCCGAATAAAACGTGTTTTTACTTTCCGTATACGTACGTATAAACGGAGTAATATACGTAGCTTAGGGAAAGTTATGTAATGCTGCAGAAAATTGATTTCGAGATTTTAACGGGAGTACACGTTTTGGGGTCCCCCGATACCGAAAAAGTTTATTCGTTTTTTCTTCCCAAAGCGTCCATCTGTCCGTCAGTCTGTGAACAACACTAGTGCCTAAACCATACGTACGATTCCTTACAAAATGGACATTCACCGGTCGATCTGGTTCCACTCGAGGCGCCACGATTCTG
The DNA here is from genome assembly GCA_031308135.1 of Acheta domesticus. NCBI lineage: Eukaryota > Metazoa > Arthropoda > Insecta > Orthoptera > Gryllidae > Acheta > Acheta domesticus. Next base: position 39,502,374 of record JAHLJT010002406.1, read on the forward strand.
AAAAACTTTCTTCAAAATTTGGGGGTACGTACATGAAGTCCCCCGAACATTTCCAAAATTTTCTCAAAAACGGCTCCAAATTTTTTCATTAAGTATCTTGTAAGAATAGAGTAAAATACACTTATGAAGGTAGCATAGGTCAGATTTTAATGGTCAACTCCGAATTTTCTAAAATTGCAAAAGTTCGAATTTTTTCGGCACCTTCTTACAACTACAAAATTGAAGATAGAGACTTTTCCTCCATATAATTTTTTTTGTGCAAAGTGAGTTCTTTTATGAAGGCCATGTACATTTATTTGAAAATTTTACTAGTTTTCGCGCAATATTGCTTGCAATACGTGCAATTATTAAAAAAATTACAAAAACAAGATTTTCTGAAAAACGGCTCCAAATATTTTCTTTAAACTTTTGGTAGATATAGTATTAAGTGTACTCTATGAGGTGACTTAATCGCCTATTGCTCTATTTTTTTTCTTTTTTCAAAAATTACAAAAATGAAAGTTTTTTATTTGTATCTCTTATAAGTTAATATTCACATTTTATATTAGCAATTTGTTATCATTATTATATTTTACGAGTACCTGTGTTTTAAATAATGTCATATAAAGTTTCTCGAGAACTCAGCCGTTTTCTGTGAAAACTAGCTCAAAATTCCGCATATTCAGAAACGCTCAAACGCCATTTTCTCAGAAATTGCTCCAAATTTTTACTTCAAACTTTTCGAACGGATAGTGCTACTTACACTCTTTAATATAACGAAAAAATCAGTTTGCGGTATTTTATTTTTTAAAAATTACACAAATGTAATTTTTTGGACTCTTACACCGTTAATATGCACATTTCCAGCAATTCGTAAACACTATTGTCTTTATAAGTTAAGGTGCTTCAAACGACTTCTAATGAAGTTTTTCGATATCACAAAAGGTTCCTGTGAAAAAGAGCTTCAATTTTCGTATTTACAGTAGGGCTTAAACGAATTTTTTAAATAATTGTCAAAATTTTCCAAAGAAAATTGCCATATCCGATGAGGTTTTACTGATCTTTAATATTTTTAAAATAATATTTTCATTCTACAATTATGAAACTGAAAAATTAAGAAAATGTCAAAAACATGTACTTTGGGCGGCGATAGATGGCAGCTGGCAAGAGTATGTGTCAAGTCCGACTTGCTAGCCAAAACCAAAGTAGAAAAATTATACGGGAAAGTCTGTGCCATTCTGTAGCACCACTTGTTGATATCTTGTAACTTTTTTAGTAAGAGTGAAATTTTTGAATATGTCAAGTAAAAAGAAATTCGGGAGCTATAAATGGCTATTTCAAGGGATAATTAATTGCAACAATAAATTGCTATTTCAATTTTGGGAAAGTGTCCCGCGAAACCATTTCGAATTTTGATGCCATTTTTTATGTCAAGTTCCACATGTATCAAAGGAAAGTTTGTGAAGTTTTTGCTTCATAATTTAAATAGTGTTTGAAATTCAGCTATTTGTTTCTCCCTAAACATAGCCGTTGTATAGCGTGGCCATTACATTATGTAACTTTAGGAAAAAATATTTCCTTCTCCATTACAGCTAAACAAATTATATTGTTTAGAGTATTTGTACAATTTTTTTCTCGAAGGTTCTAAAGAACACTAACGTAACTGGTTCTGCGATACATCTTGGGGTTGTTCATAAATTACGTGACGCTAAAGAGAGGGGGAGGGGGTTTGAGGCAGCAGCGTTAGTTTAAGTTACATAGAGGTAGGGGGTATTGGCTTATTGTTACGTAACACTGATATTTTTTCGACTTTAGCTGAAATAATTATTTTTTTAAGACTTGTACTAAAACATTAAAATATTAACTGCGTAATTTAAAAACAAAAATAAATTAAAGTTATAAGATGTAAATTGTCACAAACGGTGATATTTTTTCATCAATTTTATTTTGAATCTGTAAAATTGCGAAGGAAATATTCAAAACTGGTATGTAGTTAGTTCTAAAACCCATTTAAATTGGCGCAACCCATTTAAATTCCTCTTATCCATGACGGCGCATGTGCATGGCTTGTAATCCAAACATGTTCCCTCGCCTTTGCGTCCTTCCTTGACTCACAACTTGCCCCCCGCCTCCACTTCTTGCATTCACAAGGGAGGGGGTGTTGTCGCAAGCGTTACCAATTTTTTGGGGGGGGGGTCCAGCACGCGTTATGGGTGCGTTACTGGAGGAAGAGGGGATATTCAAAATACCAAGTTTGCGTTACGTAATTTATTGACGGCTCCTTGTGAGACCTCTTCGAAAGCATTATCGGCTGTCATACGGAGAAGACGAAATCCTCTGTCTGATACGCCACTTTCTATGAACACTGATAGCCACGTAATTTGAAGGTAGGCGAGGCGGCACATCTCAGTTTCGAAGATAACGTGAGTTCGCCCAAGAAAACAATCACGAAAGACTTACAATAGCGGTACGAAATGAGTGCGGGCCTGCCCACAAGACTTCCGAACCTCCTTTATAAAAGTGTAAAGCAAATAAAGTAGTGTTACTTCATTAAATAACCAAAATATCCTTTAACGAATTCGAATTCATTAGTCTATAATTAATAACCAATAGTAGAAAAATCTGCCTTCATTATTTAATTTTATGAAATTAAGACTGTTATAACACCTAAATGAATTACTCTCCTTTACTGATTTAGAAACAAGGTTACATAAGAAGCGGGAAAAAATCGTTCTGGAAGATGTTGTTTTTAATCTTTAATTGCAACAACTAAGTAATCGCAAAGTATCAGAGAGAGAGAGAGAGAGAGAGAGAGAGAGAGAGAGAGTATCAAATAATTAAGGCCCGCTACAAAACTTCACCGAGGAATGCGTTGCGAGAAATGTGCGACGAGAAATGAGAAAAGAGGCCGGCGAGGCTGCGTCCACACACTACAAAGAGGTTATTCGATGTCTCGAAATGCCTTTAAGCGCCACAATCCGAGAGTGGTGGCAGAAATTTTAGCTATGAGATCATCTGCGACTCTCATTTCTTGTTTTATGAAATGCTCTTATGTAATTTTAACTCGTGAAATCCTTGTTTTGTTACAATAATCGTAAACCATTTGTTTAACGAGTTCTAATTACTTAGAAACGCACTACTGCATTGCATACAAATCATTGAAAAAAAAAAAACAAAAACAAACAAACAAACAAACAGGAAATTATGTGACGTATAAGGGAGAAGTAGTACATCAGCAAATTTTCTTGAGCTCCGTAATCTCTACCTCTAAACATATAGTGGTTTACTATATTTGATGGTTGAATAATAAATAAATAATGATCAAATAATTCATAATGAAATTCAAATTAATAAATTCATTCGTAAGCACCTAATAAATACAAATCAAGAAAAGTAATGAATTAATTCAATTCTTTCAATTGATTGATTCGTGTTTCCGGGCGCGTCAACTACTTTGGTCATTAGTCCTGTAAGTGTAGTGCGTGTTTTTTCTCGGGAGGTGGCGATGATCTTTTCCCCACTGGATAGCGAGATCTGGCGCCGACCTACCGTCGACTAGCGGGTTTTCCCCTCAACCAGGTATCTCCCACCAGCGGGGCACCGCCCCAGCCGGGACAAGTTGTAAGCTCCCGACATGTGTGGTAGTGTAGTGCATGTTAGTGTTTGTGTGTGTAAGAGGAGAGGATAGGACAAGGAAGAGGAAGGAAAGATCGCGCGCAGTCCGTTTGTTAGGCTGCTCCGGCATTCGCCTGGTGTTGATAGGAAAAACCACGGAAAACTATCGATCAGAGCAGCCGGCCGCTAGAATTCTCCTCCAGACAGCAACTGAACTCGACCTAGCTGAAAAGCTAGTGTCGAAAATCTTTCCACCGTCAGGACCCGAACCTAGGACCTCCCGGTCAGAGGGACTGCGGTGACATCAGGTTGATGCACTGAGCCATCTCTCCCGGTCAATTCTTTCAAAATACCCCTTCAAGTGTCTTGCTTCAACCTTTTTATTTTTATATTGTTCATTATTTGCGGGTTTCATACAAATAAGAATATCTTCCAAGTTCCATACATGTTTTTTCTTGTTCATTTCCGTTTTAAGAGAAAATTCAAGAAAACAATTAAAAAAACTGGTAGTTTATCGCATCTTTTACTGCTAAATATTATAACCTCAGTTCTATGCACTGTTCGGTGTTTTCCTGCGGCAGCGAACGCCTAATTGTATAAGAAGTGATGGAGTAGAAATATGTCCGAGAAAACTCGCTCGCCGACCAACTCGAGCGAGGAACTCTTTCGCCTCCGCAGAGGCGAACGAGAAAACTTTCTAGTGTGTGGAGGTCCATAAGTGTCCTTTGTTTCGATTTTCCTCATTTCTCGTCTCACATTTCTAGCTACGCATTCCTCGGTGAAGTCTGTTGCGGGCCTAATAGTTTTTACATTCGCAAACCCTTTAGCATAAAAATAGGCCCTCTTTCATCCGGGCCCGCCCGCATTGCGGGCCTTGCGGGCCCCCAAATGTACGCCACTGGTCTCGTAGACTCCATCGTACTAGTTAAGATCTGATTTTGAACCATGAAACAATTTTGTGCGTGACCAAATTGTTTTATTTTCAATATAAGATACGAATGACTACTGTTTTGGTTGGTAGAACTGCAGCCGCACAACAGAATTCCAGAAGGGGAAGTCCCTGACTTGCCGCGTGACTGGGTGACCTTCAACAGTTTGATTCTCGCGCATGCATTGACGCTGTGCAGCAGCTGCGCTTGTGCAGACGCTGTGTGTACTGGTGTGTACACCGGACCTGACGCGCTTCTTAAAAGCGCACTGTATTCGTGTGATCGTCTTGGGTCTTACAGAATATAAGTCACTGTCAGTACATCTGGTTGTGATCACGTGTGATAGGCTAATAACATTCATTGCAATTGCTGTGGCATTCATCTAAAGCTGCGTAAGTGAGCATTTGATCATTGTGATAACAAAGATCAGCATTACGTACACGTATGCGTTATTGATGTGCGTGTTATTCTGTTGAAAAGTGTCAATCGGCAGTGAACTTAGGTTTAAAATATGTAGGTCGTAATAATTATGACAATGGCGAGATAACGTGTGAAACTACAGATTTTGCGCTGTCTTATTTTACACAAAGGCTTATCTTCATATTGCAATGCTGAAATAACTGCCATAGTGTAATTGAAGCCTTTGTTTATTATTACTAATTTTTTAGATTTGTCATCTCGTTTACTTACTTTTATTACGAGTTCAGAAAAGTTCAGATGGTCGTGCATTGTAATTCTGAATATTCTTTTCCTTTGACTGCTCAGTAGTTCAGCTTATTTTCAAATGAAAATACTGATATTTAAGCTTCATAATGAAAATTTAGTGTAAATTAATTCACACAATGTCACACATATTTTTATAATTTAATTAATTTGTAATGGAACACACATTTTTCTCATTTAATTAAACTGTAGGCCACATTGTTTTAATATTTACTTTCAATGTTACTTTTATTTAGTTCAGGCACATAAAATATCATGTTTCAGAAAATGGAGCCATGGGGGGCTGTTGTTTTACAAATGATGAAATTATTACAAGGCAATGGAGGTAATTACAATTAATCTGATTTGTTTGAATTCTAATAATAATTTACCTATCTAACAATTTTTTTTTTTTAATTTTGCAAATTATTCCCATAACTTGTGTTTATTTAGACTCATCAGCTGTGAGAACCATGATACAAGAGGAAATTAGAAGATCTCAGAATGTGGAAAATAGTAAGTACCAATATTTTAAAAATAATTTAGATATTTATTGATTTATTTGTCAAAAACCAATAAAAACTGTTTATGACGTGTGGGGAAAGAGATTTATCTGCGCACAGTCTCAAATAGGTAAACATCCAAGTGTTTACTATTAAACAATAACAAATCAGTGTTTAAAAAATATTAGCTAAGCTTATTATAAAATGTATGACTAGTTGTGGTCCATGGCTTCATGAAGCTAATAATATGCACCAGCTAAGAACTCACATGCAACAAATAACTGCAGTTATTTTCTTGTTAAGTTTTCTATTTTTTTCATACTTTTTGTCAATAAACCAGAATGATAAAAAATCTTCTATTATTAATGAAAATACCTGAAATATTCTTCAATGAAAATTTTGTTATTTTGAAATAAATAGTTTATTTCAGTATTATATTATCTAGTATTGCAGTTAATTATGATTATATTATTATGATGCTATTTGTGAACGTTTCTAGATATTTTTTATTCTTTTGGAATTTTTGTTTTTCAGGTGAAATGCTACGGCAAATTCTTGCTAGTGTAGAACATAAACATGCAGCAGAACTTCAGGAAGCAACTCTTGAGACAGAAAAATATAAACTTGAAGGTAAAGATATATGATTTTTACTTGCAAAATTTTATTGATTGTTGTTTATACATCTCTGTTGAATGTACATCTGTATCTATTAGATATGAAAAGTTCTAAATGATTTTATGGCACTCTTTTTATTTGGGATATTTGGTTCAGTAGTGAAGCCAACATTGAGAGTCTCACTTGCACTGATGTATTTACTCATTCGGACATAAATGTTCTTATATTTTTATGTGCTTCACTTTGTGGTCGAACTATACCCCAGCTGTTTAGAAATGAAGTTTTGTAGTGATTTAGCTTCCCATGACTATAGGAATTGGCTAGAATCCATACTATATTACAGTAATCCTTCAACATTTGTTAGAGTTACATTCCCAGAAAGTATCGCGAATATTGAGTCTATCTTTTAATGAAGAATGGGAGGATAGGTTACTTGATATCGAAAAACTGTTTAAAAAAGAAAGAAAAAATATGTGAAAAACAATTGCAGAAGAACTGAGTAAGTGCTACTACAAACAGAACTAACAATTAACATCCCAAAGAGAAGAAATAAAACATTATTTGAAAGTTTTCAAAGTTGAAAGGGATTGGATACAAAATTTGGTTACTTTTTTGTTTCATTACCCTCCTCGTTGTTCTAATATCCAAATACGGAAGAGTTGCTGCTTCTATTTCTCTCTTAAATTTCGAAGTTATTTTCATGTTGGGAACATGTTTGAATGCCCTTTCCACTAGAGCTTGTTGATGTTTTAGAACGCCATTAACAGTTTTGACATTGACACAGGACGCAGTTTCGCTTCCATTACTTCATAATTACATTTGAGGAGGTTTTCTTCGCTGATGATTTCTGGAAGCTCCTCTTCATGGAGATCATTATAATGAGAGTTACACGGATCGTGAATGGCTTTTCTGTTCATGTGGCCAAAATCCATACCTCCAATTTGATGCAACTGAAATGAATTATTTTACATTTCTGTTGTTGAATGTATTGATGTGAATTGACATTCTAACTTTGACATATTTGCAGAACGTGATACTTTGAGCTACAGTGTCTGCTGAGATCATTTCCGAGATGACGCTGATAGAAAAAATGAAATGTGAATGCTTACAAAAACAAAGTATTACTACCAAAAGACATACTCGCAAATGTTGAAGTCGTGAATATTGAAATCAGTAGCATTTCTCTAATCGTGAATGTTTGGAATTTACGATGATGTTGAGGGATTACTGTATATAGTTTCCCCACAATTCCCTAAAAAACCATTGCAGATAGCTCTTGAAATACTGTTAAACTGGATTTTCAATTAATTCAGCTGTGACTACTGATTTTTTCTTTTTCCAATTCTGATCTTGTTTATTCTTGATAAATATTCTTTTTTGATTTTTATCTTAATAATGTCAGAAAATGTTTAGATGTGAGCTTTGAACTTTCCACAATCAAAGATCTAATTACTTTGAAGACTAATTGAATAAAATTCATGTTATAAACTAATTTTGTGGTCGCCAAAAAAGGTCAGAAAATTTAAACTGGTACTGTAACATTGCACAAATTTTCTCATAGTTCAACTAAAAATTGAAAATTGAATGTATGTATGTATGTATGAGTCAAGTCTCATAAATAAACTTAAATTGCTCCACTCTGAGGACTTACCCATTTTCCTGAATAAAAGATGAGGTATTTTTCCTTAATATTACATTTGAAAAATATTAGGTCATCTAACATTTGCATATTAAGCCTAGTTTGTTGGATATATGTTTTTAAATTGTCTTTCAGTGTCAAGAAACTTGAATGTGGATGTAATAATAAGTTGCAAAAGTGTTAAAAAAAACATGCATGTGTATGAAACTCTATTATATTCATGGCTAAATTATTTTTATCAACATTTTCATTGATGTGTTGAATGATTTATGCCAATGTTTAGGTAAAGAGGTCTGTATGTTATCAATTCAAGCAAACGTTAAACAATGTGAATTTTAAGTTAATGGGTGTTAAAAAATCAGAGATCATTTACAAGAGCATGATAAGAAGAATGTTTGGTGACTCAGAAAGGAAAAAAATGGTGTCAGATGAAAGACAAACTGTAATTCAACAGGCAAAGAACAAGTGCGAGCAGAGCAGTGAAGAAGCACACTCGTATTATAGAGAGATTACTATAAGAAAGGACCGATTTGACAGCTACCCCTTGGTCACTGCTGACAAAATTACTGCAAGTTACATCCATGCACTCACTCATTAGTGCATTCATTTTCAGTTGGCTGATTTGTAAATGGCTTCATCACTATCTCCTGCAATGTCATTGCCCTACATGACATTCATTTGTTTCCCGACTATTGAAACTGGTCCCTTCTTAAAGTCACTCCTCTATATTTTGGGACTTATCCGATTTCATGTTGCAATGTTTTTCACACTGACACATTTTCAAACTTAGTTACATATCTCTTTCTTTTAGCCTCTTTTATATCATATTCAAAAATACGTATATTTCAATGAGTGCAAGAAAAAACACATCTTGCAAATGTGAATACATGATGAGTGTTCTCATTTGTTTACATCTGTTTAACATCCAACTCTTGCATTTGTGTACATCTGGATCTTAGGCTGGACAGACCTTACCTGTGCTACAGGCAAAATTGACAGTAATGAGAACTCCAAAGCTATTCCATTATTTTGGACAATATTTCTACTGTATGATAGTAAAAATGAAAGAAAAAAAAAAAAAAAAAAATTATATTCAAGAAATCCTAATCTCAATGTCCAAAATAAATTATTTTGGTGAAATAGTCTCCTATTTTATGTAATAAGACAAATGTGTGAAAGAAGAAACACAAAAGGTGTTTAATGTTCCTAAAAACCGTCAAATTGTTTTTATAGAAAATGTTATTCTATTAATATTATTCTGTTTGGGAAATTAATTGACTTTGTTGGGGTTCCAAAAATATTCTGTTCTATCTCGTATTATTTGTGAAAACTACTTAAATTAACAGTTTTGATCAATGAGTGATTATATTTTTCAGCTGAATTTTTCAAAAAACGACTTGAAGAGGTTAGCCGAGAAAAGAAATCTGCTGGTAATTATTAAATAATTTCTTTTATCTTTGTTTTTTTATTTATTGCATTATGTGTTTTACATGTATATACCTGTTTACGTTGTAACAACTGTATTATTTTCTTTTCTTTCAGAAAAAACTGAGAAGATGAAGGAACTGGCTTCACATTTGGCTGGATTATCAATGCAACAAAAACAAAGTGGACCTTCACAACAGTATCGAAAGTTTGTGCTTTTCTATTGAATATTTGTGTCAAATTGTTTTGACACATGTCCTTAATTTTTTGATATCACAATATTTATTTACATTACAAAAAAACTTTGTTTCAGGTACAATAAGCATCCTGTACATTCTTCTGGAATGTAAGTTGTTTTCTTCACCTCTTTTATTTATTTTTACTTTGTCATATGTGGAGTAATATACGTAGTATAGAGAAAGTTACGGAAAATCAATTTCAAAATTTCAACAGAAAAGCACGGTTTGTGGTCCCCTGATACTGAGAAAGTGTTTGTTTTTTCAAAACTTTTGTCTGTCTTTCAATCTGTCTGTGAACACCACTAGCGCCTAAATCATACGAAGGACATTTTTCCGAAATAGATATTCTCAATCAGGCTCAACTCAAAGCTTTGCAATTTTGAAAAACATTCTTCAAATTTGGGGGTACTTTACATGAAACTCCTGCAACATTTTCAAAATTTCCTCAAAACTCACTCCAAATTTTTTCTTTAAATTTTTTGAAAGAATAGATTAAAAAAACACTTACTAAGATGGCATAGGTCTGTATTCTGCTGTTAACTCTGAATTTTTGAAAATTTCAGAAGTTTGAATTTTTTTCGCCTTTTTCCTATTATCACAAAATTAAAGATCTAGAGATTTTTCGTTCAAGAAACATTTTTTCCCCATAGCGAGTTCTTTCATGAAGGAAATTTTTTTCTTTAAATTTTTCGTACAGATAGTGCTAACTACACTGTTTAAGAAGACATTAAGTTCATTTTCTATATTATTTTGTTTTTTCAACCATTACTTTTATGTATTTTTATTTAAAATATCTCTCACACCTTAATATGCACATTTCCAGGGAAATTTTTTTCTTACATTATTGTATTTGTCAGTAGAAATGCATCAAATGTCTTCCAACACAGTTTTTTAAAACTCAAAAGATTTCTGTGAAAAAGAGCTTCAAATTTGTCATTTACAATCATGCTGAAATGCCATTTTTTAAGAACGTCTCGTAATTTCTTGATGAAAATTTCCTTGTAGGATGACGTTTAACTCTTTTATAATATTCTTAAAGTAATATTTCGGTTCCACTGTTAGGAAACCAAAAAATTGTGGAGGAGGAAAAGAATGTTATTATTATGTTATATTTGTGGCTAACATAAGATAAATAATATTTAATATGAATTTTTGCCTTTCTGTTAGTAATACATTTTATCATATCAGATTGCCTGTATGTTTACTTGCATGTTCAGAGTGAGTAAAATGGCTCATTTTTGCATTTGATAACCAGTTGGCAAACAATGGTGATTAAAAAGTATTGCTTTATTTATAACTAGTGTTAACAGAAACCTAGTTGAAAAAATCAGGATCATTGGTTCAAAAATTCAGGATATTACACAAAAAGTTAGGACATTTTTTGTAATGATCTAGAGGTATAAAGTTTTTCAACTACTACAGCAGAGATATCAATTTGTACGTTAATACTTGACTTAAAGGTAAATTATATGACTACAGCAGCTTATTACTAAGGATCCTTCTTATCTCTGTTTCAATATTCCCTGAACAAGTATAAGATTGAGACATACTTTTTGTTCTTATAGTTTAAGAGTTTCACTCCAAATATCACTTCTTTAACCAACACAATTTTACATTTTGTATATTTCATATTTAAAGAAACTATTCAAGTTAAAGTAAAAAGTAAATAAATGATACTTATTAAAAAATCAGGATCTTTGAAAACAGATCAGGTCAGTTAGGCAGAGTCCAAAAATCAGGATGTCTGGTACCCCTATTCATAAACAATGAAACATGAATATTAATATTCAATTACTTTTTCTTTATTTTCTTTCTCCTCCTCCTTCACAAATTGAATGTACTCTTAAGTCCTAATATTTCTGGGAATTTCTTAAATTGTCTCCATTGCTGTTTCTTCACTTCCTGCTTTGAATGACGTCTCAATGCAAATGTAGCATACCAAGCGATTGCTATTGCCGAAAGTATATCACATACGCTCGTAGCCAATGCTATTAATTATATAGGCATATGGCTATAAAAAAATGTCAAAATCTTAAAAAGGTGATTGGATAAAATCAAATTTATATTAAACATGAGTAATGACCTACTTTACCTGCATGTAAAATAAATTACTATTTTATTCTTTGGAAAAATTTTCACACATGTTTTTTGTGAAGGGGGAGGAAGTTTTAAGGGATGAGGGATTTAAATCTGCATTGAGGATTGAATTCATCCTAAGTCATTTAGAAGAAGAAATTTATAATACTTTTTTTACCTTCCATGAATGTATTTAAGCTTGTCAGTGCTAAACTGTTCATGATGCTGCTACATTATACTTCTTGTGAATACATCATGTTTTGTTAAACCATGTGGATTATGTGTTTATTAACTTCCTACCTATAACAACAATAATAATTTAATGAGAAATGAGAATATTCCATTTATTTGACAATCTTTATTCACATTTTAGTCCTTGTTAAATGTTCTTTTTCTTTCTTGTTCTGCTTTTATTGTGTTAATAATTGTATTATTACTGTATTATCTCATTAGATCATACCTCACAAGACGTAAGCAATGTACTGAGATCTCCTGGCAATCTGAAAATTTCTTATCCAAAGTTAAATCAAATTTTGATACAGTTACCACCAGTATTCTGCAAGGATCTGTGCTTGGACCTTTGCTATTTCTATTATATGTTAATGATATTCCAAGCTCATCTAATTTCTGTGTAATTTCTTATGCGGATGATACAACATTAATAAGTTGTGGACAAAATCTTTGTCATCTAGAAACTAATCTGACTGAATCATTAAAATCAATTAAAAGCTATTTGTCCATAAATGAATTGAAATTAAATGTTGATAAAAAAGTATTAATCAATTTCAAGTTTCATCGCGGTTACCAACACCAAAACATAAAAGTGGCAGTAGACAATGAATCAGTGAACCAAACTGATTGTCATAAGTTTTTAGGAATATTCATAGATCAGAACCTAACATTTAACAAACAAGTTTATACACTTTGTAATAAAATAAACTCTAATATATTCCTCTTAAGGTACTTTTCCAGATACCTGGAAACTGATGCACTTATTTCAGTATATTATGGGATAATCTTCTCTCAACTTCAATACGGTATTGAAATTTGGGGCGGTACAACACAAAAAAATATGGATTGATTAATGGTCCTACAAAAGAAATGTATAAGAAACATTTTCAAACTGAATCCCAGACAATCCTGTAAAGATTTCTTTATTAAATATGAGTTACTCACTGTTGTAGCACTCTATTCTTACAAAGTAATATTACTATTGAGAAATAATCAAAATCAATATTTTATGAGCAATAAAGAGATACATAACCACCATACTAGAGGACATAGGGACTACCACAGGATATACACTAGCAAGTCTTAAACTAACAAAGATCCTTCTTGCATTGCTGCACAACTCTTTAATAATCTCCCAGTTAACATAAAAACTACTGATAATAAATATTTCAAAACACTGCTTAAACGTCATCTTATTAGTGTGTGTGTCCATACAGGTTATCTGAATTGCTTTAACTTTCTGTAATTAAAAACCATGTACCGCTACAAGAGTGACCACTCTTTGTGCCAGTGATCAAATAAAATAATGTAATTATATGTCAAGATCTTGCAATGAATGTAATTATTATTTATGTCTAACGTATTTACTGTTACTGTAAGTTAATTAAACTACTACTGTAAGTTAAGGGAATTATTCACTCTAATTGTCTGCCACTGTATCATAATCTACTAGTTATTGTTAATGTTATTTGTTATGTGATAATGAGTCTTCGTGTAGTTTAAAATGTAAATTACTTTAATGTTTATTATGAGCAATTGCATGCTTATTATTCATGTAATTTATCAAGTAAACAATATGCATTATTACTGTAAGTTATGTAATTGAATGAATAACTTAAGTTAATGTAATTGTATATATTAATCAATTAGGTTTATTTTTAACATATAATTTAGAAAGATAATGTAAACTTATCGTATTATTACTGTAGGTTAATGAAATTAATTTTCTGTAATTTTAATTAATTTCAAGACCAACTTTGCTTGATGCTTTATGTATGTCTATAAGCAATAAAATATTATTATTATTATTATTATTATTAATAGTCATGTACTGTTTCAGGACACAAGGCAGCTACAATGGTGGCACACTACCCTGGTTAGATCCTGTTAAAGGGTAAATATTTTTTAATAATTATGTAAAGTTATTTGCAATCATCTATATCTTTATCATTCTTCCATAAATAATGTAATGTATATTAATCATGGGTAACCTGTTTGTTGGGTAGCAATTTCATTATAAAATCAATTAAATGTTTTTCATTTTATGTAGATATTCTCGAAGTTTCTTTGCTTGGTAATTCTTCATTATGTTCAACAAGAGCAACTTCAAACATACCATTGCATTCGTGTAAAATATACCGAATTCGAATAATTTTATTTTAAAAGATTTTTATGAATATGTCTCAAAATAAATTTCATTTTGTAACCTAGTTTTAATACTATTATCAATTAAAATGTTTTTAAAGACATGTTTTCAGGATTGGCATTGAGAGTTATCCTTGCAATGTTATAGACTTGAACTTTTTGTTTAATGTCAAAGTTGTGAGGAAGCCGATTTTTGTTGATTTTAATGTTCACTTAATCTTTACTTATAAATTTTATTATTGTTATTAATATTGATAATTTAATGAAGGGCCTACTTAATACTGAAATTGGCATGATCAATTTGTAACTACTCAGAAAATGTGTTGTTTTTTTATTTTCATAAAGGGATTGTTTTAAATATTTTCTAGGGTTGCTCTTCCTGTTCAAGTATGTGTGGAGAATAGAAATGTCTTCTCATGAAAGTTTGGCATCAGGACTTGATTGCCATGTTGAACCACAGAAAAAATGTGCTTTGTTAATTATAATTACAGTAAAATCTGTCTTACGCCAGAGACAATTGGGACAAAAAAATATTCTGGTTTAGGGAGGTTTCTGTTTTATGCAGAGTTGACCATTTTAAGCCGTTTGTTTTGATATTTCTGTTCTGAAACTAGTAAATTACATGACTGCTATAATTATAAAAATATATATTAACCTATAATGTATTTATGGAAGATATCATCAATAAATGAATATTAAACATATTTCTGGCAATTAAAAGAAAAAACTTCACAGCTAGTGCACTAAAATTATATTATTTTTTCCTTCACTGTGTGGCTGCCATGATTGAAAGGCATATTACAGGGACTGGAAAATTAAAACAGATTTGCAGAAGCTTTCATTATGGAATGAGTATAAGAGTATCTCGCATCTCTCTGCCAATTGCACTAAATTCACAGAAAAACTGTTTTATAAAGTTTATTTTCCCCTGCAGGACATGAAAATCTGCCCTGTTTCTGCGTTGGTCAGGTTCTGTTTTCTGCTGTGTAAAATGCCATTGAATTTCATGGGCTGGAGAAATTTTCCAGTTAAGAGAGGTTTCTGGCTTGTACAGGTTCCGGTTTAGATGGATTTTGCTGTATAGTTCAATTAACGAGTCCTTATATCAATATTTTAATGTTAAATTGATGTTTTAATTTGACCAAATTAATTTATAAGAACAATTAGCACTTAGCCACTTTCTTTTTTGAAAATGATGAAGTAATAGAGCATGTTGTTATGTTTTAGGAATGAGACACCCTCTCATCGTGGAGGTGGAAATCGGGGAAAATTTCAAAATAAAAACTTCCATACCAGTGCTCCAAATGACCGAAATTTCACACAGAAACAGCATTTTCAAAAAAAAACCAACCCTACCAATCTTACACCTAACCAAAATGTCATGCAAAATCCAAATATAAATTTTCAGACGAATGCTCCACTTTTTCAACATCCTCCACTTCTTCAAAATCCTCCACTTCTTCAAAATCCTCCACTTCTTCAAAATCCTCCACTTCTTCAAAATCCTCCACTTCTTCAAAATCCTCCACTTCTTCAAAATCCTCCACTTCTTCAACAAAACCCACATTTTCAACACAATCCACAATTTCAGCAACCCCATTGTTTTCAAAATCCACACTTCCAAGGAAGCTCTAGAACTGACCAACAATCAGAGTTACAAGAGAAGCAAAATTACCAGCAAGCAAGAGGGGGGCAGAATCAACGTGGATTCAGAGGACGAGGTCAGAGAGGAAGGGGTAGAGGGCGTTCATACAGTGTTGGCAGAGATAAAACACGGTCTGAAGCCCAGACAAATGATTTGCCTTGTAATACACCACAACCGTCCACTTTTCAAATTCAAGTGACAAAAATTGGTGGTCAGTGGGTTAGTGTTGACAATCTTTCTTGCACATCAGATGCATCATCTTATCGAGGAACAAATCAACGTGGTCGTGGTCGGGGAAGAGGAAGAGGAGCTGGCCACTCTAACTTTCAGCAGAGAGAGTAAGTATTTTGAAAATTTGTAGGGAAACTGTACTAATAAATCACCATTATTGCTTAAGTCAATTGCAATAAAAAATGGATTATATTCTGGTTATGAAAGGGTGACACTACTTCTTCTTCTTCTTTTTTTAATAAGGGATTGACAGAATTATCTGGGCTCAAAAAATAAATTATAAACCAAACATACAATTTCTATGAATATTTATCACCATTTACTTGCTAGTTTCATGTCTATAACTGGGTTCGTGTTTGAATTAATCTGCAGTTTCCTTTTTCATTTCCTCATTAACTATATTGTGCTACCTCTGTAGCTTGTTTTCTCAAAATGTATATTTACAAATTGGTTTCTTAAATAACTTATGAATTTATGCATTATTTTCATTTCTCAAGAAATTTTCAGAAAAAATCGTATGGCTCAATATTAAGAACATGTACTAGAGTAGGTAGCATTACTATATTAGTTTGTTATTTATATAGTATAGTTGTTATGAATGAAAAATCGATAATGTATATCAAATAAATTATTTTGGATAAAAATGGTGTAGAATTTTGATTTTTGAATATGAGTACATGGATACCTGCAGCATTGCTATATAGTTCCCAATTATGAAAACTGAAAAATAATTGTTTCAAGTGGTATAATATTATAACTGAAAAATTCCAAAAAGCAACAATTTTGGAGGATAACAGTTTAAATTTTAAAAGATGGATACTTGTAATTTTGTAAATGCAAACTATCATGTACTATTAATGGGATGAAGCCTTCAAAAACACAAATAACAATATTTAGAAAACATAAAAATGTGGGAATACTTCTAATTTGAAAGACACAAAATTTGTAAAGTTGTCTAAATGATAGCTGTACCTTCCCTTATTAAGCAAATTAGAATTTTGCTTAAATTAAAGTGATATGAATGTGGAACTGAAGCATTAGTATTTTGGCTATTAGTATTTTAATACCCTCTAACCATCGGTGTAGTTGTATTGAGCAAGGTTGTAATTTCTTTGGTCATTCCCTTTAATAATTTTAATTGTTAAAGAAGATTAATGTTCAAATTTTCAGGGAATGTGAACAAATTTGACACATACCTCCAAGTATTTCAAGTTAAAGTTTAAAAATATAATACATTAGTTAGTATTTTTTTAAAAATTGTTTTCTGACTAAAGAAAGCATTTTATATTCATCTGTGTGCATATAAATTCAACAAGAATTTTCAATAAAGCATAGAGAATCTTAATTTATCACTCCTAGCAAAATATTTATGCTCACACAGAAAAATATTTAAAATGAAGAGAGTATTTCAATTTCTATAAGAGTTTGTGTTTATTTCTTATTCAAAGAAACAAGGATTGAAAAGATAACTATATTTTTGTGTATTAAATTAGTTCACCGTAGACTACAACTATTTATACAGATTTTGACTTTCAGGTATACTATACGTATGTCTTGTACGTATAGTATAGGGAAAAATATGTAATGCTGCGCGAATAAACAGCGGATTTTCGGCAGAAAAAGTCTTATTTCATGGCCCTGATAACGAAAAAGTGGATAAATCCAGTTGTTAAATTAAGAGGAAAAAATCTCCTAACATGTGGTCCAGCCAGAATCTCTGTTTTGTGGGTCCTTGACTTCAAAAAATCAATTGAAAGCAATATGTTTGTCCGTCTGTCTGTGAACAACACTAGCGACTAAACCGTTCAGCCAGTTTTCTCCAAAATTGACACCCCTCCATCGATCTGGCTGATCTCATGGCCCCTTGATTTTGAAACCGATATTTTAATTTTCAGGGGTACTTTACGTGAAGGCACTGGGACATTTTCAAAATTATCAAAAAAATGTCACCAACAATTTTCACAAAATTCTGTTGTTGGATGGTCTGAAGGTTATTTAAAAGAATGGCGTAGGTCTTATGTGGGTTGAAAACTATGATTTTTCGAAAATTAAAAAAATTCAACATTTTTTTGGAGTCATCCTACAACTACAATTATGAAGATTCAGTTTTTTTCCTTAATGAAATGTGTTCATAAACTAGTGGTTCTACAACAGCACTACTTTCCCATATTAGAGGAAACAGCTACATAGTACTGAAATATTACACTTTATGCGCTACTAACATCTTAGCTATTATTTGAAAACGTCCAATTACACCAAGAAGCATACAACTCACTGTTTCCATCACAGTGTTGTCAGAACTATGTGAATTCTACAATTGCACAAAAACAGAATACAAAAGATTTGTAAACCTGTATTGGAAAAAGAAGCCTGATACCCTGGACAATATAGAAATGCATTCCATAGGGCCATGATTAGAGAAGAGTATTCTAAAACCATGCAACAAATAGTCTACTCACTACAAATGGTACAGCATTTGGTGTGAAAACTGAATATTTTCATGCAATAATCAACATAAATTAGACAATTATAACTCATTTTCATAACTCATTCCATCAGGTCACAACAATCACACGTAAGTCACAGATATTTGCGAGAACAAAGTGGATTTCATTGTTGCATTTCCTGCATTGTCGCTATTCTGGAAAGGTTGAATGTAAGAAATGAACAAAGAAATAATATACAAAATTCCAATTTACAATGCATCCAGCTGTCTGAAGCACAGTAAATTTACAGTGAGCTATTATGTTTGTCAGGATACTATAGAAAAATCACTCATATTTTGAAATAATTAAGCATGACCTTATTTGAAGATGTAGTTTTGATAAATACATTGAATTGAGAAAAAATTGTACTTTTAAAATAATTGTAGTTGTAAGAAAATGATGAAAACCAAGCGCAGTCAATTCTGAGCAGGCTGTTATGTTTGTCAGGAAATTATAGAAACTCATATTTTCAAAAAATTCAACATAACCTTATTTGAAGATCTGTTTTTGATGAGCATATTTCATTGAGAAAAACAATTGTGTCTTCACAATTGTAGTTGTAGAATGACGCCAAAATTTTAATTTTTTAAAATTTTTGCAAAATCAGGCATTTCAACAAACAGGAAACTTGCACCATTATCTTAAGCTTCCTTTATGCTATCTCAGGTCCCAATTAAATCAATAAACATTGTGTGGTTTTTAAGAAAAAATGGTTTAAAGAAAATAAAAAAATTGTCTTTGTTTGACACAATTTTTCAAAAAAAATACTTATGTTTTTGAAAAATTGAATGTGACCCTATTTGAAGACCTGGTTTTTTGAACACATTTCATTAAGAACAAAAATTGTATCTTCATAATTGTAGTTGTGGGAAGATGCCGAAAAAATTTTGAATTATTTAATTTTCGAAAAATCAGTTTCCAACCAACATAAGACCTATGCCATTCTTTTAAATGACCTTCAGACTATCCAACAACAAAATTTAGTCAAAATAGTTGGCAGCATTTTTTTGAAAATTTTGAAAATGTTCCAGAGGTTTCATGTAAAGTACCCTTCAAAATTAAAATATCAGTTTCAATATACAGATATATCAGGGAATATCAATTTTGGAATAAATCGGCTGAACGGTTTCTTCGCTAGCGTTGTTCACAGACAGACAGACAGACATGTTGCTTTCAATTGGTTTTTCGGTATCAAGGACCCACCAAATAGGGATTCTGGCTGAACCACATATTAGGAGATTTTGTTTTCTTAATTTAGCAACTGGATTTATCCACTTTTTCGTTACCAGGGCACTGTAATAAGAGTTTTTCTGACGAAAGTTCGCCGTTTACATAACTTTCCCTATACTATACATACAGTCACTCTCATAAATATTTGGCCACATTATATTTGTTTATAATTTTTATTTTATCTCAATAAATTTAAGTTATAATGCAATAAACACAAACCAAAATTAATGAGCACACCTTGAAACTAAAATAATGCACTCAATTTTAATCAAATGAAAAAAATTAACCTTTTCTTTTAATTAAAAACAAAAAAACTTTAGAGACCCTTAAAAATATTTAGCCACATAACATAAATTAGCACAAAAAAATTTTCCCCTCATATTTACAAGACAAAATGAATAGTTCAGTATTTTGTAGAGCCTTCTTTACTTTTTATCACCTCTTCGACTTGTCTGGGCATACTGCTGATAATATTCTTCAAATAAAGTGTGCTTAACTCCTCCAATTCTTCTTTCATTCGGTCAGTTAAACTTTTTCTAAAGTTGACAGTCTCAGTCTCAGTGTTTCCTTCAATTTACCCCATACATTGGGGTAAACAACCTCCCTCCCATCAATGGGGTTAAGGTCGGGTGATTGTGGGAGTGTCTCCAAAGCTTTTCAGCAGTTGTAAAGCAGCCATTCCCTCAATTGGGTGCCTTGTGTTTGGGATCGTTATTTTGACACAGTTTAAATGAATTCTGAATCCCACTGTTTTGGCTGATTGGTCTAAATTGTTCCTCAGAAGGGTCAAGTAGTTTTCCTTTTTAATAGTGTCTGTAATGAAAATAATTCACCTTCACCAGGCGACGCAACACGCCTCTAACTATCGCCTTTCCTCCTCCGTGTTTGATTGTGTATTGAATGTTTTTGGCCTTCAACTTTTCTCGAGGGTTGTGCAACACTAATGTTTTTCCTTCAGATCCAAAAACGTTGAATTTTAACTCATCAACGAATAAAACATTTTCCCACCATGTCCTGTCTTTGTTTACATAAGCTTCTGCGAATGGCAGTCTCTTTTTCTTCTTGACTGCACTAATGTACGGTTTCTGTTATGATCTTCTTCCTCCATTCTCGTTCCTTTGCAGTGCTCTTCTAACAGTTTCTACTCCCACCTTTTCCCCCACAGACATCAAGCACTGTTGCAATTTTTGAAGCACTAATTTTAGTGTTTTCCTTCAGTTTTCAAACTTTCAAACTGTTTTTTTCAATTGTTTAGTTTTCTTGGTATCTCTGTCTGCGCAATGGATTCAATCCTATCTTCATTATTAAATCTTCGTACAACATCACCAACTGTTCTGCTTATGTTTAGCATCTTCTGTATCTCTCTATGAGTCTTACCTTTAGCATGATGAAAAATCAAGAACAGCCGTTCTTCAAAAGTTGTATTATGTTTTCTTTTGTGCCTCATTACAATAACACAAATGTAAATATATAGTAGTGATGTTTACAGCTCTATATTGGCTGTTTATCGCATCCAAGGTGCATTGTTTTGTCATGCCAAGAGTCTTGTAAAATATCTCTTCTTTCCATTGCCACTGTTACACCATCCTTCCATTTCACTCTTGGCCGACCTCTTTTCCTCCATCTTGCTGGCGTCCACTTATAAACCTTTTTGGGTAGTCTTTCTGAATCCATCCTTTGTAAGTGGCCATACCATAACAATCTTTTCTTTTCAACAACATTGCTTTAAGCATTCTTCAATATTTAATCGCCTTTTTATAGTCTCTGTTTTTACACAATCAAGCAGGGTGACTTCATAGCATCTTCTCCAAAAACTATTTTCAACACTGCTAATTCTCTTTTTCAGAGCTTGGTTTAGTACCCAAATTTCAGAGCCATATGTTACTGTGCTCTCCACCAAAGACTTAAACAGCTGTTTTTTTTTTGTTTTAGTTCTGATGTCTTACTCCAAAGTAGTGGGTTTAATTTACTAATTATCTGTTGACCTTTTCCGATTTTTGATAAAACATCTTCTTGATCCATACCCTCTTCAGTCAGAATTACTCCTAAATACTTAAAATCTTTTACATTTTTAATCTTAGAATCCTCTAGAATTAAATCTTCCTGTGCATCACCAACTACTAAATGATGAGACTTTTCCATGTTAATTTCCAATCCCCATTTTTCATATTCCTCTACAAGTTTTCTCATCACGTAGGAAGCATCTTCTGCAAGAACCACTTGATCGTCAGCAATCAATAAAGTATGTATATTTTCTTCCTATAAATGAATCCCCATTTTAGTGCACTTTTTTGTCCATTTTCTCAAGGCTGATGAAATGTATATTTTGAAGAGTGTTGGGGATAAACAACATCCTTGTCTTAATTGCTTGTTAATCGTAAAAGAGTCTGATAAACCTGCATAAGTTTTAACTTGGCTGCTATTTCCTTCATAGAATCTCTTTACAGCATTTATGTTCTGCCCATGGATGTTGTTGTCTTTCATTGCTTTCCACAACTTTTCCACTAGTACACTATCGTACGCTTTTCTTAGGTCGACAAAAACTAGATGTAATGGGCATCTGTAGGCTATGGACTTTTCCATCAGCTTTTTCAGGCAAAAGATTATCTGTGCAGCAGATTATCTAACGTAAATGATTGTGACAAAAAAGAATTAAAATAAATGATTACTAGGAGATATTACACATCGCAGAACAGCCAAGCTATGCTCTAGGTCTAAAAGGTTTTGTGAGCCCTCATTTTGTACAAACAGATTGTTCCCACAGCAGGCAAGCGTGAGTTTCCCCACAGTGGCCGAATATTTTTGAGACTTGTCTATTTAACTATCGATTTTATTTCTTTTCTTTAAACCATTTTTTTCTTAAAAACCGCATGACGTTTTTTGATTAAATTGGGACCTGAGATTGCATGAAGGAAGCTTAAGGGAATGGTGTGGGTTTCATTTTCATTAAAATGCCTGATTTTGCAAAATTTTTTAAAATTAAAAACTTTTTGGTGTCTTTCTACAACTACAGTTGTGCAGTTTCAATTGTTTTTCTTAATGAAATATGCTCATCAAAACAGATCTTCAAATAAGATCCTGTTGAATTTTTTGAAAATATGAGTAGTTTTTCTATAATTTCCTGACAAACATAATAGCCCATTGCAATTTTATTACTCTTCAGACAGCTGGATGCGTCGTAAATTGGAATTTGCAATTTTGTATATTATTTCTTTTTTCGTTTTTTACATTTGACCTTTTGCTATTCATTTTCAATAAATTATTAATTTTGAAATATTTGAAAAAAAAATTAATAGCTCTCAGAATAGCGACAATGCAGGGAATGCATCAATTGAATTCCGTTTCGTGCTTGCGAATTTCTGTGAATTACTAGTCATTGTTGTGACCTGATAGAGCTGTATGAAAAAGAGTTATAATTGTCAAATTTATGTGGATTTTTGCATAAAAATATTTAGTTTTCGCGCCAAATGCTGTACCATTTGTAATGAGTAATTTGTTGCGTGGTTTTAGAAAACTCCTCTCAAATCATGGCCCTATGGAATGCATTTCTATGTTGTCCAGGGTATCAGTCTTCTTTTTCCAATACATGTTTACAAAACTTTTGTATTCTATTTTTATGCAGTTGTAGAATTCACATGGTTTTGACAACACTGCAATGGAAACAGTGAGTTGTTTGCTTCTTGGTTGAATTGGGCATTTTCAAATAATACCAACGATGTTAGTAGCACAGAAAGTGGAATATTTCAATATTACATAGCTGTTTCCAATAACATGGGAAAGTATGTGCTGTTGTAGCACCACTAGTTTTTTCTGTATAAATAAACAGTTTTAATCAAAAGATAATCTCAAAATTAGGTCTCAAAGAAGATATAATTTTATTTGTCAGTGAATCTACTATGTACTTACTAACCTTCTCTGGAATATTATGGATGATATTAAAAAACATGGATTTTTCTGATATGTATTTTTGATAATAAAAATGTTACCTAAATCTACAGAATGTTCATGTTCAAATATGTACTACTTTTGTTTAAAAGTTGCTGTTTTGTCTTGCAGAACTGGAGGGCAGCAGACCACAGTGAAGAAGAACAGAAGGAAAAATCTGTATGTTTCTTTCTATGGTTTTATTACGCATTGCTAGTCTTTTAGTTTCAATTAAGAAATAAACAAAATATTTTTTTTTATAATAGAATTTTTCTTTTACTAAGACCGATAGATTGAGGTAAAAAACAAAAAAAGAGCCAGAAATAATCATTTTGCCTTTGAAATACAAACATTTTTTTCTAAGGTCGAAAAAAAATCCTTCATTTAGTAATTTCTGTTGGTCTGATTTGATTATTAATAATAATTAAATCAGTGCAATTATAACCTTAGGTGCATTAAATATGTTTAGTAATTATTAGTATTTCCTTAATATTCGTATCTGCACTATCTGAATGTATAATTTTTTCAAGAATTGTATGCAGGAAAAAGAAACAAAATAAAATACATAAAACTTATGTCATCAAAAATCAAATCACTTTAAATAAAATATCTCTGATCTTGTAATCTTTTGTTCTTGATTGATTATTGGATTAATGTTGACCAGAAATTGCCTTGTTTCAGGCAAAATGAACACGGAGGGCAACAAAAGCAGCATTATGAGAGAAACAAACAGAACGATGAAGGAGATCCAGAAGACAACTGTGTTATTTCTTAGAAGACAACTGTGTTATTACAGTTGGATATTTTTAGGATTATGATTTTATTTACCATTTAGATTTAATAGTGATAATATGTGAACCATAATTTTCTAATTAAATGTTTGGATGTTACAATGTGTGTTATGAAATTGAATGTAGATCTCCTATTTTTACTTTCTCACCCTTACTAATGTAAGAAGAGAATGTATTGTAATTGTGCGCCATAAAGCAGCGAATTTTTGACACGAAAACTTATTCTTTTGTGTCATAATAGAATTAAGTAAGCATACAAATGGGTAAAGTTGTTCTGTAAATGTTAGTGTGCCAAATGTTTTGTGTTATCATATACATACACACATATATTTAGGCACACACACACACAGTAATCCCAACATTCGCAAGAGTTAGGTTCCCAAAAAACATTGCGAATGTTGAGTCTTCTCTCTCTCTCTCTCTCTCTCTTTTCTTTTCTTTTTTCCTCCCCCCCTTTTTTCCCTCTCCCAAATATGGAAGAGTTGCTGCTTCTATTCACTCTTAAATTTCGAAGTTATTTCCATGTTCTGATCACTTTTGAATGCCAGTTCCACCAGAGCTTGTTGATTTTAGAAAGCCCTTAAGTTTTGATATTGAATGTTATTTGATATGTTGCTCGAGGATGCAGTTTCGCTTCTGTTACTTCATCATTACTGTCGAGGAGGTTTTCTTCACTGATGATTTCCCAAAGCTCGTCTACAATGAGCTCTTTATAATGAGGGTTATCAAATCCTAAGTGACTTTTTTGTTCATTTGACCAAAACACTTACCTCGAATTTGTCACGAATAAATTGAATTATTTTAAAATTGAATTATTCTGTAAATGTGAATTGACATTTCATCTTTGATTTTTTTGCAAAACATGATTCTTTGAGCTCCGGTGTCTGTCAAGTTCGGTTCTCAGAAGATGCTGATAAAGGAAGTAAAATGTGCTCACTGAAAAAAATGTACGACTAAAAGACGTACTCGCGAATGTTAAAACTGGTAGCATTTCTCTAATCGTGAATGTTCAAATCTCGTGAATAGCGAATTTGCGGATGTTGAGGGATTACTGTATATATAATGTGCATAAGGTTTGTTAAGGATTATCTTACAGAACGACTGTTTTTAACTATGAGATTTACTCTGAATTAAGCTATGGCCCTTTTCAGAGGGGAAAATTTGAACGATGTCATCAAAAAGAAATTTTCACTTGATGATGCTAAGTTTCATACTTGGAAGGAAATTGTGAGATATTATTGTGATTTCCTCCATGGCATGAACCGTGTTTTTTTAAAATTGCATTAGAATAGATGCAGAATACAATTTCATTGAAGTGCAGTTTATACTGTACTTCATCCTTCATACACCACTAACACAGTTTTCTTCCATGAAAACATGAGAACAGTGGTTCTGGAATGTACTCATAACTGGGTACTTCCTTGAAAATTTTCCTTATAGAGGAGAATTAAATAACCCTTCTGTCAGCCATAGCAGTTATGCTAGTAAAAAATAAATTCCATTTTTTCAATTAATGATGAGATAAAATGGAAAATGGATGACATGCTGAGGTTGTTTCTTAAACTTAAAATATTGAGAGACAAGAATATTGTTTAACAAAACATTTGTGATGTTATTGAATAAAGTAATTGGATATAACTGAAAATGAACACTCTCAAGGGTTCTTAAGAATTTGTAAAGTGGTACATTTTTTAACAGTGTTTGGAAGAATATTTGATTTCTTACAATAAGTAAGATATGATAAATAATTCTTAGTTTCAAGATGTAAGAGGTCATAATGAGATGAACTTACACTAATTGTACTTAGAACCAGTGAAGTTATATATTTTAAAAAAATTATCACTTTAAAAATGATTACTTGTGCTGTTGAAGAGTGAGCAGAAATAATAAATGAAAAAATAAAAAACGATTTAACAAAATACATAAAATAAAAGTTAAGCTGAAGTGAGGTCTTGGAGTATTATAGGAGTATGATTTCTGTGTGTGTGTGTGCTGGTTGAGGTAATATATTTGTGCATGCCATTGAACTGGCGTTTAAAACACCTTGTGGATAATGTTTTAAGTACTATGTAGTATCAGTGGCGTGTACTGCTTTCATGTCCTGGGCTCACGCTGACCTCAGAAATAAACATTGACTATATAAATGTACATAATCTTCAATTATGTAGTATTTCTAGTTTGTGCTATTTTTATTATACAATATTATATATATATTATACACACACACACACAGATATATATATATATATATATATATATATATATATATATATATATATATATATATAATTAACAGTTAAATTTGACTCAATCACATACGTAATATGTTGCAATTTCAGCACTTAAAACACGTTTAATGTAATCTATTATGTATATGTACACTCATCATCAAACGTCTGTCTTGCACAAAAGTGCACATCTCATTTACTTTTTCCATTTGATGCCCACTGCTTCCATGCTGCCTCCGAACTGCTCTGAATGCTGTCCGATTGTGTCAAGAAACCTTTCAGGAAATCAGCAACCTGAGCCTTTGGCTGGCCTATATCTTACCAGTAGGAGGGGAGAGTGAATCATGCAACGATCGCACGCTGTGTGGTTGCCACTGGTGGGTGGGTGTGAGCTGTGTATTCGCCTTTGCCGCCTCTTTAAGAGGACTGATGCACTGATGACTGAGTGATTTAATACAGATCTCAACACAACAGATTATACAAAATCTTGAAAAATATATGTCACTGAAAAAGAATGTGGCCTATAATTATTTTTAATATGATTTATCTTGATATATTTTTATTCTCATAATTCTCCTGGCAGCCCACAGTATACGCCACTGTGTAGTATGTCAACACAGTTTCTCTAATTATTTTGTTATGAGTTCTATTTTCAACATGTATGATGGAATGTCCTCTCAACATAACATTTGTTCAGAGGACTTTGATAAATGTTTATAAATGTTCATGTTACAGAATTGGCAAGTTAAAAGTGATTTCAAACTTATTTGAAATTCAGTTCACTGTTTTTTAGCCTGTACTACTCAGAATTTCTAGTTTCGGTTCTTTGTTAATGCTTATTAAGAAAACTGATTTCAGTCGAAGTAAAGTTTGACATGATCTAAGTGAGTAAAAACCTTTATGACACAATAATGGTAAAGTTGATCACAGATTTTTATGAAATACAACATGCTTTCTCCAATTAAAGCAACCCAAGAGTCATTAGGGTGCGCTAATTTTGGCACAGGTGAATGACTTTAAACTTAATGTTATATTTTCAAATATTGTCAAATTTGATTTATTGTATTTTGTGCAATGAAATATATCTAAAATACTTTGAGATTTTAAATTTGTACTAAGAAGTTAACTGCACCATCTTGGACACATTTCTTTGAAGTTTTATTGAATATATATTGCAAAATTGTAGCTCTTGAGTGTTTGATAATTAAAAAGTTGTATTGACTTCTGTATTACATTAATTTTATTGTAAATTGTTTTCATATCCTGTATCTTTTCTCAAGAATATCAGAGCTTCCAAGATCAGCATACACCATGCTACACAAGGTCTTTTTACCTTAATCCGTTAAGTCCCAACGTTGCGCTAACACAACATTTAATGAATATATTTTTTTAAAAAAGTAATTTGATATAAATTTGTTCCGTATCACTATCGCACTAAGAAGAAATGCTATTTGATCAGTTTTTGCACTTTTCATTCATATCCGAGCATAAACTTGGCTTCATTGAATTTTGAAACTTTGAGATAATGTAATGGATTGTGCTACAGATATTCAGTTTTTAATTTAATTTTTACACAATACTTGTTTTACTGCACATTACTCAACAATCTTGTTTGAACCTTCTTTTATTGTTTCATAATATTATGTAGATAAGTTTTTACATACCTTATTATTGATAATTTACAATAATATATTTACGCAACGTTGGGAGTACTGAGGCATGTGGTCTGAAGATGAAAGAACAAATGCAATTGGAATGTAATCATTGAGGAATAGACATGTAACTACTGTTTAATATTTCTGTTCCTGATATAATTATCTCATCTTGGAGATGGTGTCTTATCCTGTAATGTTGCATCACTGTATAAACAATGCGTCAAACATAATTATTTATCTTCTATAAAAATTCTGCTTATTTTGGGAATGATAGACAAAAATAAAAGCCTCTATTAAGTGCTAAACTTAATGGATATGTACAGAATGAGTCATTTCAGAAGGATGAAAAAACTGCAGCATGTTCTTCACAATAATACAGCATTCTTTTACCATTTTGGCTTCAGAAGTTAACATTCCCATAGAAATTGTTCTTCATAATTTTCCAATTTTATTGCAGCCTGTATATTACCATAAAAGGGGTAGCGGAATAAAATATGCAAAACTGCCCCCGGGGGCTAAAATTTTTTTATTTTGAAAATCGTAATTGAAGTGTTAAAAAAATACGTTTTTCGCCGAATTTGAGTCAATTCACCCGGAGTATTTCGTACAAATGAATAAAACGTGTTTTTTAACTTCTTATATAAGTTTTAATTTTTTGAACCACTTTGCGCTTACAAATATTGACTTTAATTATCCTTGAGGCTTTCTATAGATGATATAGATGTTTCGAGAATTTTTTCAGGCATTTATGTCCGATTTTGACTCTTACAATCAACAATGAAAGATGGAAATTGTAGAAAAACTTACGTTATTCCTTTGTTTTTTAAGAATATCTCGTGTTCTAGTACAGATAATAAAAAAGGCTAAATACAAAATGTAGAGCTATAAATTCTCTACAGTTTCCCAAAATTTCAACTTTTTGTCATTTAATTTGCATGCGACAACTCAATATGAATAACACAGAAATGCAGTAATTTCTTACTTATAATTTAAAATGAGTTTTTTTTCATTAGTTTTCGTAGTTTTTCAATTTCATTTTTATTTTATGTTTATTACAAAGGTAAATAATGAGAAAAAGCTGTAAGAATTATATTATAAAGAATAGAAATCACGCCAGCAAGCGCAAAAATGACACCCAGCCGAATTTTGACGTTGACATAGATTCGGCGATTCCATTAATTCCAGTGATTACAGTTCATTATATTTAACCCTTTGACTGATATGAGCGTGCCTCACCTTCGGTGAGATCCGTGTCCCGTGTTCTATGAACGTGTTTGCGCGTCCGGGACTCCCCGTGTCCTCAGTGCTATGGACGTCCCTTCGGGTGTCCATCAAGATGGCGTATTGTGCTTCTGCGAGTGCGACTTCTGGGGTCGTCCTAAGGTTCTAAGACTTTATTTCATTGCAAATAGATTGAGCTGCGATATATTTTCTCGGGCAAGATCAGTAATGGTACTTTATGGTGACCTTGTTCTCGGGTCTGGTCAGTTCCCCTCCTGACGGCGCCGCGG
Organism: Acheta domesticus; assembly: GCA_031308135.1. Taxonomy (NCBI): domain Eukaryota; kingdom Metazoa; phylum Arthropoda; class Insecta; order Orthoptera; family Gryllidae; genus Acheta; species Acheta domesticus. Next base: position 39,532,173 of record JAHLJT010002406.1, read on the forward strand.
AACAACGCGAAGAGATCAGCACCGCGGGCTACACCCCTAGCCGACGACTCAGCACAGCTGACATGCTGTGCGAGGCGAGCAGTCAAAGGGTTAAATGCTCTCGGAGGTTAACTTTATTAGTTGAATTTTCTGATTGGAATATAATTGTATTAGTTTTTTATCCAATTCAGCCACAAAACATGAAATGCTGTAAGTACTTACATACAGTATTATATTTTGTACATAGAGAATTTTCTTGTAGTTCATTGTTATCATTGTTATGTCATTGTTATTATTATGTTTCAACTACAGGACGATTTAAATAAGATTAATGATTGGGCAAGAGGTAATAAAATGTCTATAAATGTGAAGAAAAGTAAAGCGATCACATCTTGTAGGGCCAGAGCTTTTCATAGGATTCCTTATCAGCTAGGTAATGAAGTAGTTCTGCGAGTATCGAACTGTAAGTACCTTGGCATAATCCTGGATAGCAGGTTGGGATGGGGAAAACAAACAAACTACATTTGCCTGCGGCGGGTTTTGATTCCTTTCCTTGCACAGCGTGAGGTTTTAGAAAAAAACATAGGAAATTAGTCAATGGATCAATACTACAGGTGGGAGGTTGGTAAGAATGTTGGATATGAAAAAGACAGGTACAGAGGTAAGGTATAGGGGAAAAGAATGATGGGACATTGTGAAATACCCCTTCTCTGGCTTCTCCACTGAGGCCTTTGCAACATTGATGAACCTACCAGAAGCAGTGCAGCACCAACTCATCAGCATCGCAACCTCTGCAATGCCCTAAACTTTATTGGAACTTGCAAATCTCCTCACCTGTACTACTTTAAGGTAGTGTCTCCAGGAGAAGACTAAACCAAATCACATTTTGGAGGTCTCTGACATTTAAAAATTAAATGTTTTCAATGCACATTTGGATATATTATCAACTACCGTATACTTCAAAACTGTTTAATACATTGAAAAAAGTGTGATCTGCCATCATGTGAAGTAATGCAGCTTAATGAATGTTTATGGTATCCTTGCCCATTAGAACATGGACAAAAATAATCCAAATAGGTTTTAGACTCATGTAAAAAGGCAATAAAACTTGCAGAAGTTCTTAAAATGCAATCTAAAACTAAAACTGAGAATATGTAAATGCAATGGCAAGGCATGTAAATTATGAAACCATAAAAATAATTTTAAAACTTTGATTAGGCGCTATCTCATTCTTTGACATAAAATAATTTGTACATATTGTTTAATTCCTTTTTTTGAGGTCTGTTCACCATTGAGCCATGTCACTTCTGGTTGTTAACACTTAGGGTTAACCCTTCGTTGCATGATTTTTTCTTTTAAAGTCAAACTTTTTTGGGGAGTAATTTGGATTGTACAGATGTTGGGAAAAGTAGTTAAAAAATTCTAATTTACATCTGTGACGTAAAATTGAAAATTTTTGCTTCTTTGCATATATGCAAAGATGCGCTTCAAGTTCTACATTTTGCCTTTGCTTATAGCAATATTTTGGATTAGTGAATATGACACTTATAACAAAGTACGTGCATAATAGGTTATAATAATAACCTATAGTTATTTTACCATTATCATAATATATTTTATCAATTTAATCATGTAATTTATGTATATACAGTATAAGATGTTCTTTGGTATCCTCCTTTGACGAATGCATAATTATTTATTCTGTTAAAAATATAAACATGAAAATTAGTAAAAATCAAATAAAGTCGAACACAATACGTAATCTCTCAAAACAATCTGTCGCGGCATGATGTATAATACATGTCGAACTTGTTACTCAGCACAAAATCTTTGTACTCCATATAACATTTGCTTATCATCTGGCAAAAAAGTACATTGTCGGCAACAAGGAAGCCGCCAGGCTTCCAGATTTCAGTGAAAGAGATAAGACAAGAATAGTACGATCTCACGAAAGATATCTTCTCGAAAGGTTGGCCAAGAGCAACAATCCCATTGAGTGTTCTCAGTACAACAACACAACCACTGGAAGCTCAATGCAAACTTATGCGCACCTTTGCAGATATGCAAAGTCCAAAAATCCATCTCTAAAATTACAACTATAAACAGAAACTAGATTCCAAATAATCCAATCCTTACAAAAAACTTCACTTTTCAACCACAAAAATCCCCATTCAATTAAAGTAATTAACAACCACAAAAAAATCAGTCAAAGTAGGGCGACAGGCACACCCGGAGTGAACAACTACTCACCAAGAAAAAATATTTCAAAAAGCCTACCCACACGCAAATTATCGAGTACCCAATGAACCGAACGGTACATAAACCCTTTCCGAATATGCCATAGTGCACATAAAAGCTTATAAAACAGAAATATAACCGCAAATCACTTCCAAAAGTGGCTTTGCATATCTGCAAAGCGATGCAATGAAGGGTTAAAATTAACATAAAACAAGTCCCTCTCACTCTCCAGATTGACCGAAAATGAGAGAAAGCAAGCATGAAGTTGACCTTTATTAAGGGGTTCAATGGGCTACTTCATTACGGACTATTTAGTAGGAGCTATTTTGTTTAAGGCTATTTTACATTTCTGGTGTTTTGGGGATTCTAGATATTTTATTTTATTTGTCTGTTTCGTTGGATTTCTGTTTCTTTGGGAATGGCATGAGATAGTTTAGTTACGTGTATTAGGCCTGCAACAGACTACACCGAGGAATGTGTTTCCAGAAATGTGCGACGAGAAATGTGGAAAATCGAAACAAGGGATACTTATGGACCACCACACACTAGAAAGAGTTTTCTCATTCGCCTCTGCGGAGGCGAAAGAGTTCCTCGCTCGAGACGGTCGGCGAGCGAGTTTTCTCGGACACATTTCTACTCCATCACTTGTTATACGACATTTAGGCAGCTACCGCAGGAAAACACCAAACTGTGTATAGAAGTGAGTGAGGTTATAACATTTAGCAGTAAAAGATGTGATAAACTACCAGTTTTTAATTGTTTTCTTGGATTTTCTCTTAAAACGGAATTGAACAAGGAAAAAACTTGTATGGAAGATATTCTTATTTGTATGAAACCCGCTCATGAGTAATATAAAAATAAAAATTTGAAGCAAGAAACCTGAAAGGGTATTTGAAAGAATTGAATAAATTTATTACTTTTCTTAATTGGTATTTATGAATGAATTTATTAATTGTGAATTTTATTATGAATTATTTGATCTTTATTCATTATTCAACCAACAAATATAGTAAACCAGAGCGGGATAGAGATTACGGAGCTCAAGAAAATATGCTGATGCACTACTTCTCCTTTATACGTCACCTGTTTCCTTTTTTTTATTTTTACATTGAATAATGATTTATATGCAAGACAGTAGTGTGTTTCTCTCTGGGTAATTCGAACTCGTTAAACAAATGGTTTACGATTATTGTAACAAAACAAGGATTTCATGAGTTAAAATTACATTTAATAAAACAAGAAATGGGACTCGCAGGTGATGTCATAGCTAAAACTGCTGCCACCACTCTCGGCTTGTGGGACATAAAGGCATTTCGAGACATCGAATAACCTCTTTCTAGTGGGTGGACGAAGCCTCGCCAGCCTCTTTCCTCATTTCTCGCAACGCATTCCTCGATGTAGTCCGTTGCAGGCCGCCATACAATAGCCCGCGAACGGGAACGGCAACGCGAAGGAAAGGACGGGAACGGGAACGCGAGTTCGTGCGCTTCACGTTCACAATAAACGCCAGCGGGAAGAGGAATAGTGCTATGAATCTGCAGCGGCAAAAAAGAGAACTTCAAGAAACAGTTGTCGAAACCAAAGCACATCTATCTACGCTGCTCTGTTCACCGTTTGCTTTGCCATCTGTCAGTTTTTTGCGTGTGCTAGTGTGAATAATGAATACTTAAACGAAAGAATATTAATTGGAAAAAGAATTAATCAGAATGAAAAAAAATGTAACAACTACTAAGAACTTATAGAAAATACAACTAACGAAAATTTTATCAATAAACAAACAACTACAATCTACTTAAACGAAACATAAACATTTATTTTGTGGGAAATTTTAATGCTATATATTAATATGAATAGAAAATGAATTACACTGAAATTAACTTACACTAAAAATAACTAAAATAATTTAACAACGACTAACTACATCCGCCTCAAACCCTAACCTCGCAAATCCACGCTGTAACCTTAATATCGCACTACTCTCAACTCCGCTCCAGACCAGTTTCGCGCGCAGACCGCGCGCTCGATCAGCTGGAAAGCGTCGTCGCCATTTGCTGTACTCTCATTGGTCGAGAGGCTTCCTGTTCCCGGGCCGAGATAAATGTTGACCATCTCTCTTGTTCCCGTCAAGCTTCGCGTTCCCGCCGTGTTGTGAATACCTGCCCGAGATGTCCTCCTTTCAGCTTTCTTTACGTTCCCGTTCGCGTTGCCGTTCCCGTCCACGGGCTATTGTGGAGCGTCCCTGCTGTGTTGTTGGTCAAAGGAGAGCTCAACGAAACGTGCGTATAGTGAAACTACATATATGTCCAGAAGCAAAACAATGGCCATCTCATTTGCTCAATGGATCAGGGGAAATTGGACAAAAACCTGATTGAGACGAGGGTCATTGACCCGGAAGCTGATCACTTTACGTTCCCTAAAAAACATTACGTTTTCGCGTTAGACAGGTTCCCGGCTTATAGAAGCCATTTCATGTATAAATTCGTTCCGTTCTGAGACTTTTGTCTAGGATGGCAGTTTCCGTCTTCCAGAGGCTCCGCCATAGGATATACTGTAATATGATGTGATCTAGTTATGACTATTATTATTTATGGGCCAATATTATTAACTATCATTGTCACTTTTCATAACAAATAGGGATCACCCACAATTATGTAATGCTAAAGAGAGGGTGGAGAGGGTTTGAGCTTCAAACTTTGAGGCAGCGCGCTTAGTTACGCTATTATATAGGGGCAGGGGGTCATAGTTCAGCGTTATGTAATGCTAATATTTATTTCTTTTCGATTTTCAAGATTTACTGAAATAATTCCTACAATTTTAAAGCTAGGCATTTCGCTCAAAATTTAATATTTTTCCTTTATATTAGACCTATTAGAAAGATAAATTAAATTATTAAATAGATTACATTATTTAATTTAGATTAAATGATTTAATTTACACTTTTTACAATATTTAACTTTTCACAAACTTTTGAGTAATGCTTAAATTTTTCGAAATATGACTGAAACGTTAGTGCAATAAAAGATGTATATACTGTTATGCGCGCCCATTTTCTTGAGTCCTCATTTCGCTAGATGTGAGAGTAGTGGGTGGTTGGTTATTTGGACGACAGGACGGTTATATCAAATCTCTAGCTCGTGTTTCAATGCAAAATAATTTCTGATACATGGGAGCGAACATTTCTGATTATCAGATTTTATCAACACTCATTCATGGACTCATTCCTATTCTGAATTTATTAAATAATTAATATTATATAAGGAGGAGAGTTATACATTGCAGGGTTCAAGAAAACGTGAATATAAATGTGTGCGTATAATATTACGCAAACATTACCAAAGACAAAGTATGCGCTATTGTAGCTCCACTCATAAAACTGAAGCTGTCACTTTTTAAGTTGGTAGAGCTGTCGTCATTATGAGACTAAGTTTCCGGGGGAAGTCCCTGGTGATGCAACATCTGGTACTGATCACGTGCCGACGTGCCTGTTCAATTCTTTCGTTTTTTTATTGACTTCGCTCTCGCTCAGCGTGTTCGCTGACGTGGGTGTAATAGTCGTGTGGTTCATTTATATTTTGTTCGTGTCACGCCGCGCAGAACCTGCGCAGAACCTTGGGTAGTGAGTATTAACATCAGTTAGAATCTTGGTACAATTCTTCGAGTAAGTAGTCGTCTATTGTGACAGTGAAGATTTGCATAATGGACACGAAATCAAATTGCCTTGAATGCAACTTGAATATTTTCGTGGTTCAAATCGCGTTTAACGTCATAGTACAGAACATTGTCCTTTGACTGCTGTTGTTATTAACAATCTAATCACAGTGGAGTACGTGGAGTAGTTGGCGGGGGGTGGGCCTCCCGGGGTAAGAACGTTCTCGTGACACAAAGTTTAAAAACAAAAAAATCGCATAATTAATTTAAATGGTCAAATAAACATGTACTCATTATAAAGACAAATTTATTAATTTTATTTCTTTAACTTGGGTTAATATGATTTTCGCCAATTATTTAAAGTTGTTTTCATGGTAAAGGGCGCAATTTCCCCAGATGAAATTAATTTGTATTAAAATTGTATTAGGTAATCTTCATTAATTGTTTCATTCTCATCTGTCATTGATATCTTATAGATATACTAAAACACTCTAGAAAACGTTTTCATTTCAACAGGCAGTACTGTGCTATTTCTTAAATTCCATTATGAACAAAAACAATGTCTTTATTGATATGGCGAGGCTCGGGTCATCAGGCCCGCTCTTCCGCCTAACCACATATCACATGTTAACAATTTAGTTCATACAATGCAATTTACAAAAGTACAAGTATGATAGTTTATATTAGGTAAGTAATATTATAATAGGTAAGTAGTTAGTTGAGTAGAAGTATCATTTGAAGCAACTTATGAACAATATCAAAGGTTATTGAACAATTGAAGTTATTTGTTCAAAATTATACTTGAATTATTGCTTGATACAAATAATTTTTTTTTTAACATCAAAATACAATGCCCAACCATTTGATTTTTATTGAAAGCATTTTATAGACAATTCTATAATAAAATACATTTTTTTATATTTGACTGAAGTGGGAAGGCAACATTGTTATTGCTCAGAGTGTGGCTAACTCACGCTGCGCCATTGTTCACAACTTACTACTTTCTAATGAAAACACTCAAAATTAAATATGTATCGTTAACATTTCTTTTGATTTAATTCATGAAGAGAATAAAGAACCTTTCCTTTTCTCACTTAATTTACTTTTCAGGCCTAAGATGCTTGTATTTAGTAAACACAAAATGTCAATTTGTTTCAGAAAATGTCGCAAATTGTTTCACTTATTCCGCAAACTCTTTCAATTATTGTACAATTAATGAAATACATGCAAGGTTCCTCCCAAGGTATGTAAGAAATAATTTGTGGTTTTATTATCCTATTTTATATAATAATGATATGTGTGATGGACATTTTTATATGATGTGTATAAATTATTCTAATGAATAATTATTGTGTCAAATAATTTCCCTAACCATTATATTTTCAGATACTGCATCTGTGAAGCGTATGATACAAGAGGAAATAAAAAACCAAAATATGGAAAATAGTAAGCTACTTTATATAATAGTTTATTAGAATCATTCTTTTGGCAGTAACATGTGCAGTGTTCAAATATATTAATTTGCTTGTCTTTAAAGCATCTTCAACTTCAATGTAAAGTAAATATTCAACATCTAGTTCATCCAAGATTTGATTGTGTAATTTTTTGTTAGTTGTGATGTGACACAAGTATTTGTACTTGATTTAAATTACACATCACACAAGATTGACTTAGGTTGAATTCAGAAGGATAAACTCTCAGAAGGAAGGTGTTGGCATGACACATGCCTGAAAAATTTAGTGACATGTTTGGCATCATTTACAATTTTAAACATTTATGGCAACCAACAATTATTGGCAAAAATGTTGGGTAATTGTAGGAAAGGAATCGAACATCTCAATGTTCCAAAAAAATTATTCACAATACTCTTGGCAAAATGTATTCAACAGAAGCAGTTCCTTGGGATAAGCAAGGTACACAGTGCCTACCCTGATTGAGTATTTGATTAGTGTTCTTCCACAACAACTGTCATGGGCATTAGTCTCTTTGCTGCAGTGAATGTTTACACTGAAAAAGGACAATGTTCCTCCCAAGGTGGATGGTGAGATACAATGCTGTCCTACATGTCGGCTTGCAGCAGGTTTTCCTCCCGGTATCTTTCCCAGCATGGCTCTAAACTCCGGTTATGTGTAGTAGTGTATGTTAGTATGTGTATGTGTAAGGGGAAAGGATAGGACTAGGAAGAGGAAGGAAAGATTGTTTGCTGTTCATGATCTGTTTGTTAGGATATTGCTCCAGCATTTATCTTTGATTGAATGGAGAAATCATGGAAAAATTATGATCATGTATTGATTGGCCAATTTTTTTTCTTCTCCAGACAATGGCTAGCTATTAGCTTTCAACCTTGCTATTTAACTAGAGTCGAAAAATCTGCCATCACTGGGATTCAAACCTTGGAACCTCCCAGTCAGTGTCATTGCAGTGTCAGCATTTGTTGCCCTGAGCCAGTAACATGCCAGTGATGAATATGTAGTTTCAATTTAATAATTTCACAAATAATGCTTAAATTGCTCATAGTTCCTGCAAGTCTTTTTCATCTGGAAATATAAAATTAACATTTCATTATTGAGGTATGAAGTATATTCTCAGTTGAAGCATTTCATAACATAAGCCTGCACTATCAGTCTCATTTTCTATCTGCATCATCTTGTGCTTGTGTGTGAAGGCACATCTGGATATTGCCTTGCTTCATATCATGTTGCTTGAAAAAGTCCCTTTATAGGTGTAGAACAGTTGCATAGCTTTGTCCACTTGACACTTGTATATTCTGTTTAAGCTTGCGAAATATGATATTGTCCTTTCAGAAGACTGTTTTTTCAGGAGTGATTATTTAGCAGTATGGTGATTATTTAATTGTCAGGTTAACAAGTGAATTATTTGCAATGTATTTATTATTTCTTTCTATTTTTAAATTAATGTGCAAATTACTTTATACCAGGTCTTTAGTCTAACTTGCAACCCATATCTGAGAACACAACCACATGTTTTGGCAATATGGCAGCGTGTGAAATACCTTTGGCTTCCCTTTCCCTTTTAACGACCCGCTTCCCTTCGTAGATTTCAGAGTAGGAGAACGGGGGTATTTTGGTAGAAAGAAAGAGCAAGCACTTATTCTGTCCTTGGGCAGACATTCATTTATTTCATTTTTATTTATGATCGTAGGAACTTATGTTTAGGAAAGAAGAATTTCTTCGAAAATGTCGACGAAGGATCAACGTGTATTTTTAGTGGGTTTACTTCGGCACTACATTTTTCTTAAAGGGTCAGGAAATGTTTCAAGAAAAAATTCTGGAAATGCGTGTTCTCAACAAGACAATTTGTAGATTAATCTAGCATTTCAGGGACACGGGGAACATTTTGGGTAGGAAGCGGAGTCGCAGTGCCACTATTTTAAAGGAGGAGAAATTATTAGAAATTCAGGAGGTTAATTTTATTAATATTTTTATTAATTTTATTACGATTTTCCAATTTGTTTAATTTCCAGGTTCCACAATAATAATTAACTATTGTTATAAATAATGAAGAGCTTGGTGGTGATGTTTCACGAAATATCTTTCTGATTTCTCTGAGGCGGATTTCATTAAATAATAATTATTGTTAGGTTGCTGTTAATAAATCGATAAATCAGTCAAAACTTCCTTGTTCTTCTTCAGTATTACATTTTTTTCTTAAGCATACTGGAGAGAATCACCTAAAAAGGTGCTTTGTTTGCTGGCTCATGCCTCTGTCCCCTCCACCCCAACCCATCTACCCTACCTATGCAGTGTGAAAAGATACTGGCTTGTGAGCCGGGTACCTGCTTGCTTAAGCTCTTGAATAGAAAAAACATTGAAAGAGGAAACTTGCTGCAGATTATGATGAGCAGCTCACTTCCTCCTCTGATGTCTTTATGTTTCAGCCACGACAGTATTGAAAGGAGGCAAAGACATGCATTGTAAAATTGCCAAAATGAGAAGAGGTGCTACCTGTAATGAGTTGCGAGACAGACTCAAGACTCTGTATTTCTAGATTTAAATTTGTTTTGTCATAGGATCATTTCATGTGAAGTGGGCTCCTCATGAGACCATCTCAAATTTTGATGAAATTTTACATGCTAAGTCTCACATGTCTCTAAGGAACATATGTAGAAGTTGTAGCTCCATGGGTGAAACAGTGTTTGAGATACAGTGGTTGCTTCATTCCATGTAGTGTTGTTTTACAGTTCATCTGTACGATTTTTACTACTTTGGGATATATTTCCTTCTCTGATATTGTCAAACAAATGAAACTGAGGTTACTTAGACCAGTTTTTTCTCTCTGTTCACTGGAACTAATATTAATTTTGCATTTATTAACACAGTGCATAAAAGTTGCTGAAAAATGTAGTGTTAAAAAATTCCAGACCTTAACATTGAATAGCTTTCTTATTATTTGAGTTTCAAAAAAAGGTGAAACTTGGCATAGAACATACCAACATTACATTGTTTGTGAATGCATGATTTGAACTTCTTAGTTCTTACTATTACTTCATCAGTGAATTTTAAAATTGATAATTTTGGGAAAAAGACCCAAATAACAATACAAATAACCTTGTTGTTGATGCAACTTTAAATAAAATAAACTAAAAAATAAATGAACAAACTCATATTATTATAAACATGTTTTTGATATGGCAGTTACTCACTTCTAGCTTGTCCTTTCACAAAGTGTACGTTTGAATACGTGTGTAGGGCAAATAATGCAGACATTTTCAGATCTTTGTGTCAATCCTGTAAATTAAAAATAACTTACTTTAAGCGTATTTTAATAAGTTAATGAGATTTTTTTTTAATATGTTAAATTCCTTTTTTTTTTTTTTTAAATAGTGTCTGAAATTCTGCTTGCTAGTCAGAGTGCATTGTGTAATATTTATGTTTAGTGGAAATTTTCAAGAGATTTTTTATGGTGCTTGGATGGATCTTAGGTAGCATTTTCAGAACTTCATTAATTATTGCAGAAATTTGTTTTACACGTGACTCTAAATAGATACAAACAATTCTAAATTGTAAATTTTCAAAATAATATGTATAAAACAATTTCTAATTTTGAGGTGTTAGGCTGTTGTTTATTTAGTTTTATGGTAAAGCTGACACTGATGTTATCCTCCTATTGTTAAACATTAAATTGTAGGGATGAAATTTGTTTTAATACAGCCTTATTGATTTGTTTAACTGGTTATTGTTATGAATTGAATAGTATTCAGTCTGGTCTACCTATTTCATTGTCCTGTTTTCACTTGCACTTAACATTTTCTTTGAAATTAAATGATGAATATTGTTTCTGGTGAGTGAAAATTCCCTAAATTTTAGGGCCTAAAAGCTCACAATTTTTATATAATTTTTTCCCAAAAAGTAATAAAAATATTTGTTAGAAATTGGACATCAGTATTTACAGCTCTGTGAGAACATGCTGAACCAGACTTTTTAACATTTAAGTGATTGTCAATTGGATTTTTTAACAGTAAGTTTGCCTGAAATATTTTGCCTAAATATTTTTATTTATTTTCAAATAATATTAACAAAACTGTTCATACATGTGTGATTGAACTAAATAAAAGATCTATCACCATCATCATCATCATCATCAACTGCTAGGATTAGACTTATTCAGTCTGTTCTGGCTCCAGAAAACTGCTCACTCCATCTTCTCAGTGGTCTTTCCACATTTCTTCTTCCCTTAGGCTTGTAGTTTAAGGCAACTTAGACTATCCTTTCTTTGGGCATTCTTAATACATGATTTTTCCATTTTTCTCTATCTTCTTTAATATTGTCATTCACACTTAAAATTTTTAATTCATTTCTAATTTCTTCGCTTTTCTTGTGATCAAGAAGTGTATAACCTGCTACAGTTCGAAGAATCTTAATTTCAGCTGATTCTAATCTTCTAATTTGGTCTTTAGTTAATGTCCAACATTCACTTCCGTATAACAGCATGGGTAGGGCCTTTGTTTTGTTGAGTTTCTGTATAGTTTCTTTACTGACTTTATTTTCAAAGTTCGAGTTATTGTAGCACAGAAGTGTCTATATCTGTTTGATTTTACTCGTAAATCATTATTTTCATAATATGTTATTTTATAGCCTAGGTAATTAAATGAATTTACTTGTTCTATTATATTATTTCCAAGGGCTATTTTGGTTCTTATTGGTTCACAACCCCTAAATGCCATGATTTTAGTTTGTCTATTGGTATAATCATATTATATTGCTTAGATTTATTACACCATGTAACAAAAATCCTTTTTGTTTAAGTGAATTTTATGCTTGTTTTGGATGAATTAGGTCACAAATAAACTACACAGAATATTCCTACTTTTATATAATCGTTTCTTTGCTTTTTATGCCCAGATATATGAAATTAATAGGTTAAAATTATATTAGCTAAGAATACTTTGTCCATTAGATGAATAAACGGTTCAACTGTGTGTTATCTGTTTCATATTCTCATAATTGATTAATAATGGCATATTCCTGTTGTTGTAAGCATAATCCAGACTTTTTTTTATGTGTGAGGCATCTTTCTGGGATCGAAAGCAGTAAAGCATTGAATAAAGGATGCTAACATCATCTGCTTAGCTTACATATCATATTTTGGTATTTCTGTGGGAGACTAAGAAAAGAATTGAGGACCACAAGTTGTATGTGGGTGTTGCAGATCAACTCTTGAGGCCTGGTATAGAGGAGAAAACAGAAAAATGAAATTTGGTGTACCTAGAATTTGGCAAGAACCAACAGATCACCTCTCCAACTGTTATTTCTGTTACCTCCCTTCCGTATTAAGCTTGGACTCCTCACGCAATTTGTAAAGGCATTAGATACAACATCAGATGCAATGAAATACCTCCAGAATGTGTTGCCCAAACTATTAGAAGCTAAGATAAAGGGAGGCATTTTTGTTGGCCCCCAAGTGAAAAATTTACTTCGTGATGACACGTTCATTAGCAAGCTTCTACCAGCTAGAAGAAGGCCTGGAATCGGACATGTTGTGAATGGTTTCCTAGGTAATCACAAGAGTGGACAATCACAGGGTTGTGGTATAAGGTGGCAGGGATGTGATTGAAGAACTACAAATCAATGGGGTGCAGAATGCCTCTAAAGTTGCATGTACACTACTGGGATCTGGATGTTTTCAAGCCTGATATGGGTGCATATTAAGAGGAACAGGGCGAAAGGTTCCATCAGGACCTACATTTGTTTGAAAAAAGGTACCAGGGACAGTATAATGAGCAAATGCTTGGTGATTGTCTGGCGACTGATTAGAGAGTGATGTAACGTACAATTTAGAAAGACAACACATGTTCATGATACTGTTCATGATATATAAACAATTTCATGTACTTTAACAATTTTGTCATATATATTTACTGCTTTTACATTTTCTCAAACATTATATTTAAGAATTTCTTTTGTTTTGTTTCGTGGGTAAATGTAAACGACCATTCATTGTTTCAAATATATGTATTTTCCTAAAATTAAGAAAATCGATGTCATTTCCCTAAAAACAATTTCCTGTGGGCAAAATTGTGTTTACATAGTGTTTTGAAACACACTGCATCAGAAACAACAACAAAATTAACTTAAACAAATTTTTGTTACATAGTGTTATTTAATTTATATATTGCTTCTTGGATAGTCTTCTGTGGATCGTATAACAACTTGATCATCTGCAAACAATACTGTGGTAATATTTACATTATTTACTACTACTGTTTATTTAAAATTTTTAGCCACTCATTTATGACTTCGTCAATATATATGTTAAATAAGGTAGGTGACAATGGGCACCCTTGTCTTAAACCTTGACTAATGATTGCAGTTTGTTTACCATTTTTTGTTGTTCTTATTTTTATTACATTTTCTCTATACAGGCTCTGTATAGCTCTTATTAGATGTTTTGGTACTCCTTTCTTTTTTAATGTTTTCCATAGTAGTGTCCTCCTAACTTTCTGAAAAGCCTTCTCATAGTCGATGAACAGGTAGAAGGATGGTAAATTTTGTTCGCGTCTTTTCTCAGTTAATTGGGTAATTGTAAATACACAGTCACTGCAAGATCTTCCACTCCTGAATCCATATTGGGCTTCAGAGATTTTGTTTTCCATTATAGGTTTTAAACTTCTACCTATTATATTAGCATAGATTTTATAGCAAGAGTTCAATAAACTTATTCCTCTATAATTACTACATCATTTGCTGCCTCCTTTTTTGTATGTAGGGCAGATATATGCTTCATTCCACTTGTCCGGAACATATCCTTCATGCCAACATGTATTTATGAAAGCTGATAATTTTAGTTTAAACTGTAGGGTTGCATACTTTATTAGCTCTACATTCAAGTCATCAGTACCTGCAGATTTTTTTATTTTTACTAGCTTTAAGTACTTCTTCAAGTTCTTGCATATCAATGTTGTATGCAACACTGCATCAGCTTCATCATTTGTCCAGAGGTTTTTAAAATAATCTAACCATTCTGTTTCTGTTATGGGATTAATTCTTAGAGTATCTTTTTCATCTTTATTTAATTCTTTTATAATTTTCTACTCATTATCTTGCCTTCCATGTAGGTCGTGTTCTAGATCTGCTATATATCTCTCCCAACTTTGATGTTTTATTTCTCACTAGGGAGGATTTACTTTTATATTCAATTTTTAAATCTAAACTATTTGGTGTTTTCAATGTTTTTAAGTAGGCTTCTTTCATTTTATCTATTAGTTGTTTAATTCCTTTGTCCCAAACTCTAAGTTCCCTTCTCGTATACTTCTTATTCCTTTTACCTAATGACTCAAATGCAGTGTTGGTCAATATCTATTTAATATTTCTCCATTCTTCATTGATGTTATTACTAGTTGGTGTAGATTGTAATTTTATATTCAATCTTGACTGATAGAGCATTCTGATGCTTTGGTCTTGAAGAAGGTGCACGTTGAAAGTTTCGATAGTATTTTCTTGTTTATTAGTAACGTGCTTCCATCTTTTAGGCAGTTGTAATGTTGAGATGACTAGGAAATGGTCTGTTGAGGTATCCGGACCTCTAAACACTTTTGTCATTTATTAGAGCCCATGTCTTTTTGTTTGCCAGTACATAATCTATTAGAGAAACACTTCCTCTTGCAGTCCATGTATATTTACGAATATTTCGGTGTCTGTAAAATGTATTTGTTACTCTTAATTCATTGAATACTGCAAATTCTATTAATGTATGCCCATTTTGATTTAGAATTTGTTCGCCCTCTGTTCCAATTACATTAAGGTTAGGATTATTTCCGACTCTGCCATTATAATCTCCTAAAACTATCAAATGATCATTTTTGTTAACTTGATTTATTACCTCTTGTAATCTTTCATAGAATTCAATTGTTTTATCTTTCCTTCCTTCTTCTGGAGTGTATATTGCTATTATAGTCATGTATCCTCTTTCTACCCTAATTCGTAGTGTACTATTCTTTCGTTTATAAATGTGTACAATAATATTCTATTTTTATACTTATTTTTCATAAGTATAGCTACTCCTGCTGAGGCTCTCTCTACTTGTTGGACACCACTATAGATCAGTATATACTTTTCTAATTGTATTGTACCTTTTAATACCTTTTTAGTTTCAGATGAAGCTGCAAAATCTACATCCATTTCAATCAATTGTTTTTCTAATTCTATTTCTTTATTTAAAATATCTCTGACATTCCATGCTGCTATACATAGTCTTTCCGAGATCCCAGTAGGCGTTCGTCCTTTATTTATTGCTAAGGTTGTCTTCATTTGCGTCCGGCAGTTCCATTGGAGCTTGTGAGTAAGATAAGTTCCCCAAGTTGGGCTACCAACCCTATGTTGGGTGTGCTGGGTGAAGGGGCTGCCTTCTTTGGGGACCCCAGTATCCTCTCTTATGTATTAACCCCATAAAAAGGGCTGCCTCATCTGCCTTTTAGCCGCTAAGGACTTTCTTCTTGTTACCCCGAAGATGGGTCTTCATATTAATCCCTGAAGAAAGGGCGCCTCATCCGCGCCATCTGCCTGTTGAGGTCGTCACTGTAACCCTGGCAAGGGACCCTTGTGAGGTGCTACCAGCCAGAGCCAGCTGGACGTAGGTTTTTTAAAGAGGTGTTACTCCCCTATCACTCCCCTCTTCATCCTGGCTTGTGACAGGCAGAGCTTGGCTACCAAAACATTTGGTCGAAGTTGGTGGGGTTCTTAAGATCTCTTAAGAACAGTAATTTTATAAAAAGGAAACTCATTACGAAACTACATCAGGGTTACTAGATGCCTCATACAAACATCCACTGTTAGATTGCTGTAAATCTGCCCAATAAGAAAAAATCAGCTTTCCAAGCAGAAAATTTGAATTTGCATTATAATAATATGTATTTGAAGTTTTTTTGAGGTAGTGACCCTATGAGATACTTGATTAGTTTTTTTTGTTTGTGAACATTGCAATTAATACTTTATATAAAAACTTTTTGTAATAATAAGTTATATCTTAATATTTACATTGAAGCTTACATATGCATGTTTATTCCCTATTGCTTAATGGAAAATGCTGGCAGTGATACTGTACTTCCAAAAGATGACTAATTTTAAATGGCGTGTTCTAAAATTAACTGCAAGTACTGCCAATATGATATATTTATATACTCAAGTTGTGCATGACAAAGACACTATGACTTTTATAATATATTCTATACTAGAGATCTATAAACTAGCATTGACTTCTCAAAGTAAAATTGAATGAATTAACAAAGATTAATGAAAAATCATAGATAAAGAAAAAAACTAAAAAATCAAACACATTGTCAACATAGTTTGTTGGTTTTTTTGAAAATTTCGTTGTAATTCGAAAACCTGCCCAAAACAGCACATTTTGGTGCATTTCTGCCCATTGGGTGGTATTCTGCAAAATCAATTTTTGTCCTGCGAGGGAGCCGTTTTCCAGCCCAAAAAGCGGAATTCTGTCCAATCTGGCAACTCTTAACTACGTCACAAAAATTAATCACACAAAAATTGAGTAACCTGCCTCCTTCCATCACTCATAGTTAAACTCCCTCGTGTTGAGACAAATAATGTGACAAATGATATTTGTTGCTGTCTCCTGGTGTAGGAACTTGACCCTTATCCTGATCTTTCAAGAACATTGCAAGATAATTATCAAAAAATATGTTGAGGAGGTCAACATTAAAAAGCATTTTTGGGTTGTTTGAAGGCACAACAAAGTAAATAATATCTCTTTGGATTACTAACAAGACAAATAGATTGGCAGTATTTTTTTATCGAATTCTTCATGAATGATTTAATTTGAAAAGACTTAGCATGTGTGTTTATTTCTTTTTTTACTCCTTCCTAGGAATAATTGTCAATATTTTTGGAAAGTTTTATAAGAATCTTCCAGAAAAGTAATTGTCCATAGTTCTGGAAAGAGTAGGAGAGGGGAGGGAGGAAAAAAGAAGAAAAAAAGAAGAAAAAAAAGTGCCACCTATTTTCAACCCTAGACCTCACAAAAATGTTTCTAGTTGTTACAAAATTAGTGATGTTTAATGAGTGTACTATTTGTCATGGAATGCCTCACTGCAATTTTTAAAAATATATTTTGGTTGCTAAATGTTATTTTGAATCACTAAAATGCATTAAATGTTTTCAGGTGCAGCAATGGAGAAAATTGTTGATAAAATTTT
Organism: Acheta domesticus; assembly: GCA_031308135.1. Lineage (NCBI taxonomy): Eukaryota > Metazoa > Arthropoda > Insecta > Orthoptera > Gryllidae > Acheta > Acheta domesticus. The sequence goes on from JAHLJT010002406.1 coordinate 39,549,709, forward strand.
CGATCTTAAACATGCACAAGAACTTCATGAAACAGCCCTCAAAGCTGAAAGATATAAACTTGAAGGTAAGAATTTCAGTTAATTGCAATTTCTTTCAGTTAATTGCAATTGATTAATTATTTTTTTAAAAATTATTTTGATTAATCAATTACAGTGAAACCTCTGTATAATGATTTAAAGGACCACAAATTGTGAACTCTTTATAGAGGTAAACACTATGAGGAGGAAGACATCCAATTGTGATGTCCCTCCTACGCGAATGCTAGTTTCAAGCGTAATTCACGCAGGAGATCTTTCACGTTAATTAATCTGAGTGGTTGGGAAGAAGCGTGAAGGGAAAATGATTACAATTAATGCTCATTACTGCGTAGATTTAATTGTACTCGAACCGTCACCATACATTATCTAGAGGGGGATGAGTGAAGGTGAGAGAGAGAGAGAGAGGGAAGATTGAGGAGGAAGGGAAGTCGAGAAGCGCTCCTGATGTCAGCCGCTTACCGGTACACCAATCTCTCCCAGCAGCGGTGTTGCGGCTCCCTGGCTCATCCTGTAGTGATGCGGCGTAGTGACTGTCGGTGTAGCAAAGGCTCGTGGCGACACAGATGTGTCATGGCGGCGAAGATGTCTCGGGAACCCCCTGTGTCATTCCATGTGTCTCGTATATATATGTCCATGGTTTTCGTCTTTTCATAGTACTCTAGGGAAAGTCATGTAAGTAGTTGTAAACTTGATTTCCCTAGAGCTATTTTCATCTAAATGCGGATGTGTTTCCCACTAGGTATGGTGGGCTGGGGCCATGTGATGAAAGTTGAAATTGGATTTTGTGCTTCTTGATTTATTTTAATATTGCTCATCACACAATTGATGTTTATAAAAATACTACTCAAATTCTACCGAGTAAATATTACAGAAAAACACAGTAAATGGTACAAATTAAACAGGATTTGCTTGAAAAATTACTTTAACAATTGAAGTACAACACAAGTCAAATTTTCATAAAAATCTATGAATTGACAAAACTTACATAAAAAGGATTTTTTTAAAGCATGTTTACTTAAGATTTCTTCAGGACTACATCACAACCTTTTCTTGAACCAAATGAGAAAGTTGTATTGTTGTTGTATTGTTGTGGCCTCAAGTTTATGGGTCCTCATAAACCTTCTAAGTGTTTCAAATCCTTCAACTCCTGTAGTATTTGAGGGCACAGAGTTGTCTTCCATGTCAATATCACTTTCATTCTTAATGCTTGGGAGTAAACACTTACCTCTCTTGTGATTACCACATTATCATCTATGGTCACAAAGTCCTCAGTAGTGAAAGAAATACTGCCTGAAATGAGTAAGTATTTATGGTTCTTCTAAAATTCATTTCAAATATCTCTCAATGTAGCAACCATTTCAATCTCACGGAATCCTGCTGTCTTAAGAGTTTTTATTAATTTCAGCACTCATTTCCCTCTGTAAATACATAATCAATTGAGCCCGGAAGTGTGGCAAAATACCTTTTTATTATTGTTACTATTTTTTGACTTTTAACAATAGGAATCACTTAATTATACTTCTGGAGATATCTTAATATATTTTCATTGTGCACTTTTTTACCTACTTTAGTTTCTGATTCCAATTTTTTGTATTTTGCCCGATTTTTGCCTTTTTCTTTATTTTCCGTCATTATTTTCCTTTTTTTCTCATGGCACAGATCTTGATCATGCTGGAAACATGATGGCTGGTGCAATTGGGTAGCAAGAAAACCACTTTTACATTACTCAGAAATGAAACATCAGGGGAATTTTTTGCCTTTCTATCTACAAACAATAGCTTCTCCCCATTTTGGCTTCAAATTCTCTAATAAAATTTTAAAATATTTCACTAGCCATCCATGCTTTGATATTGTTTGTATACTTGGTTGGAAAGGTAGAATTGTGTTTGAAGCATTTTGGATTTTTAGGTTTTGTAATAATAAAGGGTTTTAGTTTTTCAGTTACCATATATACAGTACTCGACTGTCTGTGTCCTGTCTCATAGCATTGGCCGTGAGTGTACAGACTCCTGTAGACTTCCTGGTGTTGGCGCAAGGAAGTCTTGTGCTCGTCTCATCTTATGTCTCTACAGATTTGTTTATTGTCAGTGTTATGCAGGGTTTTGTGTGAACTTCTTTCTTCATTTTAATAAATTTCTGTGGGATTTTGGCAATTTCTGAATTATTTACATCATGATAGTGAATAGTTGTGTTGTATTTGGATGTAATTTTTCAAATTTGCAACACAAGGGAACAGAAACTAAAATTTCAACTCATTGGATAGTTGTTACCTTCTCGTGCTTTGTGCTCATGACGGGTTATTAAATTTTACTGTCAATTCATGATTATTAGTTTTGTTAAGATTGATTAAACTACTAATCTGGTGGTATAAGAAGTAAGCTTATATGTATTAATGTCCCTGTAGTGTGTTCTGTATTTCAACATAAGCTTTAATATTCTGACTTTTCATTAATGTCCAAAACAAGATTTCATGAAAGCATTCATTAAAAGCCATTAGAAGGGAGAATCTGCTTCATCTATTTGCTCACAATATCCATAAGATTTGGATTTATTAGGCCAGAAAAGAAGATTTAGGAGCTGTCTCCCACATTTTTCCAGCCCATCTAACACATTAAGAGCAAGGGCAAATATAGAAAATTTTTTGGGACGGGGGAGGGGAATAGTTTTTTTAAGTTCTACAGAACAAAAATAGTAAATAATGTTATAATGAAATGTACTATTGATATAATTCTAATAACAAACTGTTTTCAAAGAATATTTTGTTTATTGAAATAATCAGAATGTATTACATAATTTTTAAGAAACACCAAAACGTGTGAACTTTAGCAATTTTCAAAATATCAGGGATTTTAAAGAAAATCAGACCTGTGCCATTCTTTTAAGCATTTTCTACACTATTCAATAACAAATTTTATTCCAATAATTTGCAACCATTTTTGAGAAAATTTTGAAAATGTTAATGCTTCAAGTACTTATAAAGATGAAAATATCTGTTTCAAACTTGCAACCACTAGTACTGACCACAGTCTGATGGACAGGTTTTGTGGGTCAAGGACTCACAAACATGGATTCTGAATTCACATTTTAAAAGAAGTAATTTACTACACATTGGAATAAATTTTATTCACTTTTCCATTACCTTTTCATGGTGCACTGTTCCAATACTTTCTCAAGGAGGAAAAAGAAAAGACAGGTCTCCTTCTGGCGACTGTAAAAAAAAGAGAGAGTGTGCGAGAATTTTATAAGTATTGTTGTTTAAATAATTATTGTTTAAATAATTATTATTGCTTTTTTACATAGGTAGATAAACCATATATCTATATTTCAATATGATGTGTACTCAGCAAGCTATTGATAGATTAGCAAAAAGTAAGTCATATTATTCTTTTATGATAAATTTCCCTGACGCCCAAAAAATGTGAAAGTGAAATATTGAAATCAAATTATCAGCCATACTGTGCATTTTTGTAACAACTTTTTCATATTTATGAACAAATAGTACAACTTATACATTGCAGTTGATAAAAAAAAATTAAATTCCATATGAAGTTAGTAAAAATTTGCCTTGAATAAGTGTCGGAAAATCGAATTTCTTAGCTACCGCATGTACAGAATGCTGCTATCAAATGTTGGGTCTGGAAATTAATTTTCTTCATGAGCCTATATTTCGAAAACTTAATAAGTGATTTAAAATTTAAAAATTGTTTGAACACTTTTTTTGCTTATTTACCCATATTGCGCTGGAATGCAACTTATACTGAAACACAGTGCACAGAGTATGCATTTCACACCTCTTCTTCCCCCTTAGACTATGCCTATGACAACAAGTCGATCACAACATACTTTTAAAATAACTAGTGGTGATGCAGAATGGCACAGACTTTCCCGTATTAGTTTTCTAATTCCTGTGGTCTCGGCTAGCTATTCGGACTTGCCACATTATTGCCAGCTGCCATCTATCGTCGCCCAAAGTACATTTCTTTGACATTTTCTTAATTTTTCGGTTTTCTAATAGTAGAACAGAAATATTATTTTAAGAATATTAAAGAACAATAAAATCTCGTTCTAAATGGTAATTTTCTTGGAAAAATTTGCAGCCGTATTTAAGAAAGTGGTGTATAGGCGTTACTGTAAATGCGAAATTTGAAGTTCTTTTTCACAGAGAATTTTTGAGTTTTCGAAAAACATCATTAGAACTCTTTTGAAAAACATCAACTCACAAGTACAATATTGTTTACAAATTGCTAGAATGTGCATATTAACAGTGTGAGAGATCTTTCAAAAAAATTACATTTGTGTAATTTTTGAAAACGTGAAAAAATACCCCAAATTGATCTTTTCATCATATTAAAGAGCGCAATTAGCACTATCCATTCGAAAAGTTTGAAGAAAAATTTGGAGAATATTTTTGAGAAAATGGCATTTGAGCATTTCTGAAAATGCAGAATTTTGAGATACTTTTCACAGAAACAGTTGAGTTTTTGACAAACTTTACTTGACATTATTTAGAGTGCATGTACTCATAAATATAATAATGTGAACAAATCGCCACTAATATAAATATTAATGACGTGAAAGACAAGTAAAGAAAATTAAATGTTTGTAATTTTTGAAGAAACAAAAGCAGTACGACGTTTATGTCATCTCATTGAGTAAATTAGGCACTATCCTTATCAAAAGTTTAAAGAAAAAATTTGGGAGCCGTTTTTGAGAAAATCTTGTTTTTGTATTTTTTTTTTAACATATTGCAGGCAATGTTGCACAAAAACTACTGAAATTTTCAAAAAAATTTACATGACCATAATGAAAGAACTCACTTTGAAGAACAAAGTTTATTTGAAGAAAAAATCTCTGTCTTTAATTTTCTAGTTGTTGGAAGAGGCCGAAAAAATTAAATTTTTTCAATTTTCGAAAATCCAGAGCTAACCGTGAAATTAGGACCTATGCTACCTTTATAAGCGTATTTTGCTCTATTCTTACAAGAAATTTAAAGAAAAAAATTGGAGCCATTTTTGAGAAAATTTTGAAAGTGTCCGGACGGTTTTATGTAAAGTAGTCCCAAATTTTATGGAATCTTTTCCAAAATCTCAAAATCTCTTGGAATCAAGCCAGATCGACAGGGGTATCTTCAATTTGAAAAAACTCCTACATATGGCTTAGGCGCTAGAAGTGTTCACAGACGGTAAGACAGACGGACGTTTTGCTTTCAATTGGTTTTTCGGTATCAAGGACACACAAAAGAAAGATTCTGGCTACATCACGTGTTTGGGAATTTCTTTTTAAACTTAGAAACTGGTTTTATCCACTTTTTCATTATCAGAACCCGGCAGTTAATTTTTTCTGCCGAAAAATCGCCATTTTTTCGCGCAGTATTTCATAACTTTCCCTATATTACGTATATTACTCCATATATACATACGTACAGGGGAAAGTAAAAAGCAGGTCTTATGTAGAAAAAAGTTGGCCACCCATTCTAGAGCTTTTTCCACGATTTGTCGGAGGATAAAAATTGCATCAGTGCATGATCTACCACATCTAAAAACCCTGTTGTTGTTCTTCCCATTCTATCATATTCATGAGAGTGTTTGCTATATCCTTTGTGAGGATTTTCAATGAGCTGCTCAGAAGGTTTATCCCTCTATAATTATCTGGATCGTGTTGGTCTCCTTTCTTAAGTAGAGGGATAAGAATGCTTGACTTCCATTCCTTTGATATTGTTGCATTATTGAAAATTGTATTAATAATACTGGCCTTAATCCTTAAGCGTGCGAGTCAAATTGCGGAACATAAGTGAGCGCGCAGCGCACAGTGTGCACCGAGCATATTTCTGTTTTTTCTGCAACTATATTGTGATATTTGTGTTTTAATTTATGGCACATATCATCACAGTCATTTATCAAAGGCACAGTCAATTCATTACAACCCACTTCTTCCTCCACCTTGTATTGAGGAAAAGTTTTGTAATGCGACTGCTTTCTCTTTCAAAATCACTCCGGGAACAAAAAGTTATTGTTTCTCAAAAGAATACGATTTGAATTTACTAGTTTGCGTACAGTGAGTACAAAATGATTTTTTCCATCAATATGGAGAGATTAAAGTTCATAACAGAAGGATAATTTGAGACTACATAACTCTACGTGCGGCGCACAGTATGTGACAGACGGTTCATCAATGACAGATCCACCAATAAATCAACCCATGATTGAGTGAGGACAATGAAACTTCATACACAGGAAGTCAAGACTACACTGAAAGGTTACATGAAGTGATAACGAATGTCGACTCATCTGTCAGAAATGGCGCAACAATATCCGCCGATGGCATACACGTGCCTCAATGCAACCACTTAAGTGTTAATGAATCCCCTTGTCATATTCCTTTCATTGCAGGTATAGCAGGTAATATATTTCCTTGGGTTTTTAATCTTTACTTTGTTTTCTGCGTATATATTGAAATATACCAATAATGTCTCGTCATAAATTATTACGAGATCGTGCCGTTTTAAATGACATCATTTACCTTAAGACTGTTATATTCTTAACCTGTTCTTAATTTATAGAAAACTATGGGCGCCAGGAACAGGTTACGATAATTGATAACTACAACCAATGCCTCCACATGTTCATCTTAAAGAATGGATAAATGTCCGGCTAGCTGGGTCAATGGGTCACGTAATGGATAATCGCTATCGCCTAGATAGCCGATTATTTGATCTGTCAACTCTACAGTATGGCGAGGAACCTGAAAGGAAATAATTATATATATCTCTAACTACTTATCAGTTGTGACTAAATGAAAATCATCTTTTCATTTCCAAAAGAAAATTTAACAATTTATTGACTTGTATGGACAATTATTCTGCCTTTAGGTCATGAACTCGTTTTAAAAGAAAACCTTTGTACTGCAGTACTTATCTAAATGTAATCTTGACCGACGGCGCCCGCAGTATCTTCTCACTTGGGTATTGATAATTCCAAATCCAGCTTCTCTCTTGTAATCTTGCAACGCTGCCGACGAATCCAGCCCTCACTGCCTCGAATATCTACCGGTTCTTACTCAATTAATATTCACAGTTCCTAGTTCTCCCCAACTACATGGTAAAACATTAAAGTTCAAAGTTCAAAATAAACACACCGCAATATAAAAAACTTTCAAAGTCCCAAGCGAATTTAAATGCCGCACAACAACTTTCAGAGTCCGAAAACCATTGATTCTGACGACAAACTTACAAGTCCCATTCCCCTAATATTTAACTCGCGAGCGATCTGCACCACTCGACGGCCTCTATCAGAATGTCATTTACTCCTCCGTTTTTAGCCCTCCAAGCCTCAGTATCCATCCTTCATTCTTATTTTTTTAAACAAAACGACAAACTTCCGTCAGGAGTCGACAGTCTATTCTCCCTTAGCCAATCCATCCATTTCTTACCAAATCAAGTAGCCACGCTCTCGATAGTCATTCCTTTCTAAACCAATCCCAAATTATCTTATATTTCTGTCTAGCCAGCGCCCCCACCTATTCAAGGCCTGAATGCAGTTTATTGACCTTGCCAACCACTACGCCGGCGTTGCTAAGGCTGTATATTGCCATTTGCATACCCGTTTAACCCAACCCATTTACAGCAAATGTTACTGTCAAAGTATATAATATATTGGTATATCACAATATCGATTATTAGTTTTATTATTATGAGTATATAGATCGATTATTAGTTTTATTATCTTTCTGCATAAGCATCTTTCTCCTTATTTAATGAGCTCATTATATATTCCATCTTCTCCCAGTGACTTTCGATTTCTGTTCTGATTACTTTTGATATTTCTTCACGTTCTACACATTGTTCTTCATCCAAGTCTTATTATCTCCAGAGTGTCCTCTAAAGTATTTTATCCATGTTGTTTCAGATATTTTATATGTGTTATTGAATTCATTTATTTCTGTTCTCTGGCCTTTGATGAATCTCCAGATATCTTTTTGTTGCCCATAGAAGTCATGTTGCAAGGTGAAGAAGATCTAGTAATCTTTCTTTATTTTTCTTATCCTTGTATTAACTTTGTTCCTGATATTTTTGTATTCTTTATGTGTTTCTGGTGTTTTATTCTGTTTGAATTTTATATATGCCGCTCTTTTCTTTCGTGCTATATCCTTCACTTCTTTAGTAAACCAAGGTGTTTTTTCCTTTTCTTTCCTGTTTTTGTATTTGGTTTTATTATTTCTATGGCTTCTTTAGCAGCTTGAATAATATTTTTTATTTTACTGATTTTTTATATGACTGAACATATTTTTCAGTTGAACATTTGAAAAAGGTGGTTGATGATCTAAGCCGAGAAGAGAAATCTGCAGGTAATTATCGATTGCTTTTCTTGATAGTTTGTTATTTCTCCATTTTATGTAAGGTATGAAATTAGTATATTAACACTGATACAAGAGAATAAGTATATTATTTTGTGTTTCAGAAAACAAGGAGGAGAAGGAGAATATGGAATTGATACTGTTATGTTTGGCTGAATTATTATTGCAACAACAAGAAACTGGACATTCACAGAAACATCAAAAGTATATGTTATTCTATTTTATATTTGTAACTTAATTATATATATCTCTGTGCATAATTATACTTCCAATACTTAGTATTAGAATTCTAATACCAATATAGCTCCATTATTCTATTTTAAATTCTAAAGACACAATAATGTTTTCAGGTTTCATAAGCATGGAAATTGTTCCGGAATGTAAGTTACTCTCTTCAAATATACCATGACATTTTTATTGCTAGCAAATTTTTTTAAAATTTTTATGATTTTTGAAAATGTCCCAGCTTAGAACTTGTATTATTATGGTTGACAAAGTGAATGATATCCTTTATCAAACTCATCAGAAAATCTCTGTTAGAAATTCATAAAATAATCATCAGCATTTGGTCTAAATTTCAAAAACAAAATGTTCAGAGTAAAAACACTGTAACAATGATAGAAAATCATTTTAACATTGTGTAGTATTTTTCATTTAATGCCCAAGTTAATTTCTGTATTGAATAAATGATAGAGCTCATTAAATGAATATTCATCAATTCAGAAAAACTGCAGTTTCCTCATTTTAAACACAAGGGCTGTATTGCATTAACTGCTGTAATAAATTTTAAAAAAATTATTAATCCAACAAAATATTAGATAATTTATGTGATACTGATATAATTTTCAGAAAATAGTATGCATTTTTATTTGTACTTCTGTTGAAATAATTTTCAAACCATAATCAGATTTTAATATGTAATGTAATCCTAATATGTTTTTTGCATGTTTTAGTATAATTTTTAATGTTATAACCTGAAGTGTGATTTCCAATCCTTGTAAGACAACCTAATGTTATTTGTTTACATCATTAAAAATTGTTATTTGAAAATTCATTTTATCTGCAAGATACTGCAAATGTATTTACTATTGTTTTTATGCTGAAATTACTTTAAAACAAATGCGTGTTTTAGATAGTGGGGCTACAGGGTAGAATGCATGACACATACAGGCTGCATACATTTTGTAGCACCTAACAATAATACTAACTTCATACAGAAAATTGACTTTATTGCTGACTACAGAGCCAACAATCTTTTTATCAGCACTGAACATACACCTTTGAATAATATGCAACATAATTTCTTGCTGTGCTCTAAACAATGCTCCAAAGTCTTTTTGTCTTAAAATACTTGACTTCCATTCCATTCTCATTAAAAATTTCTTAAAATCGCAATCATCTGTTAGAAGGAAAAGTAACAAATTCTATTAAGAGAGTATTCTTGCCTTGGCCTCCTCACCCTGCATCAATGTTTTGTCTCGGAGCAACCCCTGCCTGCTATACCCTGCCATGTTCACTAGAATCACTGTTGTTATCACCACAATATCAAAGGCTTTAAATGGATCGCAGCGTACTCTCTGCAAACTTCCAGTTACAATTTTGGCATCAAATTACACAAAATGTAATGTTGCTTTTGGAATGAATTAAAAAGTTTTTTCTAAGAAATTTTTCTGAGCTTTAACAAATGTTTAAGAACTTAAACATGAGACCATATTGAGCCTTGAAATGCTGTTCATGAAAATTAACAACATGAATAAATGTAACAGTGTTACCTGCCTGTTATTTGAAACACATGTGCAAATGATTTATCAGGACTTGCTAGTAAATCTTGAGACCCTAACTAATAAAAAAAATATATAAAATGACAGTCCAACCTAAAATAGTTTATAGGCTTGTATCATTGTTTTGCATGTAGAGATCTGTTCATTTCCTTAATTACAAACATATCACACAATTGCCTATCAGGGCAAGAGATTCTCCAGAAGGAAGGGTATAAATGTGATACACAAGGGATTGGGGATGCCCCCATTCCACATACACATCTTAAAACTTTCATGGTGTTCAAGAAATTTGAACCTACAACCTGAAATAGTTAATGTCATTCACTCTAGTTCATTGCCCGATACCCCAGCTTCATGGTTTGGACTTGAACTACTATTTGAAAAATACTCTTATAACAGTAAATTTATAAATATATAATAATATAACTAAAAATGATATTTTTACGCACACACAGCCTTTGATGTGCTTTGTAGCCTTGAGTGTATGTATTTGAATTACTTTGACACAATTTGTTTCCATAGCAACAGTTGAAACAACATTACTTATTGTATCAAAATCAACTAAAATGTATCAACATCACACTCCTTATTGGACAATTTTTTTCGAAATAAATTACTACACAAAATATTATAGATTGTATTATTTAGAGCACATATCAGTTAGAACAATGGTTTGGTTTACTTTCATGTAATATTTATATTGAGAAAGTAGCATTTTATCAAAAAACACATACAATTTTTTTTTTTTTTTTTTTTTTTACATTTTTTCTGCTTTTTGGTCCCCTAGTAGAAGAGTTGAATTATGACTTAAGAAAAATTATACAAGAGGAAAAAACAATTCTATATAAAAATTCTCATTGAGAGCCATTTTTGAGAAACTGTGATTTGGATTTTTCTCAAATTTTTGTTTCATTTTCACAGAAAATTTGGAAGTTTTTGAAAAACTTAATAAGAAAGCATTTGAAGCACTTCTGGTGTCAAGTGCAATAACATAAAAAATGCCTTTTAATGTAAATATTAATGGCATGAAACTATTTAAAAAAAATTACATTTGAGTAATTTTTGAAAAATCAAAAAGAATACATCACAATGGCATTTACGTCATGTTAGTGCCTTTAGCATTATACTTATAACAAAATACTTCACAGACAGAGACATTTTAGTAAAAATCCTGCTTACGGTTTAGCTGCTAGTGTTCTTTGCAGATGGATGGACAGACATTTTGCTATTAATCGATTTTTTCGGTGACAAGGACCCATAAAACATGGATTCTGACTACACAACGTCTTAGAGGAAGTAATTTACTATACATAGGGACAAGATTTATCCATTTTCATTGCCAGGGCCCAGCAATAAGAGTTTTACTGTCACAAATTCGCTCCCCTGCCCTCCCATGCATTAGAATACTTTCACTATACTGTGTAAGTAGTATTGAGAAAGAAAGAAAAATAACACTTTATCGATATCAGGGGTTCCCAAAACGTGTATTAGGTTTAAAAATAAATTACGCAGAGTATCTTCGTATGGTAGGCTTACATAGAATCAAATGAATATAATTTCAATTCTTTTTTCACGGGCCAGATTAGGTATTTATATAACATCAAAAACCTTAAAAACTGGTTTGAGACATACTACAATTGAGCAATAATTAATCAAATTTTGATATGGGTCATTCCACGTCAAACCGGACAGAAAAAATCCTGAAGTGTTACAAATTCTCTAATATTTTTTTTACACTATCTATTATGAAAAGTAAGAGACACATATTTTTTTGTTTACCCGAGAATACATTATTTTTGAAGTTACAATTATTGAAATATATTAATTTTTCTCCAATGTCGAGATGTTTAATAATTTTTAACTCCAAATGTATTGCTTGTAAAAACTTGAACTTGATTTCAAATTAAAGCTAAAGAAGCAATCGTTCAACAAGTGTTTATAAATAATTGCATATTTTTATAGTGTTTTTTAAATTGTTTATAATTTTTAAAACGAAGTTTTTAAGATGATCCCCATGATTTTTTGTTTTAATCTCGACGGCAGTAAATTCTTTAGACTTTCATCGCCATCTCTGAAAATTTTCAAAATGGCTTCTGTTTTAGAACTCACATAAAAAAATAATATTCAACGGAGCGCCGAGTATTTTCCCGACCGCCGCTGCGCGCCGCTGTCATACCGCTTTGTCAATGCTCCCTGTGTCTTCCTCCACTGGACTTGCGGCCTTGCGCAACACTGCCCACGCCCTTTCATCGATGTCAGCAGGTCGTTTACCACCCAAGGCAATGGCAGGAAGTCGACCAAGCAATACAAACATAGGGATCAGTTTACATCCAAGAGTGTGTGACATAGTGCAAATAATATCCTCGTTTGTGACGCGTGTGAGTGCCCGTGCGCTTCTTTCTTTCTAGGAGAGTGACAAAAAATAATTGAAAATGGCAGGTACAATGAAGATACGCTTTGATTCATGTTTCAGTCCTTTCAATCTAGAAAAGTATGGTAGAACTGAATGTAAAAATTTAAGACATGTAATACGAAGTATCCTTCAAACGTTGGGCACACAATACTTACAAATTACGCCGAACTTGAAAATTTGTAACATATGCAGATGGAAAACTTCAAAATGGTTTATAAAATGAAAGTCAAAATTCTAAAGGTACTATTGAAACATTTTCCAGCAAACCTGGTACAAGTCAACAGAGTAGAAATTCAGAAGAAGACCATAATTAGTAGTTGAACATTGAAATGAGAGATAATGGTGATCTATCTCCTAGTGAAGCAGAAGCTGCGCTAGCCAAGAATTAAGCTGCGCCAGCCAATTATCACATCTGAGAGAAAGTTTAACAATATTGATGTTAGGTGAAACACCTATTAGGAAAAACGAAACTGATTCAAAAAGCATATCCTCGTGGAAAAGTGGAAAAAATAAGACGAACCTTAGACAAAGGAATATTTGATATAGAAGAGGTGGAAAAAGAACAAGAAAATGAATACATCATAGAAGAAGTGAAAAAAGATACAAAACTACTGATGATAAAAATTAAAATTTTAACAATTTTCTAAGATTGGTCTTTTGCAAGTTAAAAATTTTTTAACTTGGAAACGTTTAGTTAGTTGGTTAGTTTCTATGCATCTATTCGCGTAATAACTGTTGCAAAACAACTAGCAACAAAGGAATACTGTCAACTCCACATGTGAAATCCAGAAGAGCTACCGTCGCTTCTGTACCCCAAAGTGCTGTGGCTTTTTTTTGTTCAGATGACGTTAACCGCACCATGAATAAATAAAGAAAAAAAATAATTTTATTTCAGTGAGAGAGAGCTAACGGTACACATACAGTATGTGTTTGTGTATATCACGAAAACGTACGAGTAAAGTTAATGTTTGACGGAAGAGGTCTCGCAAAGTTAACAGATGATGTTAATGCATTGAAGGATTGACGGTACTACCTAACAAAAGTTATTTTTGACCCTCCAAGAGCGGACTGTTACTTTAAAAAGTGTGACAAATATCCTGGAATAGAATGACTTAAAATGTTGCAGGAAAAGTTTAAAGAGAGGATGATTGCCAGAGTGACGTACTGGCAGTGGATTCACGTTGAACGATTGAAGTACATCATGATACGATTACGACTCCCAAGAAGCTCTATGACTGAGCACAAAAACATACAAAACATAGTGTTTTTCTTCTTCCCCAATGAAGATCATGAAGAAGAAAGAATTTACTTAAAAGTCGTAGAAATGCAGCAAAATGGCTACGTGGTACATGTTCGTTACATTCCTTTGTTCCTATTTGTGAAGATAAAGAAATAATTAAAACATGTTCCTTGAAAAAAACTGCACATATTATCCAAGTTATATAAAGAGAAACTTAAAAAGACGTAAATATGATACAACTTAATATTTTATATGTTTTGGAATATTAACAAGAACTTTAAAACACATTGCTCAGTGAACTTTTTCACTTATCTTCCTGTTGTGAAGCTTGTTCTCCCCCAGCGTTTCATTCGATAGCGGCACGTACAACGACGGGCGCATGAGGTTCTCGCGGCGCTGTGAACGAAAGATTTAAAAAATTCTCAAAAAGTTATTTTAACAGAAGATAACAGAAGCCATTTTGAAACTTCGCAGTTCTTTAGAAGAAAGTGTGAACTTTCTTTTCATTTTTTCCCCAGATTTTTAATTCGTGGTAAAATTAATAATTTTATAAATAAAAATAAATAAAAAAATTAACATTAAAAAATAAAATTTTATAAACAATAAGATAAATTCCATGAAAGGTACAGATATCAGCTTTGATTTAAGAACTCAAAACCGAGATTTTAAAATGATTTTGAGATACAAAATATTATACATGTCAGTGCGTATGAAGTTACGGAAAATTAAAAAAAAATAAAATGATGAAAATATAAATATTTGAGCAAAACTAAAGAACACGTGTTGTATAGTTTGTTTTCATGAACCTGTAAAAAAATAATCAGAAAGATATGAGACATCGAGGTCAGTTTTCCTTCAAATTCGTCCGATTTTGCGTGAAATGACCCGTATCTGAATGGATTACAGTGAAAGACTCAACTCCCCCTCAACTCCCTGAAAGACTCATCTCCCCCTCAACTCCCCCTTCTCAACAACCCATTTTTATTGGAACAGACCCTGAAACCCATGTATTGTATGGAAATTTTATCCCTGTTGACAGACCCAGGACAGACCAGCCCCTTAATAGCAGTTGTCTTTATTTATCCCATTTAAGGGATCACTTCCTGGAAATTTATAAACATACAGTATGCCAAATTTTTTGTGTTTAAATGAAAATTAACAATGTTAAAAGCATTGCATAACCTATGCCTCAGCTTCATTCTTGAAGAAATTGGTGGGTGGGGAGATCCAGGAATAAAGTAACAATAAACTGTGGCCACCGATATGGCATCATGGCTGCTTGCCCAATTTCAGTTTAATTTCTTCTAATGAGATGGTGGTTACGAAAGTCACATAATATTTAATTCTCTGAATTAACAGAGTCTTCCCTTCCTGGAAGGACATGTGTTTCTGTAGTATATCAATATCAAACGTCAGTTTCATTAACTTGCCTCATAACATGCAATTGTTTGGGTTGCATCAGGAATTCGAGCCCAGCATTCACCAAGACCCTTTGCTTGATTGTTACTTTAGTGCGAGAAAAGCAAGATTTTTAGCTTAAAAGGTTGAAATCAGCCTGTCTTCTTAAATTTTGATCTTTAAGTAACATTAATTTTTAAGAAATATATATGCTTTGAGTCTGGATAGCATGTTTTAGTCAACTCTGTAAAGTGTAGGGTGGTGTTTGGGTTGTGTGAGACGTGAATCATTTTAGTTTCCTTCCTACTGCTACTGCTTTTTTTTCTTTTTTTTTAGGTTTTACGAATGAAACTGTGAGAATCCATCATGGACACTAGGGAGGCACCGCTCTCCCGAAGTAGTGTGAGACTCCTACCCACTAAACTCACTAACCCTTTCTAATCGACCTGATTACTGCCCCGGAACCACGTTAGCATTACTTCAGGGCAGTGTCGATTCTAATTGCCCTACCGGGCTTCTCTTTCTATTTAGTTTCGCCTTGAGTTTATTAACTTGTCAATGTCACTATTTTTGCTTCTCAGAATGCATTCCGCAAAGGCTGCTACTGCACACCAAGATTGGGAGTTGCGCAGCATCGAAGTGATGTTTCCTGGAGTTATTTGCTCTGCGCCTAATTCGTTGCTTAGACGAATTCTTTCTTCCTCCCATCTTTCGTACGTGAAGAAAGTGCGTAGTGCATCATCATTATTGCAGTAGAGATATTTAGGGCTGCTGACTTTCTGCATTTTGTGGAGATACTTTCTGAAACACCCATGGCCGCTAAGGATCTGAGTAAGGTAACAGTTAACCTCCCATGCTCGCGATTTAGCCATGTGTCCGATCGGGGGATCAGTCTTTTTGTCCATTTTCCAAAATTCCCATCTTCCCATCTTTGCTACCATTTTTCGAAGAGTACTTGGCGTGCTACCTTCTTTGCTTCGCCCCTGCCGTTAACTTTTTGATTGCGCCAGATGTCTTGGCGTTCTTGAGCGAGAAGAGCTATTGGGGGAGTGCCCGCTATCACTAATATCGCTGCTTCAGACACTGTGCGGTAGGGACGTCTAAAATAGCAAGTAGCGTGAGCTTCCGGGAGTGGTGATTTCCGGACTGGGCCCTCTCTGTTGTGTCGACTACCAATGCAATTGCGTGGATAGTGGAGTGCCCTTTTCGGAATCCGTGTTGTCGTTGGGACAGCCCCCCTGCTTCTTCTATTGCTTTCTGTAGCCAAGGTTTTAGCAGTTTCTCGAATACCTTTCCAGCCGTATCTAACATGCACAAAGGTCTATATGATGACGGCGAGTTTCTTTCTCCTTTTGCCTTGTTGATGAGGGTCAACCTAGCAATCTTCCATCGGGTGCTGAAGGCGCCATGTTTCAGGCAGTCGTTGTACGTATCTAGCATCAAGCCAGGACATGCTTTGTGCGCTGCTTTCAGCGCTTCTGCTGGTATGCTGTCAGGTCCTGGTGCTTTTCTGATTTTAAGCGATTCAACCGCTTGTGAAAGCTCGCTTTCAGTAAAGAGCGGGATATCGCTGGGTGGTATTCCTATCTTGGTGTCAAATATTTTTGAGTGAGTGAGGAATAGTGCATTCACCCCATCCTCCATTGTCGTCGTGTCCATAGCGATGTTAGTCAGGCATCCGAATTTCTTCATAACAATTTTGTAGCCGAGGCCCCAAGGATCGTTGTCTATTTCCTTTATTGTACACTGCCATTTACAAATCTTGCTTTCTTTAATCGCTTTCTGAAGTGCTTTGCGCTTTCTGCAGTGCGGTGGTCAGCGGAGAGCCTTTCAGCATCCTCGCTTCCCCTAGCTCTTTGGGCCCTACGCCTTAATTATAGGCATTGTTGTCTTAAGCCTGCAGTCTCATCGTTCCACCAGTACGCAGGCGCCCTGTTATTCCGTGGTTTCTTCCGGGGCATCGCCGCCTTACATGCGCGCTCAATGAGCTTCATGGTGGAGTTAGTTCTGTTCTCAGCGTTTTGCGTTCCTTCCC
The DNA here is from genome assembly GCA_031308135.1 of Acheta domesticus. NCBI lineage: Eukaryota > Metazoa > Arthropoda > Insecta > Orthoptera > Gryllidae > Acheta > Acheta domesticus. The sequence continues at coordinate 39,566,967 of JAHLJT010002406.1, forward strand.
GTCCGTGGTATTTATTGGCTACCGCTTCGGCTCCACTTGTCATTACTTCGGTGAACCTATCTTCATCTAGTTTCGCCATTCCATTTTGGTTGAACTCGTGTTCTAAGAAGTTTGTGATGTGAAACAGGACGTACGTTGTAGGTTATGTATTGATGATCGCTGGCGGTATAGTCTTCAGTCACTTTCCAGTCATGCATGTGCCCTTTCATTCCTTCAGAGGCAAATGATACATCTGGTATGGGCAGTCTTCACCCAAACCCCGGCAGTCTTCACCCAGACGAACCCATCTTCAGCACCGTGTTCTTGTATCCTGTGGGTACTCAGATCGGATACCCAGATCGCTGCTGTGCCTATCACTGAACCAACCTGGCTCGTTTCGATTAATATATTGCTCACTCAAAATTAGCACGTCTGCATTCATCTCGCTCTTGATTTGGGTTAGAAGGTAGTTGGCCGTCCTGCTTCTATTCATGTTTCCTTGAAGTATGCGGATCATACTCGAGATTCTTTGTTCTTTGTCAACGCTTGCCGATAGATAAGACACTTTCCGGATCTCATATCATGTCCTCGGTCTTCTTTCCGGACGTCGTGCGCCGTGCATACAATGCAACAAGGTGGCTGTGAACACTGTGTTGCTTTGTTTGTGTCCCACATTGCCGCATTTGTAGCACAGCTTGCTTCGATCTAGTCCTCTGCGTACTCGTTCCATATGCCCGTAATCAAGGCAGTGGAAGCACCGTGGTGATGTCTCCCTGAGTTGGATTGTGTACCTGGTCCAGCCGATTTTTATTTTCTCCGAATCCAATATTTTTTTTGCCTCTTCTTCATTCAATTCAAGTAGAGCGAGGCGCTGTCCCCTGGTGTTCGGCTTTGTAACGTGGGCTGTGAAGTTTGCACTTTCTTCATCAAGTTGTTTCGCTACCGCGATTTTGACTTCTTCCTCTGTCGTCGCGGCGTCCAGATCCCTGATTATTAGCGGTGTCCTTGGCGTGGCGTCATGGACTTCCCCACCGTCTCCGATTGCACTTTTTAGTGATTCACTAAAAGCCTGTTTGTTATTCTCTGCATCGCTTTTGTGAATTCCAGGAGTACAGATCCGGATTTGGTTTGTCTAACGGCGTGTATAACTGCGCTATTGTTCTCTGGGTTGACTTTGCTGCGGATATCTTTCACGATGTCTGCGAAGATCATTCCCGATGTCGGCTTTATTATTATCGCCTCCCAGCGATTTCTGCCTCTCAGTGCCTCCTTGTTCTTTGAGGTGATTCGTGGGATGGTGGCTGGAGTACTTCTACCACTCGCGTCTTCCTTTCCATTTTTGTCTTTTTTCCTTTCCCGATGTGTGTGTGTGTGTCGTCGCGCTGCAGTCACCTGTACTGCTGCAGAAGTACAGGTGACGGACGCAGTAGTCTACTGCTACTGCTACTACATTATTTATTTCTCTCCAATGGAGGCAAACATCTTACTCCGGGTCTGTTGAGCCCAAGGATGTAAGATTTCGGTATGACCTCTTTCCATCTACTCTCTCGCATTCTTCGGACAATACTGCAGGTGTCCAGAATCACGAACTTCTGAATGTCAAGGTTCTTCAGTTCAGTGTCGGTCCGTTTTAGTAATCCAAAAGAATACGTGAGTACTGAGGTCGCATTTATGTTGATTGCTTTCGCTTTGTTGCTTGCGCTCAACTGTCTTCAAGGTGGCGCGCACCCTGAATGTGGTTATTACCCATCATTTCCTTGGCACGTTTGTCTTCTACCCACTGCAAATATCCGAGATATTTGTATTTCCCATCCTCAGCCATTCCATTGATGGTGCCTTGCTATTGATTTGCTTGATATCCAGTATGTTCATCTCATTTTCCTTTACTCATACAGCCAATTGTGCACTTGTCAAGGCCAAATTTCATGTTCGCGTTATTGCTGAATTTTCTAACACAATCAAGGGGGCTGTGAAGATGACTTGTTTTCAGCATACATTGTCAAGTCATCGATATAAAATAGGTGACTTGTGCTCCTAATTGTTCCAGCTTAAATCCCATCTGCTGATTTAGCATCGATGTTAGTGGTTTCACATCAAGAGAAAACCACAAAGGACTGAGAGAATCACCTTGGAAGATACCTCTCTTGATTTTAACATTCCCAACTTGAATGTCTGTTTTGCCAGTACTCAATTGCAAGTTAGAACTCCAGTGATCCATTGCATATCTCAGGAATCCATCCTCCGTTTCCATGATTCTCAACCCCTTATATTTCCAACACTTCACTCAGCCAAGTATGTGGGACACTGTCAAATGCTTTCTGATAGTCTGTGTATGTGCTACACACACTTTTCTCTGTTTTACAAAGTTGGTAAGGTTTGATGTAAGTTGTTCCTTGCATCCTCGAGATCCCTTTTGGCATCGCTTTTGTTCTTCATCCAATAGTTTGTTGTTGTGTACGTGTTGATATATTTTGCTGCTTACTATGGATGTAAGCAGTTTGTACAGTGTTGAGAGACATGTTATGGGGCAATATTTTGCTGAATAAGCTCTATCTATGTTCTCTTTGGGAAGTAGGTAGGTGATCCCTTCTATCGAGAACGGAGGCACCATCTCCGGATTTTCCAAGATACCAGTGTAGCACTTGGCAAGATGTTTATGGATTCTAGTGAATTTCTTTAACCAGAAATTTTGCAGTCCGTCAGGTCCTGGTGCCTTCCAGTTTAATATTTTTGCCAGGGCTATTTTCACGTCTTCTTCATTGATTTTCCAGTTTTAAATTGTTTTCAATCTCGAAATATGTTGCTTTTCAGTCCTCTGCCATTTTGTCTTTATGTGTTCAACAGATTTACCCCATACATTTTACCATTACCTGAAAGTGTCCTCAGCTTTAGGTGTGATGTTTCGGTCTGCTTCCCTATTGGATGCTGTAGTTCTTAGTCTTCTGAAGAAGTTCTTTTTTGGTTGTTTCTAAATTGGTTGTTGAAGCTACGACATGCTTCACATTTCAGTAATGTTTTAACCTCTTTGCAAGTGCAACAATCCTTCATTCTTGACAATCCAGTATCGCATCTAGTCCAGTGTTCTCCTGCGTCTTCAGGTGCTCCAAGGTAATTGCACCAATTCTCCTAACTTTAGCTGAAGCATTTGGTTTTGTGTGTTGGGTAAGTATGCCAATATTCCTTTTCATTTGATCAATCTTGGATTATTGTCTTCGCTCCCATGGTGGAATGTTGGCTTTGTATTACTGACGTGTTGCCCATTAAGAATGAGAATTATCATTGCTCCAATGTACGTCAGAGTGTCAATGCTAGTCGTCTAGCGAGTATTCATATTTTAACTGAATTGTTATAACGTTGCTGATGTTGCCTTTTGTATTGGGTTTAAAGATAATTTTCAGTAGTGTAGGTTTTATGGCACAACAGATTCCTCCATAATTCATGCAGTTGGTTTGAGAGACATCTTCCTCTTCCTTTTAGTAAGGGTAAGGGTTTCCGCAATGCGATCTGGATGTTTTCCATTCACATCTCTGCTGTCCGTCTTCTCTACCATCCCCAATACTATAGCTACTTTCTCCTGAATTGTATTGATTCTGTCCGCAGCTATTCTCTTGTTCGCAATTGAAATTATTGCATTATTATGCAAATTATTATTGCAAAATTATCACATTGAAATATTGATCTACATTGATCTATGATAGTCTGCTGTTTTACAGCATAAACTGGGATATTTTTCTGTAACTAATCTGTGAAGGTCGGTAGTGAATGCATCTTCCAATGTCTCTAGTTTAGTCAATCTATAGTAGTACCGCACTACATATTCGTTCATTTCATCTATCCACATGATATGTTGCCTTATTGACGGGATGAGAGTCATGGGCTCGGGAGTACGCTCTCCAGCAACACTAACAACAACAACTATAATAATAATAATAATAATAATTATAAATATTATGATACGTAATCATTACAAATGATTCAGGGCAGTTATGTTGTAGCCCCGTTCGCGTGTTTATAAGCTTCATTCTTTGGTGCTGGTCTATTCAAAGAAGTTTGATGGAAAATAAAAATTACTATTTTGATGAAAGGCAACGGGGTCTAAGCACAGCACCATGTTGTGTCGTTATTATGCCATTAATGAAAACTTTCATCAATATTTCTTTGTGAAATTTTTTTTAATATGATTAGCCTATTATAAGTATGATCTTTCAACATTTTGCCGCATTCACTACTTCTGAAAATGGTTAAGTAATAGAACATCTTGTAATGTTTTAGGAACAAGTCCCCTGGTCAACATGGACATGGAAATCGTGGAAATTTTCACAACAGAAAGATTAATTCCAATGCATCATATGATCAAAATGTGACTCAGTACCAAAATTTGCAACGAAACACTGATATTCAGCAAAACAACAATTTCCAGCATACTCTACGTTTCCAACAACCCCCTCATTTTCAACGCACCTCATATGCTCAAAAGAGCTCACGTTTCCAAAACCCAAATGTCCATGAGAACCGTTCTGCTGAACAGGAATCTGTGTTTCAAGAGAGGCAGATTGACCAGAGGTCAAGAGGGAAGCAGTCATTGGGGAGCAGAGGAAGAGGGCAGAGAGGAAGGGGCCAACAGTCATCTAGTGTTGGCTGGAATAAAACAAGAAGTGAATCACAAGCAAATGATTTACCTTCCAACCTACAATCATCACATTTTTGTAGCCAAGTGAGAAACATTGCTGGCAATGAAAATTCTTCTATCATAACCGACACTTTGTTTCATCGAGGAGCAAAGCAGTATGTTCGTGATCACGGTCATGGCCATGCAGGGGCGGACCCAGCTGATCATTTTGGGAGTGGCTATCTTCAATTTTTGTTAAATGATAAACAGCTAATTGTTTTTATACTTTTTATAATTTTTTTGTTATACAATGCACAAACAAAAGATACAGTCAGATATTAATGTTTAAATAATTACAAACTTTTAACATTAACAGAAAGATTTAAATCTATTAATTGCGCTGAATAATCAGTTTCTAACATAATTTAAAGGTAGATTTATAATCTAATAATATCCATGCATTTATATTATGTAGTTCTATTGCCTTGGGTGAATATATTCTGCTGTAATGACTTTCATGTACTTACGCGCGCACACACACACACACACACACACACAGATATATCAGGAAGTGGGAGTAATGGGAGTCGTGCGTTAATGGTAGTCAGCGGTACAGGGCAATCCATAAATTACATAATGCAAATTTGGAGTGTTTTGAATATCCCTTCTCCCCCCTGTAATGCACACTTAACGCATGCTTGAAAACCTCCTAAATAATTATGTAACACATGCAACTGCCCCCCCCCCCTTGTTAATGCAAGAAGTGGGTGCTAGTTGTGAGTGAAGGAAGGACGCATAGGTGAGAAAATGTTTGATCACAAGCCATGCACACACCGTCGTGGGTGAGAGTATACTGCACCAATTTAAATGGATTTTAGAATAAACTACATATCAGTTTTGAATATTTTCTTCGCAGTCTTGCTGATTCAATTACAAACTGATTTAAAAAAATCTCCATTTGTGACAATTAACATCTTATAACTTTAATTTATTATTGTTTTTAAATTAATTACTTAATATTTTAATATTATCAAAAACGTCTCCAAAAAAGGAATTATTTCAGCAAATGTTGAAAAATGTTAAAAAATAATTATCAATGTTAAGTACCAATGAACCAATACCCTCCTACCCCTATGTAACAGAGTAACGCTGCCTCAAACCCCCTCTTTAGCATTACGCATGGAAGACCCATAAATTATCGATAAATATTGTAAACAAACCATATTGAAAGGCCGCGACATTTGCTTCTACCTACCATTAGTCGTGATAACTGTAGCCAGTTCATCGCCACAGCCAAAGAAAGCTTACATCGACGATTATCGTGTTCGTACCAGGAAAGTGAGTGGTTGTTGTTAAAAAGTGCTCTTAGAAAAGAAGGTCTTACGTGAACTTGGAGATTTCTGGAAGAATTAAAATTTGTTGGAAGAGAAGTCCGGCAACAAATCGTTTGATACCAATAGCAAGTAATTTTAAACATTCTATAAAAGTTTATGATTAAAAAGTGCATATGGGGTAATGATGGTCAATGATTCTCATTATTGCACAGTGTCATTGCCTCAAACAAAATTATTTATTGATCTGAATTAGTCTCAAAGGCCCCCTGGTGCATTTACACATGTAGCAAGAATGGCTGGATGGATAAAGATTTTATCGAATGACACAAACACTTTAAAAGCCATACTTGACCAACAGCCCAGGATCCAGTGCTGCTATCGTGGACGACCATACGAGTCACATTACGTTACACGCCTAAAATTATTGTAAACAAAATAAAAACTTTGAAGTACTTATGTTTTCATTTTGCTTTGTATTTCTTTAGTGACTCCCATTGCCCCCATGTGATGGAATTGGGGGTCAAATGCAAAATTTGGAAAATTCGAAATTTGAGATGGTTTAGTGAATTTTTGATTATTTTTTAGGATTAAAACAAGCTTAATAACTAACCTGTGATTTAAAAGTGTTGTTCATAGGAACAATTCGTACTGACTTATATTGAGGGGAAAACAAACACACACAACAAAAAGTGACCCTCATTACCCCCGCATATCGTTCCAAGTCACTAGTTTCAAGGGCAGCCATCACCTAAAATGCATCTGACGTTTCCTTATCTACCCATTCCGTTAAAAAGCATTCATCTTAGTCCGGAACTAGAATACCCTCATGTCTTTCTGACCATGAAATTTCACAAAAGCCAGTAATAGCCGTAGCAAGAACTTTTTGAAATACTAGTTTTTTGGCTTAGACATTTCAAATTGAAAAAAATTCATCAATATTTCAACAGTGTTTCTAAAAGCTACAACTCGGCACATTTTGCCGAGATTTGTTCACTGAACGAAACAACAAACGGATATCTTCTTGGATTTTTCAATTCATAAATAAATAATAATTAAATGGTAAACCACATGTGCAAGAGCAACGCCAGAAGATCGTTTTCATTTACTACAGTAACTTTATTATGAATCGATCAATGGACCTGACATCTACAAAACAAAGTCTTTGTCTGATTTGTCCATATACACACACGCACATTTTTGGGGTTTCTTTGAAATTACTAGGTGCTTTTACATTTTTTTTCGAAAGATTTTATTTTTCCTGCATCTTTTTTCGATTGCTTTAATTTTTCTCGCTAGGCTGTTGGGGCAGACATGGCCCCACCCCGGATCCGCCGCAATGGTCATGATCATGGTCGAGGTGGCGGAAGAGATAATGGGGCAGGCTACTCCCACGTTCAACAAGGAGCGTAAGTAAATAAATTATGTCTCACCTTCATTTATATTATTATTTAATACGATTATCGGCCATCTAGGTCCACGCTATGCATTGTCCTCCGAGGCCCAGTCGTATTTATCCTGGAGCGGTTATCGTGTGAGGATCAGCTTCGTACGCCTTCAGTATCATCCTGGGTTATCATACCGACAGTCCTTTTGGTTCACAAATTCATAGTCGTACACACCCAGTAACATCCGGGATTATCATGCCTTCAGCCCTTCCGGTAACCAAATTCACAGTCGTACGCCCGCAGTAAAATACCCTGCGCGACAGGTGTTCAGTCGTCGTGGAGCTGTGCTTGAAAAAGCCCAACAAGGGTTTGTGGTCTGTCATAAATTTCACCCCGAGGACGTCCATAGATATATTTATGAAAATTAGTGGCACCAAACAGCAAAGGCCCGTGCATCTGTCAATGTTCATGATTTAAAAGCGATGGGTTGCTGATATCCATCGTCGCCTATATGTGATAATATTGCATCACATGCGAGTATGAATGGGCGGCTGCCCTCACTGGGCTGTGCATCTGTCTAGTTTCATTTCGCTTTTGCATCTAGAAACCTGAATAAGAGTTCTTATCCGGATGCTCGAAGAATCGGCCGTAGAAATTCACGACTTCGACGAGACCCTGCAGTTATGACGTTAAGTGGGGTCGGCGCATCAAAAATGGCCTCTAAATTTTCTTGAGGTGTGGGATTCGAGTAGCATTCACCCGACAGTCCAGAAAGTCCTCCGATGCTGCGTAAAAAGTGCATTTATGGTTTTAGCTGCAGGATTCACTGTCTACATGGCTATCAAGCACATCCCTCAGGCGTTAATTATGCTCTTCTCTTGTCGACAGCCCACTGCCATACAATAGCCCCAATACCCCAGACACGGCTGTCAGCAATCCCTCTTATCAGGCGCTGGAAAATGCCAGGGGCATTTTATTGCAGATAGTGAACCGTGAATAGTCCCTTGCCGGGTGCGATTGTTAAAAGACGTGCAGCTTCTCGTCAACCGGCAACTATGTGCAAACCTGGTGAAGGTGAAACTTCGAGAGCACTTTACCACTAGCACGTGGATTCTAACCCCTTCGTCGTCAGTGTTCCATCACGCACTCACTGTATTGGACTCCGCCAGGGGCGTAGCGTCCATGGATGTGGATGATGTGTTACATACCCTGACAGTATAGCTATTTTATTTTTAAATGGTTGTAAATTATCCATTTGTTATTTTCTTTTTCTACTAGACTATTTCATTATATTTCAGACATTGCGCTGTTGAGAATTCGATTCTTCACAAGGATGAATGAATCTGTGTGAAATGCCGCCTAGCCTGCGCTGTGAATCAGATGCAAAGTGACCCATTTCATCCAGGGTGCCTACCGTGGTGCCTACGAAAAAGCTGTGTTTTACGAAACTTCATTGTTCTCTTCGGTGTTTGTAAGAGAACCAGGTTAATTAATTAATATTGTCGTTTTATTTAAGTTTTATTTCCTTATTTTAATGCATTTAGCAACTATATATGTGTAGCCAATTTAGGTTAGGTATTGTGCTGGTTGAATGCACAAGGGTATGTGACTGCAATCCACATCTGTGACCTGGAATGGCGAGCACCACGCGCTCCAAAGTGCCTACATAATTATGGAGTCGTATTTTTGTGCCGTGGACAAATTATAGCACGTGAGAAACAGTTTAAAAATATTTGAAAAAAATATCAGAGGATAGAATTTTATTTAAACAGCCAACACAGGCTATGTTGAGTAATAGAACAGTAATATAAAGGAAAATAGGGAAATTCTATCACACTTCATTCGAGTTGTATGCTTTTTTGGGAGACAAGGGCTTGTATTTTGTAGCCATAATGAAAATAGGGGATCATGAAATTGAGAAAATTTCATGGAATATATAAGTGAAATAATGAAATATGATAAAACTGACAAGAAAAAATTCCAGTGTTTCGTGCAATCTCGCCAGAAATCCAGATTCATTGGATTTCAAGTATGAGCACGGTAAGGTCCCATGAAATTAAAAATGAAATTTCTAAAGCCTCTTTTGTCTCCGCCATACTGGATGAAACCCTTGATGTAAGCAGCAAAGGACAACTGTTTTTCATTACGTGTCTGTAAATTGATTGATTTTCTTTTTCCTATTATATTTTTATTATAGGTCATTACTTTCCATTTTATAAATTATGCCAATTCTACTGGGTTCGAAATGATATGAATTGGACAATTTTGAAAATCATTGGGTTTGATAGTGCTTTGATGTATGACACAAATTTATATTTTGCTAGGTCGTGAACTTTAGTCAACTTTTTCTAACTTTCAACCAGTAAACTACGTGAAGTACGTCAGCCATTATTACTTTTACTGGATCAGTTTTTATTTTAAATATACAAATTATTCGTGTGCTCTAATTGATCAAAGTGCCAGAAATGGTATTGGTAAGGAGAAATATTTAGGAGTTTTAAATTATTTTCTCATTTCTCGAGTTACATACCCTAAGCCAAAACGCAGGCTACGCCACTGGACTCCGCGTTACACTGCTCGGCGGCTACTCGCAAACCTTAGTCATAACGGCAAGCATAAAGGCAACCTTAGTCATTGCGTTTATTTTGCAAATGTGCATTCCCGCCTGAGATGTGGCATAATATTCTGGGGAAGCTCATCCTGTAGTATTCAGACCTTCAGATTGCAAAAGAAAATTATTCGAATAATGAAAAAATGCCTTCCACGTGATTCCTGCAAGCCTCTTTTCATTGAGCTGGGAATCCTACCATTGCCTTGTCTATTTACGAATCTGTAATATTTGTCAAAAATGACCTACTTAACGGAGGGAACATATTTTCATGCAATATTGATATTTATAATTACAACACACGCCGTAGAAATCACGTGCATCAAGTGTCAGTATCAACAGCTCAGTACAAGAAATCAACATACAATACATGTACGTTACTTTACAACGCATTGCCAGATGACATAAAACAATTGAAGTCGGTACACAAATTTAAGTTAAAAGTAAAATCTTTTCTGCTGCAAAACTGTTTCTATACAATTAGAGACTATACTGATCGTGGAAAAGAAAAATAATGTTTAATGTAACAAAACAAAGATATATAATGAATTAGTTTATGTTTGCATTGCATACATTTAAAAAAATATTTAATACGCCTGTAACAAGTAATGCACTTCAGCTTCCGGGTCAATGACCCCCATCTCGATCAGGTTTTTGTCCAGCTTCCCTGATCCATTGAGCAAATGCTGAGATGGCCCCTTGTTTTGCTTCTGGACGTGCGCACGTTTTGTTGAGCACTCCTTTTGCTTGTAATTCATTTACAGTTGAAATTGATTTTCTATAACTCGGGAAAAAACATTTTTCAAATATCTTTATTTTTCTAAAATAATTATTTTCTAAATTCATTTTTTCGTTTTTTTTAAATAAAATTCTGGCCCTCAAGAAAATGTGCGCAGATAAATTTCTTTCCCCATACGTCATATACAGTTTTTACTGTTTTTTTGACAAATAAATAAATAAATAAATAAATAAAAACGCCCTATCATAGTGTTGGCGCTAATGAAGCCAAAATCTTGCGCTCGTTGCCATCTTAGGACACTACAGATTCGTTCGGTGCCAGTGTTGCCAACTCTTACCAACCCATATTACTTTTTAGACCCCGTTTTCACCTGCTCCCTCTAATGACGTGCCGGGCAGTGCCAACTTCTGAAGCATTCACAAGCTGAATAGCGTCGTCTGTTGAAAGTGCCTTGCAGACGGAAGTCACACTGGATTTCCGAGAGTCTTCTTTTCTATCTTCGGTTTTTCTTTCTTGGCGCACGGGTGGGTGTCAATAAAATGGAATATCTCACGGTATTTCGCATCGTTCTCCGTTGTGCCGCCAGGAGTCGCATGATCGCCAGCACTACTCGATAGTCGGGATCATGCGACTCCTAGCAGCACAACCGAGAACGACGCGAAATACCGTGTGATATTCCATTTTATTGATATACCCCCGTGCGCCAAGAAAGAAAAATCGAAGTATATATAGTTTCTTCCAATCATGTGCTTATGATATGCTCGAGAAGCAGCTGGAAGCACTCAAAGCGGTCGGTATCTTTCGGCTCTTCTAGAATTTCTTTCCCTTTGGGAGAAGTATTCGTTTTCCAATTTCTCAGAAATTATCCTTTCTTTCAGACATGAGTTGTGTGTGAGAGTAATGCCCAATAGAGGAAGGTAAACGAAAACTAGATTTTGGGGGAGGGGGCATGGATCCCTCCTGAATTCGCCAGTGTGGGCAAGGAGGTTGACTCGAATTAAAACATTGAGTCCGTTGACATTTATTAGTCAGCTGTATATACATAACGGTGTCATCCAACAGGGAGCTTGAACGTCGCTACAGTGATGTAGTGACATAGTGACGTTCCAGCTCCCGAGTGGATGACAACATCACAGCTGACGAAGTGGCAACGGAATGTTTTAATCGAAGTATAGTGGTCTCTCGTGCCTGCGTCCCGCAGCGTTGGTTACGGATTCTGCCGCCTAAAGCTCGACAACTTAGAAAACATCCTGGTCTACGCATGCGCGAAAGTGCCAGAGGGGAAGATCCCCTCTCTTCGCGGCCCAAGTTCCCCCGTCTCAGAAGCCACCGCCCCCTCGTCAGCAGTGGGCGATGGCTTTGCCATGCCTGGTGATGTAAGCGACACCGCGATATTTTTTTCTAATTTGGCGAACTATATACTGCGATTTCTCTAACTGCGTCCCTCAAGGCCACTCAAATCCCATCTTCGCGATGGAATGTGTCACGGCATTTCGCGTCTTTCTCAGTCGTTCCGCTAGATTTCGCACGATCGCGACCGTATGAAGCATTGCTTGCGATCATGCGATTTCTACCGGCAAGACCGAGAAAAGACGCGAAATGCCGTGACATATTCCATCGCGAAGATGGGATTTGAGTGGCCTTGAGGGTCGCTGTTAGAAAAATCGCAGTATAGGCGCGCTGTTGCCTGGGTGCCGGCGCGGCAGTTTAAAATGCACCGACCGGATATAACACGATGAGCGGTTGGGGTGGGTTGAAAGGGCGGAGTGGGGGGGATTATTTAGATGATTGTACTAAATAAATACTCGGGCTACGCTAGGTAACCATGTATTTACTAATATTTATATAAAAAACCTACATACATTTTTTGACTTTATGATCTTAATAGAGTTCGCTAATTTTGTTTAAATTATTTTGTTTCAGGCAAAATGATTGTGGAGGACGTCAACAAAAGCATCGTATTGTAAGGAACAAACAAAACACTGAACCAGACGACAGAAACTGTTATGTTTCTTAAAATATACTGCAGTTGAAATTTTACAATTATTGTTACATTTATTTGGTTATTTTCACTTTCTTTTAGTTGGCATTCTATACTAACGAACTTCATTTCTTTAATTAATCTTTTGTTAGTTGAATTGAGATTTTACAAAATTGCACTTAAGACTCTTTTTTCTTGTGAGTTGTAGATATTTTAACCAAATGGGTACATTAGTGTTGTAGGCCTAGTGATGGAACAAATGTCTTGTGTGAGTAATCTGTATTCTGTTTTTCGACTGTTATTGTGCTTGAGGGTTTTACTTGGAATTTAGTTAAGCACTTTTCTGAGGAGAAATTGTTGTCAATTATACCAAGGAACGATTGTTTAATGTTAAAAGCGTAGCCTGCTAGTATGCTTTAGGCATACTAGCAGGCTATGGTTAAAAGTATTCCATATGTGAAAGGAAATTATGAGAAATGTTGGATTATTTTATAATGTAAGTCGTTTCTGACCCTTTGAGATCTCATTGACTACAGCTAATTAATTTCTCTTATCATATGTAGGGTTGCAAACTGAAAATTTTCAAATGTGAACTTCATCTTGAGAAAAGGAATATCTGAAAAATGCCTGACATTTGTCATTAATAAATGTAAACGTGTATCAAACTAGAACTTTTGGTATACAAAAAAGTTCACAAATTCAGTTACTTTCAATTAAGTAGTAATTATTAGTCATTGTCCAAAGTCCAAAATTGCCTTCAAATCTACATCTGAAGTATAAGACTGCATTGTTTTGGTTCTAGGTGAGAAATATTTTTCATGATAGAAATCTCAACATTAAAATTAAGTAATGAACAACTTGATGTCTGCGTTGACTTTGAACTACCTAATTTTAATTTCATTTATTTACTCACTAGATGTAGGTTTCTAAAATTCCTACATTTTAGAAAAAGATGGTATATCTCCTGGAAATAAATCTGTTGAAAAGCAAGGCATGTCCTGTAAAAGCAAAATGTTTAGTAATCCTTATCACATGCCGTTTTCATTTTTACAGTACTGTCTTTACAGCATTTGTTGTTTCATGAAACGTGTCTCAGTCACATTTCCCCTGGAGGTCTGGCTGGTGAGTTTGAAACTCTGGAATATTTTGAAGTGGGTAGAGCAAAGTACCTACTTATAGTCATTGGGTTTACTGGAGGAAGATGATTTTAGTGATGGTTTCCCAATGCCATTCACTACCTTCCAGTCCTGTTGCTCCCTGGCTCACTCTCTCACTGGGATTGCTTACTCAAACTTTGTTTGGGTTTCTCAGTGTAACAAGGGCACCTTTTATAGGGGTTTAGAGCGAGAGGCAAAGAGAACTTGCTTGTTGAGTTCTTAAGTTCGCATCTCACCCTTATTGTTGCTAGAATCTCAAGATGGAAGCAGAGATTCCCCCAGGTAGATCCTGGTATATAATTTCCTCCATTAACATGAAATATAATAATGAAGAAATCTGCATTAGAAAACGTGCAAATTACTAAAGCATGTGTGTGCAGAGTAAAATTCATTATCTAGAACACTAGCACAATTTTTGTGCTTGAAAACAGCGGTTATGGAATGTATTCACTTCTGAGTAATTCCTTATTAATTTTCTTTACTGAGGAAAATTAAACATTTAAACCCTGTATCAATGGTAGCAAAAATGGTTTGTATTTTTTTGCAATTCAGAATTGCAATTACCGACCAATTTTATTGCAACCAATAAAAATGAGTGCAGGTGATAAATGCTCTCATTAAATGTTCAGATTTAACTGCCAATGAATAATTGTGTGTGATTTGTACACAACAACGTGTTTGTTGTGTTATATTGGCTATTTACAATGAGCATTGGGAATATATTTGATTATTTCAAGGATCTGCAGTTAGTTAAACAATTCTTAGTATATAGATCTGAGAGAATAATGAATGAGTTTGATTTATTTTGATTGATTCTTTATCTTTTTTGTCCATTAACAGAAGTACAATCTGCAAACTTTTTCTTGAGCTCCTGACTTCTCTTTGCGGTGCTTTGCAAATATTTCAGTTGCCAGCATTGATTTGTACTGTACATATTTAATCTACATATAGTTACTCTTCTTTTATGCAAGTTTGTTTAATGTTTATGCTTTAACACATTGCAAAGTATGTTATTTCAGAGATAATTTAAGTTTTTTTAGCTATTGTTTCTTGAATGATAACAAAAAATATTCGCTTTCTCTGATATGAATATTCAGACTAGTAGGGGCTCAAGGGAGAGGGGAAGCGTATTCTCCCAAACAAACATTTTCGTAATTTTTCTTAATTCAAAACATTTACGACATATTGATTACATCTCTTTGAAAGAAGTATTCACACATTAATACACCATTTTTGATTTTATATCAAAAATTTGTATTTCCAAAATTATTTATGAAGAGTGAACAGAAATTGCTATCCCCTCTCCTGAAATATTTTCTGAATCTGCCTGTGATTCAATCCTCTTGGGTTTTTACCTTTTCATAATACCAAGCTTCAAATCATGTATTAAAGGTAAGAATATGGCATTTAAGATGTACATATATGCGTAATTGACACTTGTCAAAGTATTATTTTTATTAATGGTGATTATTGTATTAACTGATTTTTGTTCTGTTCATTATTCTTATTGTAAAATTACTTTATACCAGAAATAATAAACAGCACACTTTATTTAAGCTTTTATCTTTATCATCCCCACCCCGGCTGAGTTTTTTGGTTTCCTTTGATCCTCTGCAAAAATGCTGAGATAATAATCGGTTTCGTTTCTAGCCAAAAAAGTATTTTACTATCTCCACCAATTTTCTTGAGCTCTGAAGGTTGATAGTAGGGAATATAGTTATTCCTTGAACTGTACCCAGAGGCGTATCTGGCAGACATGGCACGTGCCATGGGCGCCACTCTCAAGGGGCGCTATTTAGCTTTCGTCATTCTCGGAAAAAAGTTGAATTATTTTTCAATAAAGAAATTAAACTTTACACAAAAGATAAAATAAAATAAACGTTTTAAACAATCTAGCCATGTTCATCAACTGTGATAATCACTCCACTGATTTGGATGGCGTACACGCAGCAAAACTAGAAGTATTAATGACCCTATTTTTCCGACCTCTTGAACATTGGTTCTTTTCAGTATCTACAACTCGCTGGGAACAGTAGAAACTAGTAGTGCTACCGAAGAGCACAGACTTTCCCGTATTAGTTTTCTATTTCCTTTAATCTCGGCTAGCTATTCGGAGTTGCCACATACTCTTGCCAGATGCCATCTATCGCCGGCCGAAGTATATATTTTTGACATTTTTTTACCTTGCCGATTTTGCAATAGTAGAACAAAAATATTATTTTAAGAATTTTAAAGAACCTCGTCCTAATGACTAATGAATATTAAAAAGCCTCATCCTAATGATAATTTTCTTTAAAAAATTGGAAAATAAAATTGCCTATGTTTGACACAAAATTTCGTAAAAATACTCACGTTTTTGAAAAATTGAAGATGACATTATTTGAAGATGTTTTTTATGAACACATTTCATTAAGATAAAATGTATCTTCATAATTGTAGTTGTCGGAAAACGCCGAATTTTTTTTCAATTTTTTCAATTTTCGAAAAAACAGAGTTTTCAACCAAAATGAGACCTGCGCCGTTTTCTTACATAACCTTCAGACTATCCAAGAAAAAAATTTAGTCAATTGTTGGCGCCATTTTTTTGAAAATGTCCCAGGGGCTTCATGTAAAGTATCCCCTCCAAATTAAAATATCGGTTTCAAATTCAAGGGGAAAATCGCCTGAACGGTTTAGTCGCATGTTGTTCACAGACAGACGGACGGACAAACGTTTTGCTTTCAATTTGTTTTCCGGTACCAAGGACCCACAAAATAGGGATTCAGGCTGCACCACGTGTTAGGGGATTTTTTTCTTAATTCAGCAACTGGATTTATCCACTTTTTCGTTATCAGGGCACGGTAATGAATTTTTTCTGACGAAAATCTGCCTGTTTTGTGCCCAGCATTACATAATTTTTCCAGTACCATATATACGTACGTATACGGAAAAGTAAAATGCCATGCCTGTGGATCTTATGTCGAATCTTTATCTGACACAGACATCAGCACTGGTAGAAGCTGTGAAACATCTTCGACAAAATCATTGAAGTTCTCCAAAACATTACTGATAATTAGACCTCGGATTTTAGGACAAAAGCCTATTTAGTTCCTTCAGGATGTTGTGAAAATTAATTGCAGATGTTTACGAATCATGATACAATATATCTACTGAAAGCATCTTATAGTGACTAAAATGTTCTAAAAGGGAACTTGATGTTAATTTAACATAAACCAAGTAATTTTCAAGAATGACCACCAGTGCCGTGATGACGCACGAGCCCGAAGGATCCAGGCATAATACCCGAATGTTCAAGGGCCCCAGATAGTTCTTAAAAATATTTAACACTTAGGTTTCAAAAAATAAAATAACATGAAATGTGATGGATGATTAAAATATAAGCAAAAAACGGGTATAACGGAGTGATGTGTCACGCATCGTTGGATAATATATGAAATGTTGCTGGTTGACCTTTTTTAAATTTTATGTTGTGCAATTCAATAAAAAATTAAAGTATTTAATTTGTAGTCTTTTTTAATGTAATTCTTAGTCTTTTATTCTTACATAAATGTTTAATTTTTTTGTTTGAATGATCTTAAATTGAGACACTAAGATAAACTTTCAAAATATTAAACAAATATAAAATACAATGTGAATTGATAGGATTTTTTATATTTCAGCATCGAAATAGGGGGGGATCGGTGGAAGTAAGAATAGGGTCCCCCAAATTAACCTAGGTCCAAGGGTCCCCACTGCTGGTAAAATACGACTCTGTTGATCACATTTTAATTGCCAATTTTTTTAAATATGTTTAACGGAAAAGCAAATACTTTCCCGAATTTCCCAAAGTGTAGTATTATCTGATCGAATACGCAATTGACTATACACCGAAATCTCTCATCCAACACACCGAACATGAGCTCTGGAAGCATATAAAGGAGCTCTGGAAACATATAAAGGATGTTTCAGGCTCGTCTCCGACCAGTAATTTTTAGGTAATTGCACCCCTTCCTGTAGCAGCTGCGCTGTTGACAGGTTGAAGCTTATCGGCGCAGCGCGTCGTTTTCGTAATCAAGGCGAGAAATGGCACAGGTCAGGCAAAAAACCTTCTGTTGTAAAGGAGCTTACAAAACACAGTTCAGTGGTTAAATGGGTCGTATAGTACAACGTTTGTTGTTTGAGGGGGAAGGGGAGTGAAGAATTTCCAGAAGTGGGCGTGAGAAAAGTGCTTAAATTTGTTTGCTCTTATAAGCCTGTCAGTGGAAAGTTCATTTTCAGCTTTCAAAATGATTTTAACACGTAAAAGACAGCCTTACAGTAGTAATTTTGGAGAAAGTATACGAGTACACTATACTGCTAATTCTGAAAGTGAATAAAATAGGTCCATCAAGCTGGCCCACCCACCACTGCAGAATCAAAACAAACTACTACGTGCCAGAATTTTTAACTATCTTCTAACCGCAAAACAATTTTTTTGCCTCTCATCTTCACCGGGTGGCGAGCTAGCTTGATATCAAGCTAGCCCGTCCACCATAGCAGAATCAAACCAAATGAGTACCACAATTTTTAACATTTTTATTGCTAATTTCTTACCGCAAAACTATTTTTTACCACTCATCTTCACACACACACAAACGGGTGATGGGCGCGCCCACTTTCGCATATTCAAATGAATTTTAATTGTTTATTACCGTTCATTTTCACCTCACAAAACAGTGTTCCCTCTCTTCATATCAATCTGGTCCGCTTACCACCGCAGAAGCAAACGAAACTAATTCTCTGTTCTCTCAACTCCTAAAATAAAAAAAATTAAAAACAGTCATGTTTTTCGAGAGAAATTCTTTATGAAACTTTTTGAAAATATCAGAATCTTATTTATACTACTCGTTAAAACAATTATCAACAACCCTAGTTTGAAGTATCCTGACAGGGGCGTAAATTCTATACTTGCCATGGGCGCCTGAATACCTAGATACGCCTCTGGTCCATGCTCAAACATGTTATGGGAAGTAGTGCAAAAAAGCGCCGTAGGGTAGCTGCACAAGCTTTACGGTGCTACCAACGTTATTCGTTTGCCGAGATTAACTCTTATACTGCGATTTTCGCATCTTTGTCCCTGAAAGGCATCAGCTGTTTCGCTGCCATCCAATCGGGAGCTTATATTTCGCGATAGTGGCGTCACTATGGTGACGTTTAAGCTCCCGATTGGATGAAACCGTCAACAGCTGATTCCTGTCACGGACAAAGTTACGAAAATCGCAGTGTAGCAGTCGCCGCAACTGATTTAACTCTTAGCAGTCAGACATGTTAGGTTGCTGATCTTGGACGTGTTATTTTTCAGCTGTTATTAATAACCGTTATTACGACTCTAACGTTATTACTCTGTTCTTCCGATAACAGTCATTGAAGAAAAGCTGTTAAGCCCATCTCTAATCGACAACTGACCGAGTCTCGGTCGGTCACCGGCGACCGGGAATTCCCGACCAGCTGCGAAAAATACTCGAGCGCGTGGTCTCGAGAGAAGAGAGGCGAGCGAGCGCTGGTCGGTAAAAATCACGGAGAATGTAGACCTCTAATAAACGGAACAGCCGACCACCGTTTTCTCCACTCGGTCAAGTACCCGGGACATCACAGGAAAGTTGTTTCGTAAAATTAAGATTGATTATTTTATAAATTTATAATTCAGTCATGCAAAAAATAGTTCATAATTCAAAATAGCTCATAAGTGGTTTATAATGTTGCTTTATTGCCTTCGTTATTATTTATTATTTGCGAGTTTATTATAACTTAGAGTCGCTTATCGCATCCTAGCTTCCATTTGCTACGATCTTTCTAGACGTTTTCTTGCAGGTTTCTTCCGTGCATCGCATCTCAATCATTTGATGGTGCATATACGCCAATGACTAAAATATTATATCCTTTCACTGCAAGCTCTACTTTAATAATTCTTTCATTGATAGCCTCCCAATCTTTGATATTTCGTGCCAATTGACTTTTCAACAAAATGGAAACCCCTGGTTTAGCTCTTTTAGTTATATCTACTCCGCTGTACTGTAATGGATTGGGAGGCCCTCTCTCGCTGTTCTACTCTCTGCACTACTCTTTACTCTTTCAATAAATTACCTTTCTATCTTATTATCTTTGCCCCTGCGTTTGGGCAAGCCAATGTAATGGAACGGCGACCCTTCCTTTTAGTGGAATACCACTCTGCTCAATAGCACCAGTGCTATTGCTATTGTGTACGTGCCTTCTACACTTCGCGATATCAGTTATACATCTCCGTTGGGTGCCCGGTTAATAAACACGCTTCTCTATCGTTCTACTGTTTTAATTTGCCCGTATGCTGGCTAACTTTTCATAATATTTAAGAATTTTGCGGGTGTGAACTTGTGATAGCCCCTGTACTGGGACTGAAGCGTAGTACTTGTTGCAACGCGCGCGTGGGTCAGTATCTAGTTACTGTAAATCATAACACAGCATAGCAAGGTTTTACTGACAAACACAACTGTGTCCGCCTCCATTTATTTACTCAGCCTCTCTTTCGATTATTACTGATAACTCTCTCTTTCAATAAACAACACATATCATAAATACCCTTTACTTGACACAATAAACGAATAAACGAATCAAATTGATAAAAAAAGAAAAACATTCACACTGAATAATTAACAACAATCCCATTCATACCAAAATGCGCATTTTTGATTACGGCCGTACTGATTCTTAATCTATTTAACTTTAACGGTGCTTGGCCTTCGACAGTACGCGTCTTCGGTTTCAAACTTCCACATTTTAAGGCCCTAGAACGCTTCATGTAATAGTTATTCAACTAAATAGATTTTAATAACGTTTCCAGAGGCTATCGTTATGCATTTGACATGAATATTTAGATTCATTTTTTCAACAAATCTTCATGTTTGTTAAGTCAAAGTGCAAATTGTCATGTCTCCGCGAAGTTCCATTTCTTTAGAGACCTCATTTATGAAGATCGGTTGCGCGTCCACAAAATTCATCTATACTACTGAAATAATATAGGAGAGGATTTTGTATAATATAAACAATAAAACATAAGATGAAGTAGCAGCATATGGACTATCACATGCTGCACCAACTATATTTCCACCTATTTTCAATGAGTATCAATCGATCTGCTTAATAATAAATATTTTATAAATATTTTACATTCTAAAATTTAAAATTAAAAAATTTCTAAATATTTTAAAATCTAAATATTTTATTAACCTGCTCAAAGAGCATTTACAGTATTAAATGTACTACGAGAATAGTCCTCCTAGTTTTCGTGCAAATGCTGCAACTTTTGTAAATTAACTTGTTAAAATTACTAATCACTCTAGAGAAAGTATTATTTCCCAGCTTTTTCAATGCAATATCACGACTGAACAGGCTGAGTTAAAAATTTCACCGAATCACTGCTGAGAAAGAAAGTACTGGCACAGGTAAAACAGAACCCAATTCTAACAAGGCACAGTGTTCAATCTTCATTGTACACAATCGTGCATTCTTTGCCAATATTGTTTCTTTCTTTTGACGAAGAACATTAAAAGGTGTAAGAGCTCTCATTCCATCAAAGTTTGATTTACTTTCTAAGCTCTCTGATAATGCCCTTCTCAAATTTTCTTAAACCTTCTGCCTTATGTTTTGGATTCACACGCAGAACACCCTGACAATTTCGTGCAGATGGTTCCTTCCTTGAGTCTCGGTCGTCTCATAGTACACTGTTTCGTGACTTTTCATCATAGCATAAGCCTGGGCCGCAGCCAGGATTATTTCTCGGGGGGGGGGGCTTCCAAAATTTAAAAAATGGATAGTAAAAATGGATGGAGATTTATTATAATATCTTCATCGGGTTTGTTTAAAAGAGATGCTCTTAAAAAATGAAACACCACATGATTTTAAGCATATTTAAACATTATTTCCACATACAATTATTTCGAAAGCTTAAACACAATATTTAATTTATTATTTTCTATTCCAATAATCCAAACTACAGGAGGCGTCAACTACAAAAGCAATTTTCTGATCTTCTTTTCACCCATAATGTCAATCACTTTGGGTCCACAGTGATATCGCTATGAATTGAAATCATGGTTAGTGCACTGAGTCTGTTATCACGCATTACACTACGTATAAAATTACTTCTACTGCGTATAAAATTACATTTTTACTCTCTTCATTGTAGAAAATGACGTCTCCACACTAGCAGTTGTTACTGGCAAGGTAGTTAAGGTAGTAAGTATCTAATAGTGCGCAAATATACTGGATCGCAGTTCTCGAAGACTTTCGGCACCTCTAGGTTAGCATCTATGGCGCAAGCTTTTTTACACCATAGTTCATACTCAACTTTTACTGCAGAGGGTGATGTTCTGTTATCAAAGTATGGAGCTAAATTTTCCAACTTGTTCATTTCATGGATGGAAGCGAAGCCTGGAAGAAGTACCTGGAAACTTGGAAGAATATCTTCATTTGAAGTAAATCTGTAAATCTCGACTGGACACCACCAATGTGACCTGCCATCGTCGCTGCGACATCCCTTGCCCAGCACATTTGGACATATCAAGCTCATCACAGCGCACAAATTTTTCAATAGCAGAATTTTCTTATCTCAACATATTACTTAAATAAAAATGTGAAATTTTATATGCAAATTTTTATGGTCTCCATGCCTCTCTTTTTAACCATAGATCATCTTGCATTTCTCTTATCGTCATAGCCTCTCGCACTCCCTCCTGCCATGCAAGTCTGGGTCTTCCTCTCTTCTGTCTTTCTGTCGGTACCCAATGCAGGACTCGTTTTGGCCATCTTGCATCTGCCATTCGCATAACATGACCATACTAAACGATTTGTTTTTTCTCTATTTCGTCGAGGATAGATTTCTTTATATCCATTTTCTTTCTTATGTCATTGTTTCTGATTCTGTCATGTCTGCTGTAACCGCAACTTCTACGCCAGTAGTTCATTTCAAGGGCCAACAACTTCCCTCTTGTTCTTTTATCAACTTCCCAAACTTCTGAACCATACGTTGTAACACTCTGGACTAGTGTGGAGTAAAGACGTCTTTTACTAGTGTTAGTGATGGTTTTGTTCCATAAGACAGAGTTTATACTTCGTGTCACATTTCTCCCCAAGCTTATTCGTCTTTCAATTTCTTCTTGGCTATTTCCCTTTGTGTTAAAGAGTATACCCAAATATTTATAATTGTTTACTCCTTTCATTTTTACTCCATTTTCCAGAAGAAGATCTTCTATCTCATTGTTCCCAACTGCCAGGTATTCAGATTTGTCCATGTTAATAGTAAGTCCTGCTTTTAAAAAGTGTTCATTGAGTTTCCGGATCATGAAACTCAAATCGTCAGCATCTTCTGCAATTATTACCTGGTCATCGGCGAAATATAATGTGTATAATTTATCATCTCCAATCGTCATTCCCATTATTTTGCATTGTTTCTCCCACTGCTGTAAAATTTGATGCAGATATATTTTAAACAGTGTTGGGGAAAGACAGCAACCCTGACGAAGACCTTTACTGACTGGGAATGGATCCGAGAGCCTACTGTACATCTTAATCTGAGAGGTGTTGTTCTTATATAGATTCTGTGTGGCTCCACTTAAGTTCTCCTGATTTTAAGTCCATCCATTTCTTCCCATACTCTAGCAACTGGTACATTGTCATACGTCTTCTGAAGATCAATGAAACCTAGATGAACTTCCCTACCTCTCCTTGTTCTCTTTTCTATAAGTTGTTTTAATGTAAATATATTGTCTATGACCGATCTACCAGCGGTAAAACCACATTGTTCCTCTCCGATTTTTCCTTTTATCTCTTCTTCTATTTTATTTCGGATTATTTTGCTATATAGTCTACCTATAGATCCAATAACTGCTATTCCTCTGTAGTTTGTTTCATCGTCTCTAGATCCTTTCTTATGGATCGGTGTCAGGTTAGACGTTCGCCACTCCTGAGGAGGATCTTCTACATTGATGCACCTTGAAAACATGTGTTTGAGCATTTGGTGCAGTTTATAGGGACCATATTTAAGAAGTTTTGCCGGTATATCTCCCGGTCCTGATGACTTATTAGATTTCATGGTCTTAAGCGCTTTTTCTAAATCTTCAATTGTCAGATCTACCGTTTGCTCAAATTTCACTTCCTTGTTTGACTGGAAGTTCCTGTTTTCTAGAAGCAGTCTTCCAAAATATTCTTTCCATTTATTGATGCTGATGTTTGATAATGCGATATTGTTTTTTTCATTAGTTTTTATAGATTTAATTAATCTCCAGGCTTCAGAGCTCCGTGCTCCATCTATGAATTGTTCTATATAATCACATTTATCCAGCCACAATTTGTTCTTCCTTGATAACACTTCTTGTTTTACTTCTCTACATATTTTCTTGTACTGTAAACTAGTTTCATATTTCTTGTTACTAAGCCATTTTAAATACAGTCCTCTTTTCGTCTTGATCTTTTCTTCTAGACTTGTGTCCCACCAATACTGTTTCGGTTTTAACTTACAAGTACTTAAAGCCTCCTCTGCGGCTTGGTGAATACATTCTTTTATGTGTTCATATTCTTTTTTTATTGGCCTGTGTTTTACTAATAGCATAGCTTCAAGTCTTTTTCTGTAAAGATATGCTGTACTTTCATCAAAGAGACTGCTTAAATTGTATTTGGTAGGTTTCATGACAAATCCATCTTTATCTTCTTTATCCGTACTATTTGAAGTAAATGGAATGTATATTTTAGCAATTACCAAACAATGATCGCTACATTGGGCTCCACGTTTCACTCTAACATCTTGTAATTTGAGTGAAGTTTTTAATTTCCCGTATACGTACGTATACACGGAGTGATATACGTAGTATAGGGAAAGTTATGTAATGCTGCGCGAAAAAATGGCCAATTTTCGGCGGAAAAAAATTAATTGCCGGGCCGTGAAAACGAATAAGTGGATAAAACCAGTTGCTAAATTAAGAAAAAAAATCCTCTATCTCGTGGTGTTAGTCAAAATCCATGATATGTTGCTTCTTTATACTTAAAAATCGATTGACGGCATTCCGTCCGTCTGTCCGTCTGTGGTCAACGCTAGCGCCTAAACCGTTCGGTCGATTTTCTTCAAAACTGATATTCCCCAGTCGATCTAATTCTAGTCAAAGCTTTGTGATTTTGAAAAAGATTCTTTAAAATTTGGGAGTACTTTATATGAAGCCCCTCGGGGATTTTCAACATTTTCTCAAAAACGGCTCCAAATTTTTTCTTTAAATTTCTTGTATGAATAGAGGAAAATACACTTTTTAACATGGCATAGGTCCGATTTTCACGTACAGCTCTGAATTTTCGAAAATTGTGAAAGTTTGAATTTTTTTCGGCGTCTTTCTCCAACTACAAAATTGAAGATAGAGATTTTTTCTTCAAATAAAATTTGTTCTGCATATTGAGTTCTTTAATAAAGGTCATGTAAATTTTTTTCACAATTTTGGTAGTTTTCGTGCAATATTGCGTGCAATATGTGCAATTTTAAAAAATTACAAAAACAAAATTTTCTCAAAAACGGCTCCAAATTTTTTCTTTAAACTTTTGGTAGGGATAGTGGTAAATGTACTCTATCAATGACATAAAAGCCATTTTGGTCTATCGGTGGGTTTTTTCAAAAATTACAAAAATGTAAATGTTTTTACTTGTTTCTCACGTCGTTAATATTTACATTATCGGCGATTTTTTTACATTATTATATTTACGAGTATATATGCTTTAAATAATGTCAAGTAAAGTTTCTCGAAAATACTACCGTTTTCTGTGAAAAGTAGCTCAAATTTCGGCATTTTCAGAAATGCTCAAACGTCATTTTCTCGTATATGGCTGCAATTTTTTTTCTTGAAACTTTTGTAACGGATAGTGCTAATTACACTCATTAGTATAGTGTGAAGTTTATTTTGAGTTTTTTTGTTTTTTTCAAAAATTATATAAATGTAAATTTTTTAAAAGATCTCTCACATCTTTAATATGCACGTTATCCGCAATTTGTAAAGATGATTATATTTGTGAGTGTAAGTGCTTCAAATAACTTCAAATAAAGTATTTTGAAAACTCAAAAATTTTCTGTGAAAATGAGCTTCAAATTTCGCATTTTTAGTAGTGCTAAAACGCCATTTTCTCTTAAACGGCACATAATTTTTAAAAGAAAATTGCCATTTACGGCTAGGTTTTTGTGTTCTTTAATATTCTAAAATTAATGTTTCTGTTCTACCAATAGGAAACCGAAAAATTAAGAAAATGACAAAAAAAATGTACTTTTGGCGATGATAGATGGTAGCTGGCAAGAAAGAGTATGTGGCAATTCCGAATAGCTAGCGAAGACCCAGGAAAATAGAAAACTAATACGGGAAAGTCTGTGCCATTCTGTTTCTGTTTTTTGACAAATAAATAAATAAAATAAATACGGTCATGCTTAATTTTTTCAAAATACGAGTAGTTTTTCTTTAATTTTGTGACAAACGTAATAGGCCGCTGTAAATTTACTGCGCTTCGGATAGCTGGATGCGTCGTTAATTAGAATGTGCAATTTTGTATATTATTTCTTTCTTCGTTTCTTACATTCGAACTTTGTTATAGAGTTACACATTAATATTTTAGAAATTGTTTATTTTGAAATATTTGAAATAAGTAAAAAGAATTAATAGCTCTCAGAATAGTGACAATGCAGGGTCTGCAACAATGGAATTCACTTTGCGCTCGCGAATATCTGTGAATTAGTGTCATTGTTGTGACCTAATGGAGCTGTATGAAAAGGAGTTATAATTGTCTAATTTATGTTGATATTTGCAGGCAAATATTTAGTTTTGCACCAAATGCTGTACCATTTCTAGGGTGGCCGCTGAGATTTACGAGTAGAGGGGGAAGCTGAAAGTGATGGGGAGAGAGCCAGAAGTTGGCGCTCGCTCGCGCCTGGTTCGTCTGTCAAAACCATAAATATCAGCCTACCTTTGCTATAGCACAAGCTAGCGAACAGCCTTCGAAATCAATTCGCTGTAGTGTCTTTGCTCGGTTAATAGAGAAACACCAAATTCACGAGATGGCCTGGCTCTGTTTTTATCCATATGTTTTCCACTGTCACTGATACCCGTTTCCTCCCAATCATAAGTAGTATCATTTTCACCGTCTTTACTATCGCGTCGTTTCCTGTAAAAATAACGATTTCTTGATGTGGTGCATTAAATCATAGTGCGGTGAAACACACTCTCATTGAAACTGTCGAGAGCAGATTCCACGTCCTTTCTCTTTTCTTAATTAGGAGTAGAAAATGAACACGATTCTCCTGATTGAATACAATTAATTTCCTTATTAATTCTGCGAATAGATCTTTTCGAAACACCCGAACCAGGAATTACTGCCTTAAGAACTGTTTTGATATTTTCAATGCCTTCTTTTGCTTCTCTTCATAAATTGATATACTTTTGCAACGACTTCACGCATCTGACTGTGAAGGATGTCTATATGAAATTTGCTTTGAACAGGACGCATTGCAATGATCACAACAAAATAATAATCACTTGTACAGAACTTCATACAAATAGCTGTACTCTGTTGGAGAAATGCAACTGAAAACTGTCACCTTGCGGAGACGAATAGTCAGGGTCAATGTTTACTGAACTCGAGTAGGGCTGTCAACACGTCCTGGGAAGGGACGCGCTCCCCCCTAAAGCGATAGTTTAAAGGAATGGATTCTTCCGGTAGCTCTGAGGTCTGATCTTGAGCGGCCGTGCTAAAATAATTTCATTGTACATAAAGAAAACAATAAAACAAAAAAATAACCACAAACAAGTACATACCTAATTTTTGAACTCGACATCTATTCTCGCGTTGTCTTGGTTGTCCAACACTATTTACCTTAAGTTTTTCGTAATAGGAGAAAGAACTGCACGGAATTTCACGAATCCTGTCTATGACACAATGAAACGTTTCACTATTGTTCCCTGACACAAATAACTCACCCACTACCACAAATGATGAGCTCGCCATGTCGCACACGCACACACACACGCAAGTTTTATTCTTTCGCGTTACAATTTCGAATTCACGATTCTCTTTAACATATCACCAACTAGGCAAAGTAGTCTATTTAACGCACATTCAGTAGTAAACAGCATTTACGGTAGAATGCAGGACTCACATGACGGACGAAATAACATCGCGCGCACCGTTTCGAGTTCACGGATTGTCTGTCATACCATTTCCTTACATGATGATCTTGTTTTGTCAGGCCTGCTAACACACATCGAGTTACCCAGTTGTACTGAATCAGGTTGAAATATGCTTAAGCATAGTTGGCAGACTTGCTTGACTTGTGAAGAAAGACAGTCGTGCCGTCAGCCCCCCGCTTCCGGGTCACAATAGTGTCACGTGACTTCTGGGATTCCCAGGCGTGCTGCCGAATTATTAGAGAGAGAAGGGCATCAGAGGAGGGGGTATGGAAGGTTATTGGGAGGGGATACACGAACGCCAATGAGAAGCCTTTGATGTGAGAAGCTATGTCACATCACCGGCAGCCGAAACCACGCAGCTTGCACACAGCGCATGGCCGTGAGTTCAATGACCTCGCCAACTAAGGGCCGGTTTCACCAAACTCGTTTAAGTATCTCGCTAATCGTGTTTAAGTAATCGCGATTAAAATTAAACTCGCAATATAATCGCGTTTACATTTGCATCTGTTTCACCATGGAATATATAAACTTGATTAAGTTAATCGAGTTTTCGTGCTGAAAATGAGAGGTTGGTACTAGTCGCGGAGCATTGTGGGCCTAAAATTTTCTGTTGTATACTCTTTGCAAGCGCAAAATTGTATAATATTCTGAGCATAGAGGTTAGAAATCACGAACAGATTTCTTATTAAAAACGATATATTTTAATCTTCTTGGTTCTCTTAGCTGCTAACTTGCAGAAATAAAATGTTGTAATGTAATAAATGAATTATTTTTTGTTAAATTATATCTGTAATGCTTTAAAGAAAAAATATACGTGTGATAACACTGGTCATTAATGTTTTCTTCACAATAAATCTTGATTAGTGATTCTAGTGAGTTTTTTCATAGTGAATTCAGATATGTATATATATAATTTTTCCATCAGGTACAGTTTTTTTGTGACAGCTACTTTTTAAAATATGATTTTAACATTCTCTTTAACCTGTTTTAGGGACCTTTACCTTATAAGCAGCGATTTCAATCAAGCTTTTTTTAAGGAAAATATGTGTAATATCTTACTGAAACATCAACAGGCAATACTGTGTGGGTTCATTCATGTTTTGACATGATCAGACAAGTTACTGGCATTGTGATATGTTGACACATTCTTGGCATAATGAAAATATAGAACAATAACATTTGGCTTACATAGTGCACTTCTAAACACTGTACTGTGTAAGCTATGAATTAGTGTTCTGTATTTTCATCATGCCAAGAATGTGTGTAAATCATGCAGATACTTTCAGGTGTATTTGTCATGATCTCACATGAAAGACTCTGAGGCAAAATTTAACTTGGGGAAAAAGTGTTATCAACATTACTTTGGCTGTCAAGTTGATAATTTTAGAAAGAGGTGGGCCCCAAATGTATGTTTTACGTGTTAAGATTGCTGTCTTGGTACACAGCATATGCCGTTTGCAAATATGATTTGGAAGGAATCGAGGGAACATCTAAGTGGTTATTATTTTTGTTCAACCAAAATTAAAGGAATCACATATCCCTGACATGAGAAATGTGTCTAGTCCATTTATTCAATCCTGAAAATATATTTACCTCCATTGCATATTAAATTAGGAGGGAAAGAAACATTTTGTAAAAGCTATGGATAAACTTTCTGATGGATTCTTGTACTTGAATCAAAATTCCGTAAAGTAAGTGATGCTAAATTGAATTGTTTAGGACCACAAATGTGGTCAGTAATAGCTGATGAATATTTTTGAAGAACTGTTACATCCACTGGAAAAAGGTGTCTGACAGTCTTTCAAAAATGTATATTGCAATTTCCTTGGAAACCATAAAGCAGAAAACTATCGGATGTAGTAGCTGATCTGCATTCTTATAAAGCTATGTGATGAAATAAGTCTTTGAAAATTCACTTCTTGGACACTGGCTTAAGTTTTCCTCCTGGAAAATCTTGGGGTTGTCAGCGATGAGCATGGAGATCGTTTTCATCAGTAAATTTCTACAATGGAAAACAGGTACTAAAACAAAAGTGGTTGTAATATGTTGGCTGGACTACTGTTAGACCAAGAAGTGAGATGTTCCAGGTACAATATATGCCCAAAAATCATCATTACCACTTTCTAGCTACAGAATGAGAAGTAAGAATACGTCAGGACGAATAGTGTAACATTGTTGGATAGCTGATTACTGATTTTATTGAAATTATAAAATGTTAAAATGCATATCACACAAAACTTGTGCCTGATGGGAAAAATCTGAAATCATATTTCAATTCAGTATGAAAAATACTTATAGAATCTATTATTTTCATTCTTGTGAAAGAAAAAAGTTTATTTTTGTAAACCAGTGTAATATGAACATTCCCTAAATATATGAATATTATTATTTAAACCAAAAGTAATATTTTCCTATTTTCATTTTCAACAAGTGAAACATTCCTATTGTCTCTCATGAACTGACTATAAAATTATTATTTGTAAAAAAAATATTATTTTGAATTTAAAAAAAAAACAACTGAAATTCAAGCTTCTTCTCAAATCAACTTTTCTCCCAACAGAGAAATAATAAGTTAAAAAGTTCTTATGACCATAAATGTATTAATGGAAGCAGCTTCTTCATAGGACTTTGTAAAGTTTGAATTATTTGTTTCCCAAGGTTTTTCAAAAACTTATTCGAGGGATACAGCACATTCATAAGATCAAAAAGCCTTGTGTTATTAAAAACGTACATATACACAATTTTACTTATACATACTATGCATTTCAAAAGACTCAGAATTTAGAAAATAAATTGAGAATACTTTACACACAACAACATATAATGGAGGTAAATACACATGTTGATTGGTAAGAAAATGTAGTCTGCAGCCCATTTTTTATGACATCACTTCTCACTTCACACCTTACCATATTTATGATTTCTTGAGTGTTGAAAAGAAAAGGAAGCTGGCCAAGCTTGTACTTCATAAAAGAAAACATATTTCTGGTAACAAATACAATTGTATAGGTGAAAACTCCAATTACAATGAAAGATGAAACAATGCCCAGATATGGTTAATAAAAAAATTAATATTGAATTTATGATTATAGTTACTACTTGCAATGTTAGCCACCTCATTTCTTGTTACACCCATAAAAAATATCTTCACATTGTATATTGATTTTACTACTGTAGATATTTATTACTAGATATTTTTTATTGTAATACAGTATCTATAGAATTCTCAGGTAGAGTAAATGAAGTATCATCAACATATCTGAGATATAATTCATATTTTATGTTTTTCAGAATTTGTTGATCACGTTTTCTTATAACAAACTGTGCAAAAAGAGCACTTCTATGGACCACCAATAGGTGTACACTTCTTTTGACTATAAATTTTGTTATTAAATTTAAATTCAATATGACTTAAGATAGCTCTCATTGCAATAAGTATTTTCAAGCTCAGTCCTAGAATATTATCTTTAAAGACAAATTTCTAGGATTGTTCTTGAAACATTATACGTAAAAACTAATAATTGTGTTAATACACAAGTTGAGTCCAATGTTTTTATCAACTTTGTACGATTCACTCCTACATAATTTCTGTATTGGCTAAATTTTAAAAATTGATTTGTTATAAATAATATTCCTTTGCCATCACGTATACAATTGCCTTTTCTTTGTTATAAATTATAGTAAATCTATTCATCCATTATACAGTCCTGTAGAATTCTTATTTATTCTGTATATAATAAAACAGAACATGGTTGTTTCTGATACCATGGTTCCCTGCTTTGGCACTTCAATTTTTAAATACCGTAACAATGTTATTTGACTTATTTCGAATTTAAAGTTTTTAATAATGAATATTTTAGGTAAGCTTCACATGATTTATATTGAGTATTCATGAATTGTTTTCTTTGTTTATTTTTAATTATTTTGGATTTGAAATTATGCTTTTCATATCTACTGCTCTGATGTATGTCTAGATGAACGCAGTAACAAAAATATTTATGAGTGTTACAAGCAATGAGTTGCCAAACATTCTCTGCAACTTTTTTTTAATCAGAACTGAGCATTGTATTTTTATCTTTGGAATAGACTGTTACCAGAAGTATATTTTGTTTCAAATAGTACCTGCTTGGCCAATTTCCTTTCCTTTTAAACACATATGTGTTAATTGCAGGCATGGTATGGCATTGTAAGGTACCATCATAGAAGAATCACAAATTACTTCTGGTTATCAATCAGCACGTTAGCTTCAATATTTTTTGTTGTGTGTAAGGTATAATCCGTTTATAATAGGTTTCTTTCAAACTCTGTCATGTTTGTGAAATTCTTAATAATGTATATGTGTAAATAAAATTGATATGTTTTTAAACATTGTTGATTTTGTCTACATATATGATGGAAATACACTTCCAGGAATGTAGACAAACAAATAATAAACAAAACTATATTCAACTGATCTAGAAACATGAACCTGCTGCTATCATACTACTATAATACGGCGTTAAAATAACCTCAAACACCGTGGAAACGAGAATGGATAGATAAACGCGATTACCTTCGCTTAAACGGCCGATCTCGGGCGTTTAATTCCTCGTGAGTTTAACTTCCAGTAAACGCGTTTAATATACGTGGTGAAACTCGCGAAGAACCTTAAACGCGATTAAACTCCAAGATAAACGAGGTTAAATACTAATCGAAGGTGGTGAAACCGGCCCTAAGTGAGGTCGTTGAAGAGATGTTTCTTGGTCTGTCACATCCAGCGAGGGGACTAACGCCTATTGGACCGCGCACATGAATGGCGGGAGGGAATAGAGAAATAGAGGGAGATACTTAACAGAAGAAAATAAAATACTTTACTGAGAATATTTTTAAGTGATGGAAAACTAGGGGATGTAACACATCACTCGCATACATTGACTCTACGCCACTGTTCATAAGTCTTTTTCCATTCTCATTGCGAGTTTCCTCTCCATATTGACCCACAATGTTACTGTTCTTGTCCCTCCCAACTATTCCGTTAAAATCCCCTGCAAATATTATTTCATGGGACTTGGAATACTGTCTAAGGTTTCTTTGACTATCATTTCAAAATCATCTGTCCTAGCTAATTCTTCTATCAAATGATCAAGGCATCTTCATTCAAATTATATATTCCTATGACACTTATGTATTTTCCTGTGGTTCCTAACACTACTTTAATAAGACGTTAATTTATACATTCCCAACTTTTTATACATTTACCGAATCTTTCACCAATAACAATAGAAATTCCAGATTTAGCATTTTCAAGTTTGTTTACGCCACTGTAGAAGTGCACAAAGTTGTTCAGTTTTTCGCTTCTTTTGCCTTTCTTTTTGTTTCAGACCAGATGTTTCAATGTTCCTTCTCATCATTTCCTGGATTACTTCTTGCTGTTTGTTTGAGATGCTTTGTACTTTCCACA
The DNA here is from genome assembly GCA_031308135.1 of Acheta domesticus. Taxonomy (NCBI): domain Eukaryota; kingdom Metazoa; phylum Arthropoda; class Insecta; order Orthoptera; family Gryllidae; genus Acheta; species Acheta domesticus. The sequence continues at coordinate 39,600,394 of JAHLJT010002406.1, forward strand.
TACCAATATTCAGAGTTCATTTTCTTTGCCGATGTCGTTTCCCTTTTGAAATATCCGAGGCATTCACATGACTGAGATTTTTAGCGGTGTGATGTTTTACGTGTGCAGGGTGCTGGCCTACAGCACAACCCCCAAACCTGGAGGACCGGAGCTTTTCTTCCAGGGGTTTCCATCCCTTAGGCTGATTGCTTTCACCGCAGCTTAAGGAGTCCAGCCTACGCCTGATCCACTCGTTAGGGATGATTTAATTCCCAAGGTTAGTGAACCCCACCTTCCCCTGTCGGATCATCCATCATTCATAATTGGATGCTTCTGAGGAAAAAATATGAAATAGAGAATAATATGTAAACATATTATTTTCTATTTACAAAATTGGCAAATCAAACAGGAAAATATTTCAATGCAGAAACTAAAAACATACTCTCTACTTACCATTATAATCTAAGTCAACTTTATATTTCTTAAAAAAAGAAGTGATGTTTAATTGACTCGATGAGGTTTTAGATCGTTTCATTTCAATAGCTTTCAAAATAAGAGTAACACTGATCAAGACGAAATGGCGTAAAGCAAAATACGTCACGCTATAGACAATGTAGTTACATCAGCTGATACCTTCATCTAGTATTTTTGCATACCTGTTTTTAGTAATCTTCCCACGCAATTTTTTAGCGCATGATTCAAACAATAATATATTTAAGCAGCATGAGTATATTAATCAACAGAGTTTTAATCTACTTTTTTACATGTTGATATATTTGGATAAATTTAAACTAATAAATAAATAAGGAATGAATAAAAAAACAAAAAATATTAGAAGTTCGGGGAGGGCTTCAGCCTCTCGAGCCCCTCCTCTGGCTACGTACCTGGGACGACCCATAATCAAGAAAAACAGGTATGTCTGATGTTAACAAATGTCAACAGATTTTAAAATTTCATTGTCTGAAAAACATGAAGGATACCGATATACTTTAATCCTGCATCGCGCACGTCAACTATAAGTATTCAACGTGCGCAGAGGTGCTTAGACCACTCATTGTTCTTTGAAGATTTCTGAAGAAGAATTTCACCCAACATAAGTTAAATTATAAAAAACACTAAATAATGACAAAAAACTGTATTTACGTAAAACCTTTAGAGTTAAAAGTATTCAAGCTAAGGTGGAACAATCAAGATATGTAAATATTACAAGTTGCCAGATAAAACAAAAAGCGCCGTTTCTTCCGCTGTTAAAAAAATCGAACAATTCTGCATCTATTTCTGCATAGTGCGATATTTCTATCTCTGCCCCTCAAGCCCCTAGGGCCACGATGGAATATCGCACGGCATTTCGCATCTTTCTACGTCTACGTCTACGTCTACGTCTATACCGCTAGAAGTCGCATGATCGCAAGCACTGCTTGATACGGTCGCGATCATGCGATGCCTGGCGGCACGACTGAGAACGTCGCGAAATACCGTGACATATTCCATCGTGAAGACGGGTATTGAGTGGCAAAGTTGAAAAATCGCAGTATAGCTTTGTTTCAACACATGGAAATAATAGTGTGGGAATGCCGGTTCCCATGCCCCTCCGGTCGTAGCTTTTATTAGTTTTGCGAAAGGAAACGATATGACAAATTGATGATCAATGCAGAACATGTTTTTAGACCTTTTATGAAGAGTGAGAATTTCATCACATTGCAACACTGCAAACAAGCTCTATTTTAGAATTCTTTCCTGGTTATTAAACTTTGTTCTCTACGTTTTTACTTTATCGTATACGTACGGATCGTGTACGGAGATACTATACGTAGTAGTGATAAAATTATGGAATGTTGCGGAAAATCGATTTCGATATTTCAACGGAAATGCAATGGATTTTGGGATCCCCTGACACCGACCAGCTTTTTTTTTCAAAACGTCCGTTCGTCTGGCTGTCTCTCTGCCTGCTTGTCTATCTCTCTGCCTGTTCGTCTCTCTACCTGTCTCTCCGCCTTTCTCTCCGTCTTTATGTCTCTATGTCTGCCTGCCTGTCTGTCTCTCCTGCCTGCCTATCTGTCTCTCTCTGCCTACCTGCCTATCTGTTTCTCTCTGCATGCCTCTGTTGAATTTTGAAATTGTCCTTGGGGCTTCATGTAAAATACCCCCAAAAATTAATGAATGTTTTTCAAAATCTCAGAACTTCAACTCAGGCCAGCTCGGCAGGGGTTTCTTCAATTTGGAAAAGAACCTACGCATGGTTTAGGCGCTAGTGGTGTTTACATACACCGGACGGACGGATGGACGGACGTTGTGCCGTCAAATGATTTTTCGGTATCAAGGGCCCACAAAACATGAATTCTAGCTACATTTCATGTTAGAGGATTTTTTCTAAATATAGCCACTGGATTTATCTACTTTCTCGTTTTCAGGGCCCGGCAATAAGAGTTTTTCTGCCGAAAATTTGCCGTTTTAAAAAAATAAACAGTAATTTTTCTGAAAATTTTGGAAATATTCAAACCGACTCTCTTGTCCGACGCTCACCCTGTCACACACGCACGCTCTTCATGCACACACTACGCACATCCGTCTCACCATGCATCACCCTACGCGCTCCCCTACACCCGCACGAACCCTCCACGCATGCACGTCCCCCCATGCACTACACGCCCCCCTCACACTCACCCCTACACACACCCCGCCAAGACACACACGTACCCCCACACACGCGCATGTACATGGACATGGACACAAAATTTGCTTGTCATTTTCTCGCCATCTGCACCAACTTTAACTATCTTTAGAACAACATTAATAGACCTTAATCCCGACATATCTGCGATATACTGTTCAAAAGAACCTTAAACACGGATTATTCGACCGAAAATTCGATAACGTATTGTTGAGATGGTTCCAATACTTTTCCTCAGAACGCTAAAAGTAAAATAAAAGCAAGAATAGAGATATTGGGATTAATTAGTGGAAAAAGCAAACAAGAAGGGAAAGTAGAACAAATGAAAAAAAAGGCTTGAGCAAGACAAGAGAAACCGGTAAATAAGCATAAGGAGAGGTAGAAAAGGTCATAAAGCGCCAGCAAATGCGGTTTTTACGTAAACGTCACAAAAAAAGTTTCACAAGTACGCCATACTTCTTATAACAGCTGTTAACATAAAAGTGAGAAGAGGAGGAGGTGCGGCTACACACTAGCCACAGTCGGATGGTGTGTCGACGGAGTTTGAGTCTTGAAATACCCTAACGGTGAGTGACAGCTTTTTATACAACCTCAAATCCTCTGCTGAATAGTTGTGTGAACGGAAAGTAATATTAGGAAATATATTGGTTTTAACTTTTAGGTACCATTTATGTTATACTATCAAGAAATTCTGAACTCGGTGTCTAATAAGTAATAACTTATCTAAATTTCTTCTTCTCTACGGATTTTATGCTTTATCCTTTCTAAATGTAAAAAGAAAATCATTTATAATGCAGACGGTTCATCTTAAAAACGTCAACCGTGAAGGAAGCTATTTGTATACAGAAAATAATATTTTTGAGAGTACGAGGGCAGGCTCAATTAAATGATTTTTTTCCTGAGGTCTCTTTTAGGAATTTGTGTAATGAAGTGGGTTCGAGACTGGGGTATACTACGATAAATGCGTTGCTTTCTTTGATGAAATAAGATTGTTTTAGGAATAACATTTAGTTGCTCGTGTTTAAATATATTGAAAATGATTCTTCAGTTTTACATCATTTGAACATAAACACTATAGTTAGCGTTTGCAACAGACTTAAAAACCACCGAATGGTCGAAAGACCGAAGTTTTTAGCCTTCACGACTTTCCCTACTAACAACGAAAGTACAAGGAGAGCTTAACTAGCGCTGCAGTATCGATTTTTTCAACATCGTTCTATTTTGTTAAACAAAAAATTTACAATATTACAAAAGTTTCATAATTTATTTATTTTATGATAAACATTAAATGTTTTTTTAAATTTATTTATTTATTGTCGCATCAACTACATGCTCATTAGCGACAGGTATAAGGTTACAATTGTTTACATTGTAATACAGGGATACACAGTTCGTTGTATATACAGTTTAGATTCCAGAAAATTCAATGAGATTACAACACAAAATTATACAATAGAAAATATACCACGAAAACAAAAAATGCAATACAAAATACATAAATGCTATAGTAATTACAGAAGGTGCTGTGAAAAGGGTTTTCATTCTTTATTGTGTTATTGGTTTGTTTTAGTTTCATTGTACTTCCCATAATGTACTTTTCCTGGGTTGGAATACCTTGAGATTTGGTGCATTTAATACTTTTAATTCACATACTCTTATTTGGACTCTTAACATATTTATTTGGTAAATAGACTTGTTCACTCGGCAGACAATGTATTGCATCACCAAGATATAAAACATGTTATATTGAACAGTTTACAAATTTAATATGTACATATATTTAAATATTGTTACGCTAAACACGTATAAATAAGTGTACACCCATATTTGCATATTCATTGATTGCTCCTTGTTGTATACACTATTCCATTTATATTTCGTCAGAAAGTTTGGTATGTTTGCAGAATTCTATAATTTTTTTTTGGTATGTAGGGGAGTCAAGGATTGAATCGAAGTTCGTTCCTTGCAGATGTTTTTGTCTTTCTTGTGAGAATTGGGGGCATTCGACAATTAGGTGTTGTATGGTGTTTGGGATGCTGCAGATAGGGCAGATGGGAGGAGTATTCTTAGTTAACAGGTGAAGGTGGCTTAGTTTACAGTGCCCTGTTCTTATTCTTGATATGATGACTTGCTCTCTCCTGCTTAATTTGCTGTTGAGTTTAAGGTTGTTGACATGCTCGATTTTCTTGTGAAGGATACTGGATTTTTGATCTCTCCATATTTTGTCCCATTTTTCAAGAGATATTTTGTTGATATATGTCCTTAAATCGTCAATTGTATTGGATATGGTCAATACACTGTTTGAGTCTCCAACTGCCCTATCATTGTCGGGGCATATACTGTTGTCATCTATTGTTTCTTCTGTTTGGATCGTTTCTATTGTGATGGATTTCCCTGATTTGGTGATGTTGTAGTATAATTCTTGTATGTTAATGGCCATTTCAGTTTTGAGATTTCTTTTAGATATAGTGTGTATGATACCGGGAGATTTTATGTAAATTATAAATTGGCTGCGGTTTGTTTGGTTAGCCAGTTTGAATGCTAACATTAGTGAGCACATATCTGCAGTAATCTTACTGCAGAAAGAGTGAAGTTGATGTTTAATTTTGGTTTCCTGCGTAGAGATAACTGAATAGGTTTCGTTTTCATTTTTTATTCCGTAGGCATATATTCGGAGAGGGTTGTAATTTCCACTGGTGGGTTCAACAGGTTGTAGATCCCGGGCTTTTGTTGTTAGGTTTGGATCCTCGACAGGAGTTGAAGCCGATTTGGTTAGTATTTCTGGTATTGTCCACGGAGGAATATTATGTATTCTTGTCTTTTCTGTTGGTGTTATCTGGAAGCCGAGTTCTTGCATGAGTGTTTTAATTTTTGCATATAGGGGAATGTATCTTGACTTTTCTTTGTGTTCAGCTTGAATCACTGGATAAACATCGTGAAGTATTATTGGGTTGATTGAAGCAGCAGCATTGATGGCATATTTCAACATTAATGTATTTCTGCGATGTGATAGATTTGGTTCGTTGGATTCAATTAGGATGCTTCCGATGGGGCTTGTGCGGTAGCAACCGGTACTGATTCTTAGGCCTTGGTTGTGTATAACGTCTAGTTTCTTGAGGTCGTTCCATCGGGCAGAATCATAAATTACAGATCCATAATCTAATTTAGCTCTTACTATGGTTTTATACGTTAGTAATAACAGATTTTTATCTGCGCCCCAGTTGTTGTGTGAAAGGCATTTTAGTATGTTGAGCCTTTTTTTACATTCGTCTGACAAGATCTGTATGTGACTCTTCCACGACATTTTTGCGTCAAAATGCATTCCCAATATTTTTGTTCTCTTTACGTACTTCAGATTGTGATCCCCGAGCCTAAGTGTAGGCAGATTCTCTTCATTGTTCTTGGCGAATAGTATGCATTCTGTTTTTTGGGCCGAGAATTTGAATCCTGTTCTTTGGGTCCATTCGTGGAGTCTGTTTAAGGAAGCTTGCATGATTTGTTGGCTTGAGGAGATAGATTTACCTTTGCAGAAAACGGTGATGTCATCTGCATATTTTCTTGTAAACACAGGAGCTTCGATATTTGCGTCTACATCGTTAATTGCAAGAAGAAAGAGTGTGACACTCAATACGGATCCTTGGGGTACTCCGTTTTCTATTTTCATTTCTTCAGAGAGGCAGCCGTTGATTCTCACTTGTATGGTCCTGTCTTTCATAAGACTTTTGATAAATTGAAACATATTTCCTCCGATTCCAATCTGCTGTAATTTTCTTAGAATTCCGTGTATCCATACCATGTCGTAAGCTTTTTCAATGTCTAAGTTGATGGCTAGAACATGCTGATTGTTTGAGAATGCTTCTTGTATATGCGTGTGAATGCTTATCAGGTGAGCTAAGGTTGAGTGGTTTGATCTGAAGCCAAATTGGTTATTGGATACAATTTTTTGAAACCACCTGAGTCGTGAGTTAATTATTTTTTCAAAAATTTTGCACATGTTGCACGTTAATGCGATAGGTCTGTAATTTTCACTTTTTGATCTGTCCTTGCCCGGTTTGGGTATTGGAACTACTATTGCAGTTTTCCATACTTTAGGAAATATGTTCTTAGTCCAGATTAAGTTATATATTTTCAGAAGGGTTTCAGTTCCCTCTGTGGGTAATTGTTTAATGAGTATATTGGGGATTCCATCGGGGCCTGGCGATGAATTTTTGGTACTGTCAATAGTTGAGGTGAGTTCCTTTAGGGAGATGGGGTTGTTTAAATGATATTGAGAACCGGTGTCTTGATTGCTGTTAAATGTAATCTCTTCTTTTTCTTCTTCTGTTTTATACTGAAGAAAATCAGCAGTATAATTTTGAGAGCTGGAATTTTTTGTAAATTTATCGGCCAGTATGTTTGCGATGCAGTAATGCTCTGTAATCATTTTGTTGTCATTCTGTGAGAATGGGATTGAATTGTACAATTTGCTTCCTTTTATGGCATTAATCTTATTCCAGGAGTCTTTAATGTTGTTTGATGCTGAAATAGATGATACAAAGACAGTCCAAGATTTAGCTTTGCTTTCTTTGATGATCCTTCTTGCCTTCGCTCTCATTTTTTTGTACTCAATCTTGTTTTCTAAGGTGTTGTGTTTTTTGTACTTGTTAAAAGCTCTTTTGGATCTTTTAATTGCGTCATTGCATTCGTCGTTCCACCAGGGAACTGATCTTGTCTTATTTGTAGGCCTGGAGTATTTAATGGATTCATATGTGGCTATTGTTATGACATTTGAGAAGGACTGAATGATACGGTCGATATCGTCGTTTTCTTCAAATATATCTTGCTGATTTAAGAGCTTGCTGATACATTTCTTGTATTGTTTCCAATTTGCTTTGTCGTAATTCCATTTGAGAGATCCTGCAAAGCTGTTAGGAATACTGTGGGGACAGTCCACATACAGGAGTATTGGGAAGTGATCACTGTCATGTAGCTGTTCGAGAACACCCCAGTTGCATTTTGGGGCAATTGCAGTGGAACATAAGGTAAGGTCTATTGCACTAAGATGTCCGTTGCTCATGTTAAAATGAGTGGGTTGTCCGTTGTTCAAGATAATTAGGTCCTCTTCATCAATAATATTTTCCATGTGGCGTCCTCTTGTGTCGGATTTGTTTGATCCCCATATTGTATTATGGCTGTTGAAGTCACCAAGTAGGATAAAAGGTTTTGGAAGTTGTTTAATCAAATCTTTCATTTCATTAGCATCGAGAGAGTGGCTATTGGGAAGGTAAATATTACATACACTGATTGTCGCTGGGCTTGGATTTTAATAGCTACAGCTTCAATCTCTGTTTGTATGTCAATTTGTTCTACAGGCAAGTATTCTTTTGCAAAAATGGCAACACCACCGCTAGCTATATTGGAGTAGTGACGGTTTTTGTTGTAGCATTTGAAACCTTTTAATTTACCTTTGCTGTTTGCCTTGAAGTTAGTTTCCTGAATGCAGATTATTTCCGGCTTGTGATTTTGGCATAGTAATTGTAGCCTTTCATATCGTGTGTAGAAACCATTTGTATTCCATTGTAGAATGTTCATTTTAGCTTTGAGAAGGGTTAGGTTCAGATATTTCTGTTGTGGTGGCTACATTTTGTAGTGGCCACCACAACATTCTCTTCATTATCTTGTTGGTAAGTCTTTTTGGATTCTTGCTGATAAATATTGGCCGAGTCAAATTTGTTGTATAATGGTTGTGGATACACAGGTCAACAATGGCGTCCAGTGGTATTCCTTAGAAGTGTCTTCATTTGTTTGAATTTTATTTAATAATGGAAGGTTGGTGTTTATCATGAGGTTTGTATTAAAAAGAATTCAGTGTCAGATTGTTTCCATGCTAGATTCTGAGTCGGATGTATCTGATTCTGGTATGTGTTTTAACAGCTTTTTTTAGTCTGGTGACTCTGCCTTTGATAACTCTGTCATTTAGTACAGAGTGAATGTCGTTGAGCATTTTTATGACAGCTGGGATGTCATTGGAATAATCTTTGACAATGGTAAGAGGGTCAGCAGAGCCCAAAGCATTTTCAAGTAGTAAGTGGAGTTGGTTTTCTGACAGTGGAAAAGAGTTTTTGTTCTTTTCGAACAAAGCTTTAGTTGGACTGAGCATGTCCTCAAGAGTAGTGCCAGGGTTACTGTCTTGTTCAGTTTCATCTTGTTTTGCAGAATTCTTTTTCTGTTTCTTTTTTTTGTCTTTTTCACATTGTTGTCTTTATTGGGGCTGTCATTAGCATTGTTGTTTGTTTCAGAGGGGGAGGAGGATTCATTTGGGAGGCTTCTCTTAAGGGGGGGGGAATTTATAGGGTCACTGGTTGGGGAGGCAGTGGGTGAATCAACTGTGATAGGTTGTACTTCAATGTTATTTGTGGGGTTTGAAGATATATTTGTACTTGTAGAATCCAGAAGGCAATTCTCTTTGTGGTGATTTTGGGGGCAGTTACTAGCAGTATGGCCTTCCATTTTGCAATTGAAACAGGTGATGTTTTCAGCAGAGAAAAAGATTCTATATGGAGTACCTTCATATACAATCACTGATGACTGAGGGAGTTTGTGAAGTTCTTCAGGTTGGATAAAAGTTTGCCTTCTGAAGCTCATAATGTGACTGAGATTGGGGTCAGACAGACCAGCTCTGATGAAAGATATACTAGAGGCAGTTTTAATGTCATGGTTCTTAAAAATATTTGTGATTTCCTCGTTTGGAATGAATGGGTATACATTTGATATTATGATTCTTTTGAATTTGTTAATTAGGGGTCTCACATTAACAGTTGTATTTTTAATGATCAAAGTAGGGTATTTGTTTGTTATAAGATCAGCATTGGTCTTGGAATTCAGAAACACACATATTCTATTATTGGATATTCTTGATATAAAAGTAATGGCACTAGGGGGAACAATTTCGGTTAGTTTACTTATATAGTCTTTGACAGTTAGATTTTCGCATGCGTCCAGTAGTATAGATTGTTCTTTTGATGGAAAACTCACAGTATTGGCGGCTCCGGCGTACGACTTCGTGGGTTGCTCTTGGAGGTTAGGTGACGGATTCATCTTGAGGTTTGATCGTACAGCTTTATTCATGTAGATGCGTCAAGCCAGCCGGCAGGCCGGCCAGAAAAACACTGTATACTGCTTGCAACACTGATAGCACTTTAAATAACACTGTAAGGTAATGATAATACTGAAGTGTTTTGGTTCGGAGATGTAGTATATCGATAAGCTGATAGAGCGCAGCAGTAGTTGTTGCCTCGACCGCTGTCGGACTACGAATGTCATTAAATGTTTGTACAAAGCTTTAAAAGAAATTTTATTGCAAGGCAAAAATTTACTTTTTGAATTTACTTTCTCTGCATAGTACGTAAAGAATATTGATGTGATCGATTTCTTTAAAAAAATATCTGTTGACCCTACCAATAAGATTGTTCTTGACATTACGATGAATACTATCTTCGATGCTTGATTACAATGATTTGACAGAAGGATGAGATCTATTGATAAGCTGCCAACAGTATTCAAAAAGTGCTGTATTTGTACTGTATGCCAACTGGTGCTGTATTTGTACTGTATTTGTATTGTACTGTATGCCAACTGGTATAAACTGATACTGCAGTGATATAAATAGATTCAGAAGCAATATGGGCAATATCTTAGATATCTCACAAAGTATTTCTGAACATGAACTACAGTTTTCAAATAGATCCAACGTCTAATTGCGATGTTCACTGAATAGTTTTGGGGCAAAGACAGTGTGCTCTGGGGGGTGCGACCAAATCTCATTTTGATTAAACTATTAGGAATTCGAAAAAAATTGAAATCGTGAAACAAGTGGTGCTGCAACAAGTCATGTTCTCTCGAATGATTGGTAACGGGAACACAAGATTATCATATTGCAACGTTTATCATAGGTAATACCACAAGGGCTTTGGAAATTGTCGATAAATCCCCGACTCGCGAAACGAGGAGTCCCAATTTAATCAAAAAACCTTGTGCGGTTTTTAAAAAAAATGGCTTAAAGAAAATAAAAAATTGTCTATGTTTGACACAATTTTTCGAAAAAAACATTAATGTTTTTGAAAAATTGAACATGACCTTATTTGAAGACCTGCTTTTTATGAACATATTTCATTAAGAACAAAAATTGTATCTTCATAATTGTAGTTGTAAGAAGATGCCAAAAAAATTGAATTTGTTCAATTTTCGAAAAATCAGAGTTTTCATCATGAGACCTAAGCCATTCTGTTAAATGACCTTCAGACTAACCAAAAACAAAATTTAGTCAAAATTGTTGGCGGCATTTTTTTGAAAATTTTGAAAATGTCCCAGGGGCTTCATGTAAAGTACCCTTCAAAACTAAAATATCGGTTTCAAATTCAAGGGACCGCGAGATCATTGAGATCGATTGGGGAGTATCAATTTTGGAGAAAATTGGTTGAACGGTTTAGTCGTTAGCGTTGTTCACAGACGGACGGACAGCAGTTTCGCTTTCAATTGGTTTTTTGGTATCAAGGACACCCACAAAATAGGGATTCTGGCTGCGCTACATGTTAGGAGATAATTGTTCTTAATTTAGCTACTGGATATATCCACTTTTTTGTTACCAGGGCCCTGTAATGTGCCCTGTGAGTCTTTCTGACGACAATCCGCCGCTTTTTCGCACAGCATCACGTAACTTTCCTTTACTATACGTACATACGTATGTATAGTATACGGGAAAGTAAAAATTACACAGACTCATATTCGAACACGAGCGTAACTAATGACTAGTTACTTATACTTCATCGTTTGTGCTAGAATCTCATTATTATCTATAAATTTAAGATCACTAAGGTTTTTCGTTTAGAATAAAGTTTGAGCTCACTTATCAACCAAATTTGGTATCTTTTTCTTTAAAGGAAAGGTCGCCCTAGATGTGGTTTCACTTGGTCTTACACGCTTGATAATTTAAACACTAAATTTGGAAAATATCTTAAAATTGAAAGAATGAACTCTTTTCTACTCTCATTACGTAATTTCACGATCAACTACATTGGTCTTGATCTGTGGTCAATGTTTCGTGGATTAGCGCGAGTAACCATGCGAATGTGAGGGTGCAGTTTGCGAAGCGAAGATAAGTGTGTGTTTTGTGAGTGAGGTTCGTACTTGTAAGTTAGAAGATTGTTATTAAATGCAAAGATTCGTAAATGTATTTAAACGCAATGCCCAGCAAATATCTGACGTACGAGTCCCTTTAAAAATATTTTCAATGAATATAATTACATGTACTATAGCCCACTATAATATATATGTGCAAATCTTGGTAAATATAAAACATTTCAATTACATTTTCAGAAACATTTTAAGCTCAGCGATTAATTGTATGAACAGTATTTGTATTGTTCCAGAATCTATTATTCTCCTTTATTTCATTGAGTAAGGAGAGTAAGTATTAAAAGACATGAAGCAATGATTTTGAGCTTTTCTGTTTTCCGTATTGAACTTACCACTTTTCTGTTGCAAATTTTCTTCAGTTCTCTCTCTAGTGCGTTGTAATCGCAAGGCCTCAGCTTGTGATATAATGAATTCTTTAAGCGGTGATCAGTGGCGTAGTTAGAGAGGGGCGGGGGAGGCGGCCCGGGTGACAGCATTTTTGGGGGTGGCACCAATTAGAAAATTTTATAGATTTTGTATAGATTACAGATTATAGCACAGATTTCGACGAAATTATAGATAAGTTTGCCGCCCTTAAATCTCGAAAAGTGTTTTTTTTATAAAAACACCCATTTGTTAACTAGTTATTCTTCGTTTTAGATTATTTATTTAAAAATTATATTACAATTATTCTGAAACACAGTTTTTTAATATATTAAAAATAGATGTCACTTGCAAATATACTTGTATTTTTGTTAAATAATGATAAACTATTCAGTAATAGATATTTTATATATAATTTATGGGGGGGGTGATACCATTACTTTTACCCCGGGTAACACCAAATAAAGCTACTCCAATAACACAACATAACTCAAACTTACGGGAGAGCAACGAATATTCTAAAAAAAGAGAAAATTAAATAATTTGAGGATCTAATATGGAGAAGTCGATTGCATTAGGAAATCAATCTCTAGTTTTAGTATTAAAGGTGTAGATCAGGTTTCAGAAAAATAATATTTTCAAATTTCAATTTGTTAACGGAAATTCTCCTTCAGAGGGATTCCATGATATCGAAAACTTTTTTTCTAAAAAAAAACAGGTTGTTTGTTTGTTCATCCTTCGTGACAGATAATGAAGTAAAATTAGATATTTTGAATAGAGCAGTCACTCAAGTGTTATCTGCAATACACAACTACCACTGCGCTAGTCAAATGGGATCAAAGTGAAATTACGCTCCAATTTATTTTAAATAATATTTCACGTAAAAATTACTACTAATAAAAGAAATTAAAATTGAGACGCATAATATAATATCAAATGCAATTTTAATATACACACTCAAACGAAACATTTACTGCAACGGTTCTCAATTATTAATAAAGTGACAATACTTGGTTTGTAAGCGTCTCTGTGATTGGTCAAAAACTGTATCGAAATGACAATGATTATGCAACTGGTTGCAGCCATCCAATGATAGCATTATACAATGGGAGTAAACAAATAATTAATGTGCCTTTGCTATATTTTCACATGAGTTATTTTAAAAATAACTCATATGAGAAAGCAACGACCTTATGTATTGCATAGACGAACGTGGAGTGTTGCTAATCGTCTTATCTCGCCTTCTCTGCCCGAGATCCAATAGTAGAATCCATAATCCTCTCACACGTTTCAGACTCGAAGCATTTAAATACCAGTCCTGTAATACTGACAGTACTATCTGGCATTTGCAAGATGTGCAATTGTTGTCAAATTACCTACATACCAACCTCAAGACTGAATTCCGAAAGCTGTAAAACAGAAGTACCATTGACTAAGTAACATACATTTATCTTCCATCCTACTCATTACTAGTTAATATTTGTGATTACATAATAATACCAATTTAGTCTCCATTATAATATATCAATAGTTCCAGAGCTGAAAAATGAATCACCACTTTCAGTCGCAACCACTAATTTTAAGCTGCTTTAGCATTTTCGTCGTGCACCAAGAAAAACTAACTACCTTCGACATTAGCTGCCGAGGGAATGGAGTTAGCTACCCTCGAACAGATCCGGCTTCCGTTTCTCATCTGCTGCCTAATCTATAGCTCGTAGGTTGTTGTATCACTCTTCCTTGCTCCTCTCCATGAAGTAGGGCGTTCTGCAATTCTGTAAGATCTTATAGAATAGCCGCGAGTTTCAAATAAGCAATGCGACTTTACTGAATCTTTTGTATTAAAAATGCATTTAAAAATCAAAGGTAACTGGAGTTGTAATGTTGAAAGTGGAAAGCAACAAGCGCCAGTTAAGTTAACTATTAGGTCATTGTACACCTCATTTACGTTAATATCGTTACAAATCGAATATATATCGAATATATATAATAATATAATATAAATATATATAATCGAATATATATAATAATATCGAATTACTAATGGCCTACAGGGCCAAAAATACTGCTAATAAAACACAAAATTGTTTACCAACAAGCAGCACTCACGTTGCTCAAGGACAACAAATAAAAATAATAAAGATAAAAATAATAAATTCATATCTGACACTCCAATAAATTCAATATTTGTCGGCCCGGTGTCGAGATCACTAAGCTATAGTGTCGTAGCGATCTCGGACCCAAGGGTCGCGGGTTCGAGTCCCGCCTCGGGTATGGTTGTATGTGTTCGTCCTTTCACCCCCCCTATCGCCAACATATCGTTTCATCCTCATAGGTACCATAACATTAAAATCCAATAGTGGTCGCTCATGACCTAAAGTTGATGCGACCTTAAATTACAAAAAAATTAAATATTTAAAGAAACAGTTTTTACAAAAACTGCAAAAACATGGTGTTTTATATGTTCAGTTTAACAGTTCTTTAGGTATCAAGAATTTAAAAAATTGCTATTTTATAAAACCACACGCTAATTGAAAATATTTAATGGTGAGGGACTTTTCTTGGAGCCTTGCTGCCATTTGAGGTCAGCTGTGTAGTAAGCAGTGAGTTTGAGAATTCAGTCGGTTCACGCAGTATGAGATCAGGTGGAATAACACATTCAAATATGTGCATTTTTCAGACAAAATTGAAATTGTTTTTGTATTTTCCTGAGTGCCTGCATAGCTAAGAAGACCATAGATATTCTTTTGGTTGATCGGATGCTGCGAATAGGTTTCTTTCAATTTCTGTGCGAATTGGAAATTAGTAATATAGATAATGTAAATTAGGACATATCTGATGAGTCGAGTCATTGTCGCATGAATAATTTCTTCCCAAACAAGAGAAACCTTCTGGTGGGAAAACTGATTTCAATTTTCTCACCACCGACTTACGTGGTTCAGGGCTTCAATTGATGTTATTTTGATTACTTTTTTATTTAAGGTCGCATCAGCTACTAGGTCACTAGCGATCACTATTGGGTTTAACGTTATGGTATGAGGATGAAACGATATGGTGATGATAGGGGGGGAAAGGACGAATACAAACAATCATGCCCGAGGCGGGACTCGAACCCGCGACCCCACGGTCCAAGATCACTACAGCACTACTGATTTAGCGATTTCGGCCATGGGACCGACAACTGATGTTTCTGCAGTGCCTCTGACCGGGAGGTCGTGGAATTGGAGTTCCGACGATGGCCGGATTTTCGATACTAGCTACGACATAGCTAAATCAGCCGCAGTCTGGAGGACACTTCTAGCGGCCAGCTGCTCTTTTCGGCAGTTTCTCCGATCACCAGCAAGTGAATGCCGGAGCAGTACCCCAAGAAGCGGCCCACGGACCGCGCGCGATCTTACTTCCTCTTCCTCTCCCTTTACTGATGCACACATGCAATTCACTACAACACATGTAAGGAGACCAGAGCGAGTCCCGTCTGGGGCGGTGCCCCGCTGCTGGGAAGTATCTGATTGAGGGAAAAAAAACCACAGCCGACGTTTAGGTCGGTTCCGGATCTCGCCATCCAGCAGAGAAAGCTCGCCACCACCTCCCGCGATAAAAGCACGCACAGCGCTTACGGGACCAATGATCTTAACAGTTGACGTGCTCGAACGCACCAATCACTCAACCTTTTTCTCACCGGGTTGCAGTTTTTCTGGATCATGCGCGCCCAGTTTCTGGTGGTGGTGTTGGCTGCCCTGGCGGCGCGGTCGCAGGGCGCTGCAACGCGCCCCGCGCTGCCCTCGCTGGCTGCGCGCGCGCTGGAGGAGGCGCTGGAGGAGGTGCCCGGAGGGCCGTGCCGCCAGCAGGTGGCCCTCGTGGCGCAAGGCCTCCGCAACGTCTCTGCCTGGGCGTTCAGCAGTAAGTCTCGCCACAGCGATGCCGCAAGGCAGGGGCGACCAGAAAGAGAGGGCAGGTGGGGCAACGTGCCCCAGGCCTCGACTTGATTGGGGCCCGAATTTTTTTTTCATTGAAAATAAATGAAATGTACAAAAGTTTAACGTTTAAGTTTTTTTCTGATGCATGGTGAAATTGATTCTGTTGATGAATTGGGGAAGGAGGGATTTTTTTGTTTAAAAAAAGGGGTTCCCTTTGATCAACTGCCCGGGCGCCTGGATTTCTCTGGGCACCCCTGCCACATGGTGTGTGTGTGTGAGGGGCACAAAGTAGACATGAAGTGCAGAAACCGGGATGTTAAAATAAGATGGCAAGTGATGTTAAACTAGTGGTGCTACAATAGCACATACTTTTTTCGCGTCAGTAACGGATACGAAAATTTTAATACCGCAATTTATGTACATATTAACACATCGCAGCCATCACTTGTAAATCTCATTCCGTATCGTAACGCATTAGGCTAGAAAATTTAATTTATTCGAAGGTAGCGCATCATCAAAAATTCGACAATCCAAAACTCCGTTACACCCAGAAACCCTGCCCAACAAAGAGTTATTCTGAGGATTTCATAATGCCGTGTCGCGGGGTTCCCATTGTATTGCAACCTGATAAATACTGAACTATTCTAGTAAAAGAAATGCTGAAAATTCGAATATGTAAATTTTTTTACATTTCATTTCAACAAATCTCTATCATCAATATTATACTTAAGCGATTTTTGAAAATACGGACAGATTGCCGAAAAGGGTACCAGCACCATTTTCTTTTCCCTTTTTTGATATAGGAAAAAATTGGAGCAGTTTTTGAGAAAATGATGTTTTATAAAATCCATTTACTCCAAGCAAAAATTACAGGAAAATTCTCATTTATCAGAACATTGTACATGATTTTTTTTCTAAAGATCTGAATTTTTAGAACAAGTTTCATTTAAGACAAACATCTTTGTTTTTAATATTTTACTTTTTTAAAAGTTATGTTTTTGCAATCTTCGAGAATTCAAAATTCGCCCAAAATTGGACCCAAAATGAAGTCCATAATGGGATCCAAAATGGGACGTCCCGGCAATAAGAGCTTTTCTCTCGAAAATTAGCGCACGATTTCAATACTTTTTCTTCTTACGAAATAAAGGCGAAAAATATAAACAAAGTATTCCACAGAGAGCGGAGTACCGGAGAGAGCTCGCCCTGACAAGGTCGTAAAATGCATGGTTCGTTGTGCTTCCAAGGAGGCAGGTCCGCCCCCTTCCGATTGACGTGGATCAGTGACAGCAACGGCTGCCATTGCAACGTTTCTGACCGGGAGGCCCCAGAGCAGTGGTGTTAAGGTCTACTGGTGGCAGTGGCACGCGTCGTGGCCCCGTGGCATGCCACGACCTTCTCTGCGCAACTAGCGTCGGGGAAGGAAACTATTAGTAACCCCGCTGTTTTACAATAAGGATGGCGTTGTCTCTGGTTGCAGGGTAATGGAACTGCGTGGAGGGGCGATTTCGTCATGACACTCGTGCCACGGACTCCCGCTCGTGGCATCAACGTTGACAACACTGTCCTAGGGTTTGAGTCTCGACGGTCGCAAAGTTTCAAAGCTGTGCCAAGCCGGAACAGCCATGTCAACACATCTGATTAAAAACTAATTGATAATTTATTGCCACAATTTCGTGTTTATTGCCTCATATTTTCGTTGAGAAAACAGGTGTGATGTGGCTTGACGCAACTCCGGAACACATATAAGTTAATTTCGATCTGTAGCTCGATGGAAACTCTACGAAATTTAACTTATGTGCGTGCTGAGGCGACGCGTCAAGTCAGCTCTCACAGATTTTCTCAATGAAAATTCGTAGAAATTATTTAGCAATAAATCGAGATAGTTTCTATTGAGCTTCGGAACAAATTTAACTTCTGTGTGTGCTGGCGTTGTGTCAACCCAGCTCACACCTGTTTTCTCAACGAAAATGGGTGGCAATAAATTCGAAATTTTGGAAATTAAATACAATAAATTGTTAGACACATTTCATTCGGGTGTGCTGGCATGGATGTTAAAAGTTAACACAGCTGAGTTTCGACATCAACCAGAGATCTAGACCGAATTCAGCCGCTGTCTGGCTGTCAATTCTACCGACTGGCTGCCATGATATGTTGTTTTCCGTGTTTTTTTCCGTTCGATATCAGGTAACTGCTGGAGTAGTTCTCTAACAAACGGGCCAAGTCTAATCTCCCACCAGTGGGGCACCAACGCTGCCGGAACAAGCTCTAAGCTCCCGACTCGTCTCCCTCCATGAGTGGTAGTGTAGTGCATGTATGTGTGTAAGTAAGGGGTGAGGATACGACAAGAATGAGGATGGTAAGATCGCACACGGTCCTTGACCCATTTGTTCAGGTACTGCTCCGGCATTCTTCTAGTATTCATAGGAGTAACTATGGATAATACAAAAATAAGATTTTCTCAAAAAATAGCTCCAAATTTTTTCTTAAAACTTTTGGTAGGAATAGTACTAATTGTACTCTATGAGATGACATAAACGATATATTGCCCTATTCTTTTGTTTTTTTCAAAAATTACAAAAATGCAATTTGTTTACTTGTCTCTCACGTCGTTAATATTTACATTAGCGGAGATTTGTTCACATTAATATATTAATGAGTATATGTGCTTTAAATAATGTCCAGTAAAGTTTCTCGAAAACTCAACCGTTTTCTGTGAAATGTGGGTCAAAATATCGGCATTTTCAGAAACGCTCAAACGCTTTTTTCTCGTAAATAGCTCCAAATTGTTTCTTCAAAATTTTGGAACGGATAGTGATAATTGCACTATTTAATATGACGTAAGTTTATTTTGAGGTATTTTTTTGTTTTTTCAAAAATTACACAATTGTAATTTCTTGAAAGATCTCTCACATCTTTAATACGCACATTACCAGAAATTTGTAAACATTATTATATTTGTAAGTGTAAGTGCTTAAAACATCTTCAAATGGAGCCTTTTGAAAACTCAAAACTTTTCTGTGAAAAAGAGCTTCAAATTTTACATTTTTAGTAGCGCTTAAATGCCATTTTTTAAACACTACAGAGAGTTTAAAAACAGCTACAGCTGGCCCAGACCCAAGGAAATAGAAAACTAACACGGGAAAGTTTGTGCCATTCTGTAACACTACTAGTTCATTATCACGGCCCGGCGATGAATTTTTTTGTGCCGAAAATTCGCCGTTGTTTCACGCAGCATTATATAACTTTCCCTCTACTATGTGTCTTACTCCGTATTTACGTATGTATAAGGGGCAGTAAAAAATAACGTTCTCATATTAGTAGCTTGTTTAGAGGTTACTTCCAAGTTTTTATTTATATTATATTTGAAGTTAATGTATTTGTTCATGCCCTTGAAAGGCAAATTTTTGTCGAATAAGATAAATAAATATTAAAAAAACAACTATTTTACAGACCATGATGACGGAGGATCGTGAAAATAAGCGCAAATAAAGGAGAAGGTCGTACAATAAATTAGGGGTGTATTGTGAACAATACAAAATAATTATAAGCTTACCAGAATTTCATCTGTGTTTTATGACATTCGTCTTAAAACCTTTTTGACTCACCTTGCATCTACTAACTAATGCGGAAGTTACACAAACCATTACTGGGTGAAAACTGTAGAGTATTACGCTGCCGTTAAAATAAATAACTTGTTGAACACATAGTTGGGGTATTGGGAGACAATACTTCCTTGAATATCATCACTTTCACGTATTCGCACAAACCCTGTAGTTCTAGGAATACTTCAACACATTATGTCACATACATAAGGCAAACGGGTGGAACAGTACGTCATCACGACAAACACAACGAGGCCACTCAGAATACTTTCGCATTTACTGATGCAGAGGATTTGAAGGTTACTTTGTAGATAAAGCAAATTAACTATTATACATTCTGAGTATGATACATTGAAAATCATATAATACAATAGCATAGGCTGGTTGTGCAGAAAGGTTAAGAGGTCTGGTCCGTCACTTTTCTGTACCGACGAAAAATGAAGAAATGATCGAGTTAAACGAGTTTAGAACCCGTTTTCCTTGGTCATTTTTTCGTTATTTTTCGTTGGGACAGAAAAGAGACGGGCCAGACCACGCAATTTGTTCGAAAAAATGACGCATACTTCATTTTTCGGTACAAATTTCATCCAGTTCGACTACCGCGCTCCTGGCGCCATTTTTGTTAACTTTCTCTGGTGGTGTGATTTGTTCCTTTTGAACAGTTTCGAGAGCATTCTAATGCGTTGAGTTGGAATAGGAAGATATTACATAGTGAGAAATGTAATATGTACTGTGTTCTAATGATGACTCGTTCTGTGCTGAGCCCTTATATAACCTAACTTAATTTGTTACTACGTTAAAACCTAACTTAATTTGTTAATTTTTCACAGATACTACGGTCAACTGTTTGATCTTCAACCCTTTTTGAGGCTTTCAGAGGAAATATTTTCATCATGGTTGCGTGCAGAAGAAGAAAAAAATTCTGTGAAATGCTCGTTATCGTTCATTCAGTTTTGAAATCGAAACACTAGCGCGTAAAAATGAACGACCCTTTTCAACCCATTTTCTGTACACAAAAAGATGAAACTAGTGATGCTACAGAATGGCACAGACTTTCTCGTACTAGTTAGTCTTCTAATTTCTTGGGTATGGGTAACTTTTTGGTTTTTCCCAACTCTTCCCAGCTCCCATCAGTCGCCACCGATTTACATTTTCTCAATTTTTCTGTCCCCTATTGGTAGAACTGAATATGAATTTACAAATATTATAGAAGAGTACAACCTCGTCTATATGGAAATTTTTGTTGAAAAATCTGGAGCTGTTTTTGAGACAATGCCATTTAAGCGTTTCTGTAAATGCGAACTTTGAAGCTCTTTTTCACAGAAACGTTTCGAGAAAAATAATTTGAAGCACTTCGAATTACGAATGCAATAATGTATACAGAAGGCTAGATATATAAATATTACCGGCGTGAGATAATAAAAAATGTTTTTGGTAATTTTGAAAAAAAGATGATTGATGCATCAAAGTCTTTGATGTCATATTATTTAGTCCATTTTGTACTTTCCGTTAAAAAAAGACAAAATTTGGAGCCTTTTCGAGAAAATGGGTTTAAGTGTTTCTGAAATTGCGCGATTTCAAGCTCATTTTCACAGAAAACTTTATAAGAACTTTTTTCGAGAAACTTTGTAAGATATCATTTGAAGCACAAGCATTAATAAATGCAATAATGTACACAAATCGCCGATAATGAAAATATTAACGACGCGAGAATGATGTAAAAAAATTACATTAGTGTAATTTAAAAAAAACAAAAAACAAAAGATTAGAAAAACGGCGTTTATGATATCTTTTACAATAAAGTTAGCACTATCCCTTTAAAAATTTAAGGAAAATATTTGGGCCCGTTTTTGACGTATTTTTGTTTTTGATTTTTTTAACATTGCACATATTTCACTCAATATTGCGTAAAAAGTAATAAAATTATCAAAGAAATATACAGGACCTTAATGAAACAACTCACAATGGACAACTAATTTCATTTAAATGAAAAATCTCTATCATTAATATTGTCATAGGAAGACGCCGAAAAAAATTCTAACTTAAGTAGTTTTCGAAACTTTACATGGACGTACAGACAGACTGACGGATGTTTTGAAGAGTAAAACCAACACTTTTTCGGTATCAAGGACTCGCTATTCGTGAAATCTGACTACATAACGTGTTAGAGGGAGTAATTTAGTAAATATTAGGACATGATTTATCAACTTTTCTGTATCAGGACCCTACAATATGAGTTTTTCTGTCGAAAATCGCTGATTTTTTTCCGCAGCATTTCATAACTTTCTGTGTACTACGTATATTTTTTCATGTATACGTACGTATACGAGAAAGTGAACATGGCCGTGCAAAACGCGCTTTAGCCGCGAAGAATATTAGGACAACGAATGGGCCCATTCTTTTAGGTGGGGTAAAAGAATTTAAAAGCTACCGCCTCCGCGAAATTTTAGATAAAACCACGACTATTTTTTGATGATTCATACAAGTTAACAATGTGCACGCCTTAGATTAAAAAGTTTACAATTAAAAAGCGTATGCCGAAGTTATTCATGAATTCAATAATAAATCCTGGTAGTAAAGTTAGAAAACTACTTCAGCCGAAGAAAAAATGGAGGTGGTGGTAAAGGTCGCGGCCGAAATGGTGGGAAGCAAAGTGCATGTTGGTCCTTTTCATTAGATATAAAAATGCAGACTTGAGAGGGTTGGCCTACATTTACCCAACAGCGTAGGATCTTATTCACAATATTGTTTTCCCATGAAAACACGAAGGACATCGAAACATTTTTGTGCTCACAATATTATATTTTCCGTCTGAATGCTGCATAATCGGAAGAATATCATCGTCATAATATTTTACTGAAAGTGTCTTCAATAAAAAATAAATTAGGACGTAGGTACTTGAAAGTATTGGAGGATGTGTCTCTCATTTCCCTTTCAAAAACGCCCGTAGTACAAAGTACAATTCCGCAAAGATCGGAATCTGCATCTGAGAGGTACTCGGAGCTGGAGAGCTAGTGCGTTTAATGCACTCCCTTATTGCCAGAGTACACACGTGTGTCATGTTCCAGATGCATTGCTTCGCTCAGTGGCCTCGTGTGTGCGCAGTGGCGGACGCGACGGCCAAGGTGCCCTCGGGGCTGCTAAGCGGCAACCTGCGCGCGCTGGGGGACCTGGACCAGTGCGTGGCGGTGGAGGCGGAGGTGCAGAACACCACCTTGCGCGGCAAGTACTGCCTGGCCAGCCTCCACGTGGACTCGGACAGCGAACCCGTCGCCCGCCTTCTTGACGTCGCCACGGCCGGACGCCGGCACCTCGAGTTTCGCCATCGTCAAGTGGATTTGGTAACAATGCCGTCATTCTCAAAATCATGCAATATGTATTCGCTGCCTAAGGGGTGTTTAGTCCAAAAATGGTAAAAAGTAGATACGTCATAGTTGTACGTAAATAAGTTAAATCTACTTGTGGGTATAGAGAGCTAAGTATCAGGCCAATTTTACACTGACTTTGATTTGTGAATTTTGAGTTTGTGAGAAAAAACATATCTATTGTAGTGTGAAGAGGGCTACCTGAACATATGGTTAGAAATACAATGAACTGGAAGGATGCTCGTGGCTCCACTACCGGTGACATGTTGCTGAGGCAGATTAAAATACAAAAATCTTATGATAGTACATTTTTAAAACACGTATTTCTCAAAACTCTTATTTTCTTCTTTAAGCAACAAACACAGATAGTAGAGTGGAAACATTGGAATTACTCGGTCCTGTAAAAATGGAAAGAGCTTTGAAAAATCTATTTTTTCCCTTGAATATTTCGAATCCAACAGTGTTAAAAAATCTCTATGTTCTGCATCTTCAACTCTGCTTATTAGAATATTATCTGTATCATTTTAATACATATTAAGATATTTTGTTTAAATTAATTAAAATGTATTCTTTAAAGAAACAAGAGGGATATATGCATATGAATACATTCACGTGCATTGAAATGTAAGCTACTATTTATTTAAATAGTACATGGGAGTGATGTACTGTGTATCAAATGCAGAGCTGAGGTCAAAGAATACTGCTGGAATGGACATACCATAGGAAAAAACTGAAGAAGTCTCTAATGCTAATCGAAGTGCTTGAGCCGTTGACGAATGACCAGCCTTAAATCCGAATTGTTCTTGTACTATTAAATTTTTCTAATTAAACTTTTCTTCATTCTGTCAAGAGTTCCAAAGTTTTCCCCAAAATGGGTAGGTGGCATATAGGTCGAAAATCGTTCCAATATTTTAGGTTTTTACCCTGTTTTGGTAATAAAATGATAATAGCTTTTTTCAGATGGGTGGAAAGTAGCAAAGACTGAGACAGGCATTGAAGATGATGAGAATGAGATTAATGGCTTTGGAGCGTAGAATTTTGTCGATCGACGATGGAATTCTGTCATGTGATTGATGTGTCTGATATGTTGAGTTATTTCTTCCTTCGTCGTCGCCCAAGATGTGTTCGATTCGTTTTCGTGGATATTTTTACTTGATCCTCCTTCGCCAACTGAGTCATTTTCATCTTTTTCACCTCTTTGTGTTTTGTAAGTAAGATTTGTGTAATAAGATTGCATCTGTTGATGGAACAGTGAATCTTTCTTGAAGAACATCAGCGAACATTTTAGTTTGCCATAATGGATCGTACGTAACACTTCTGTTTGGCGATTCTAGAGCTGTGATAGGCAGAGGAGTAGCCCGTAGTTTTTTTCTGTAGTTTCCAGAAGTATCTTAGTTATAGTTATAGTTAATGCCTTATTTTACGTGGCGAGACTCGGGCCATCAGGCAAATTTCGCTACGCTCCTTTCACCTAGCGGAGAAAGAAGGTATTATCTCGGGCGACGAAACAGGCGATTTGAATTTAGCTCAGAGGCGTCATTTAGGCTCGAGGATCTTTTACATGCAAGTAAATCTACTAACATGGGCCAGGCTTTACTTCCCCTCCGCGGAAGGCGTACGAAGGCGCCTTTAAAAATCCATGGCTTCGATCGGGTTTGAACCCGCGAATTTGGGTATGACAGTCCGGCACGCTAACAGTCACACCATCGAATCCGCATACGTTCCTCCTAGTATTTGGTTTTCTTTACTGTAGTAGAACCCATTGTTGATGATATTCTCTGAGATTCACTTGTCGTGTTATTCTTGCTTAAAGAAATTGTTTATCTTCAGAGTCTCTTGTCCGTGCACGGCGGCGGTTCCTGATTAGGTTAAGGATTTCTACGGGAAGTTACTGTGATTGGTGGATCCCTCCCGACATAAAATGTACTCTTTGGATTTTATGATGAATGTTTTGATTTTGTCGTTAAGATTGTTGATCGCCGAGTCCACTTGTTCACTTTCAACTTTTATATATTTTTCTAAATCTTCTTTTATAATCAGAAAGCGTCAGTTCTGTGAGTAGTCCTTTGATTGTAATTCTGTGTCTTAGTTCTTCTGTTTCTCTGTGGAAAAAGAATGACAGACTTTGGTTGTACTTTTTTCATTTCTGCAACGTCGGAAACGAGGGCTTTATGGTCTTCCTTGTTGCTAGGTTTAATAATAAAATATTTTCCACTTCGTACCCCATGAATGGGACCCTTGGTGATGAGCTGAAACTGCCGCATTAAAAGGGGTGTAATCAACTCAAGTTCTACTTCGATGTTTTCTGTACTTTTTCTGGATGGCGGTTTCCGTCTTTGGAAAGTATTGCTTGCAGGTGTTTCCGTGGGGATTGTACTTGCGTGGGTATTGACTTTCGGCTCACTTTGGCTAGATTTAGCTTATGAAAACTGCCTTCACGTGCTGCAGTTGGTTGTGTTGCATTTTGCGACATTGAAGTATCCTTGTGCTCGAGAGGAGAAAAGCGGTTTTGAGTGGGTATTGGCGGTTTAGGCTTGAATATGTTTTTTGTTAGGGTAAACCACTCCTCACTTCCGCGATTATTTGTTCTTCTGCTATCTCCATGTTTTCATCTGTGGTTTTAACTTAACTGTTGGCAGTAGATTTCTCAATTGTTTGATTCTGTTGCGGTATTTGTTTAAACACTTCTGTCTCAGATCTTGTTGAAGATTGAGCAGAGTGCTCTAATTGGAGAGTACTCTAATAAACATTGGGATGGAGATGACACATGCTCTGGTATGGCAAGAAATTCTATATAGTTAGAGGGAGGGATTTGTATTCCTTCTTTGTTCCTGGATTTTCTATATCATGTTTTGGATTTAGCAATTCATTGCTTAATCAATGTGGTGTTTCTAATCGATGTCGGCCGGTTTAGATGAATTTCCGGATTGTTTGTTAAAGACGTGCGCGCCAGCCATTATACACCCGTTAACTCACATATTTAATGCATCCTTATGCACCGGAATTTTTCCAGATATTTTTAAAACAGCCAAGATTAAGCCGCTCTTCAAAAAAGGCAACAAAAATGAAGTTCAAAATTATCGGCCAATTTCTCTTTTGTCAGTTTTTTCCAAAATATTAGAGAGACTTTTTTACGTGCGAATGGAAACCTTTCTCAATAAACACGACGCGTTTTCAAATTGCCAACATGGATTCCGGAAATCAAAATCTACGGAAACAGCCATTTTTTCTTTTCTTAAGGATGTTGCCTCATCATTGGATCAAAACGAAGCAACTATTGGAATATTTTTAGATCTTTCAAAAGCTTTTGACGTCATTGATCATAACATTTTACTTTCAAAATTACCTTCGTATGGAATCCGTGGTATTGCTCTAGATTGGCTATGTTCGTACCTTAAACAACGATCTCAGAGAGTAGAAATACCTTACTGGAATGATGGAACCTTATGTACACACCTTTCCGGTTCTTTGCCAATTGTACGTGGAGTCCCGCAAGGATCGATTTTAGGCCCTATTCTCTTCCTATTATACGTAAATGACATGCCCTTAGCGATTCGAAACGGAAGAACAGTTCTCTTTGCGGATGATACAAATATTCTTTGCAACAAAGAAAGCGTAAATAGTACATTATCAGACGTTTCAAATTGGTTCCGTAATAACAAATTAAAAGTAAATGAAAATAAAACAGTTTCAATGCAGTTTTCCATATCAAATAAAAAATTCTGTACTCCATTGAAAATGAACGGTGTGCCATTGACTGATGTTAATGTAACAAAATTTTTAGGTCTATCAATTCAGTCAAATCTCAAATGGAATGCCCACTTAAATGAATTGAACACAAAATTAAGCTCATTATGCTACGCGTTCAGAATTCTTTCAAATTCCGTCAGCCTTCATACAGCTCGTTGTGTATATTTTGCCAATGTTCACTCCCGCCTGAGATATGGCATAATATTTTGGGGAAACACATCTTATAGTTCACAGACTTTCAGATTACAAAAAAGAATTGTACGAATAATAAGCAAATCCAACCCACGTGATTCTTGTAAGTCACTCTTTATTAATCTAGGAATTTTACCATTACCTTGTCTCCTGATTTACGAATCAGTAGTTTTTGTCAAAAATGACTTACTTAAGGACGGGAATATATTTTCAGCAAACGCCGATGTCTATAAGTATAACACACGACGTAGTAATTATATTCACCAGGTGGCAGTATCAACAGCTCACTACAAAAAATTCACATACAATTCATGTACATTACTCTACAACACTTTGCCAGAAGACATTAAACGATTAAATTCAATAGAAAAGTTTAAGTCCCAAGTAAAATCTTTTCTGCTGCATAACTGTTTCTATACAATTCGAGACTATACCGATCATCAAAAAGGAAAGTAGAATTAATTTTAACAATGATAGTTAATGTAATTATTTATCATTTGGACTGTATAATTCTAAAGAACCTGTAACAAGTATTGTACCACAGTTTCTGGGTTGATGGCCCCCATCTCGATCAGGTTTTTCGTCCAGTTTCCCTGATCCTTGAGCAAATGCTGAGATGGTCCCTTGTTTGCTTCTGGACATAAATGTAACTTCATTATTTGTGCACGTCTTCTGAATTTCAGTGGGAAATATAGTTATTCAAATTATCGTTTTTCATATTATCGCGGCAAAAAGTATTATTCTTTCATGAAGAACATGAGGGTTCAGGGCAGGAATTTATAGCTAATTTACCTTTGAAAATATATTTTATTATATAGGGGCGAATATTTTGTCAACAAAACTCGAAAAAACCTCTCTTTTCTGTATTCAAAATTCGACTATAATATGGTTTAGGATAGAGACCACAGAATTATGAAAACGTGCACAAAATTCACTTCTCCCCATAGCTCGTCATACGCAGTTTTTAACTGTTTTTGACATAAATAAATAAATAAAATTGACGTAAAATAAATAAATCTTATTCCTATGTATATAAAATTGCTGCCTCTAAAATGTTTGTAGCCAGAATCCGTTTCGTGTGTCGTTTGCAGGGCAACGGGGAGCTGGAGGCGTCGCCGGGCTACACGCCGGAGTTCAGCCGGTGGGAGGTGGGCGTGTGCGTGCCGGCCGCGTGCTCGGCCGCCGACGCGCAGGCGCTGCTGGGCGGCGTGGCGCGGCGCGCGCTGGCGGGCTCGTCGCTGCGCGCGCACGTGCGCGTCCCCGACAAGGACTGCCAGACGCGCGGCGGCGCCCGCAGGCCCCTCGGAACGGCGCACTACGCCTTCGTGTAAGGATCCTTGGCGCGGTGTAAGGTGTGTCAGCCAGCCGCCTTTGGGGCAACTTTTCTGAAGCCAGTTTGAGGCTAATTCCTCGCTTGTGCGTACGGTGCGCACGGTCGGTTTGGGTCACGTAGCAAAAGACATGCATCTTAAGATGATATCTTAAACTGTGGCTATTACACGGTTTTACAAAATATTTTCTACCCATTTTCCTAACTATTCGCTCTAGACTTTACCAATTCCACCGCGAAACCACAAATCACTGAGAAATTAGAAATCAGCTGGCCAAAAACTTTCGAATGGATTACGACCAATCACGACCTTGCCCAAATGAGACCCAAAGACCGCAGCGCTTATATGCAAGAACTGTGAGAACTAGTCTCACATAGCTTCAGTTTTAGACGGAAGTGAACACACCTATGTATCTTACACCGTGCCCTTGGCGCAGTGTAGCGTTCTTTTCGAGCAGTGATAAACAGGGGGCGCATTTTGATTATCGAAAACAGGGGTGTCCAATTTGCAATGCCTCAAGGGCCACCACAACAATTTTTAATATGGTTTTGGGCAATATTTTCATTACTCAGGCGAACTACTTCTGACTTCCCCATATTGTTGATCTCGGCACTTAGCCCCGCTGCTCTGAAATGGGGGAGAGGCGAATGGACCTAGACGTGATATCAGTCCGTAGCATGCGTAACGCAGTGAAACACATTGGGATGATTTTGAATTTCTGAATTTACTAGAAAGAAATCCTCAAATCTAAACTTGAACCTATTTTTACGTTAAAGGGGGTGCTGACCCTTTTGTGGGGCCGTACGCGGCCCGCGGGCCGCCAATTGGACAACTTTGATCAAAAGCATAGAAAAAATGAATACAATTCTCTTCAAATGTTTTAAAATGTCCTAAAAGCAAAGAAAAAAGACGTAGAAATCTATCAAAACCAGTTCATATGAACTACTTAAGCTGTTGAATAAGTAACTGATGTAATCAAGGCTTTTTCTTAACGTTCAAGTAAATTCAGCTTGCAATTTCTTGGTTTGGACTGTTCATTACCAGGAAATCTCTGTCTATAATTATCCCAAAATCGGACAAACCGACAATAGCCCGGATAGGTGTCACAGATGTCTCTCTCAACGGCTGATATTACAATTACTGAGAGCAGAAATCGAATAGGCTACTCAGGAGTTCTGTAGAGAACATTTGTTGCATCTAGTAAATATTATTTGAAGCAAGTACCATTAAAATATTTATATTGATGAAAACAGCGAAAAATGCTTTAAAGTCTCGGAAAAAAACAAAAAAAGTGTAGGGACTTGGCAGCTCCCTATTAGAGACTGCCTGCCCTCTCCCTTTTTCGTGCGTTACCTTGACAGGTCACTTTAAAAAATCGAAGTATACAGGATTTATACGTCACAGCTCGTACAGGAAATTACTGCCTCTGATTTGATACAAACGCGAGTGCAATAAATCTTTTAAGGGGGATGTTCCTGCCGATACAGTCATCTTTCCAAATATCCACTACAGATTTAATTTTGAAGCTAGACTAATGTAACTTAGCATAGTGATTAAGTATACTTAATAGTATTTTTTTAAATTCAAAAACAAAATTGAAAATATTAGTGCGATTTTATGAACCCGCTATCTCGCGGCTTACCTATTTTTATAAAGGTGCACATTTCAGGGAAACGCATTAAGCTGTAGACTTGAAATTTATAAAGTAAACAATACGCACTTAAATAATGGATTTAACAAATAATAATTAATGTAATACAAAAATTATTTTTTCAAAAATATTTTAATTTTATCACTAACATATTTCATTTCTTTTTTAATTCATTTTGATATAACACAAACAATTATTAATATAATTGTATAATTATTCGTTAAAATGCTCACTCACTCACTCTTTATTCACTGGAAATTTCAGAACTTTATGTTTAGTGCGAGCCGCGAAAAGTGCCTTTCATACCTGAAAATGTAAATCAGAAAACTGTAAAAGAAAAATAGCCTCTAATAACCTCCAATAGGTGAAGCGCACGTGAAACTGATCCAGAATAAAAACAAACACATGAGAGATATCTGCTGGGTGAACTACAGAACTGTATAAATTCAGAATGGCAGATTAGGCTCCAAATTTAAATTGTGTCATCAAAACTCGCCAAATTTCTCTGAAAACTGACACCTGACAGAAAAAGGGGCGTGGCCGGAGGGGTGCAGTTATTAAATAAAAGTATTAAAAAATATATCAACTTGCCCTACAAGAATAATTTTTACTTTCCCGTAAATGCACGTATAAACGGAGTAATATACATAGTACATGGTACATAATATACGTAGTACAGTAATGTTGCGCGAAAAACGGCGGATTTTCGGCAGAAAAAAATTTATTGTCGGGCCCTGATGATGGTGGATAAAACCAGAAAAAGTGGATAAAACCAGTTGCTAAATTAAGGAGAAAAATCCCCTAACACGTGGTGTAGCCAGAACCCCTATTTTGTGGGTCCTTGATACCGAAAAACCAATTGAAAAGAAAGCGTCCGCCTGTCCATCCGTCCGTCTGTGAACACCACTAGTGCCTAATCTATACATAGAAGTTTTTTTCAAATTGTAGAAACCCCTGTCGATCTGGTTTGAGTCAAAGTTTTGAGATTTTGAAAAAGGTTCTATAAAATTTGAGGGTTCTTTACATTAAGCCCCCCCGAACTTTTTAGAAATTTCCTCAAATACACCTCCAATTTTTTTCTTTAAATTTCTTGTAAGAATAGAGTAAAATACACTTATGAAGGTGGCTTATATCCGATTTTTATGGTTACCTCAGAAGTTTCAGAATATTGAAAAAGTTTGAATTTTTCAGCATCTTCCTCCAGCTACGAAATTGCACATATACATTTTTCCTTCAATTAAAATTTGTTTTCATAGCGAGTTATTTCTCTAAGGTCATGTACATTTTATTGAAACGTTTAGTAGTTTTAGCACAATATTGCGTGCAATATGTGCCATTTTAAAAAATTACAAAAACAAGATTTTCTCAAAAACGATTCCAATTTTTTCTTTAAACTTTTGGTAGGGATATTGCCTGATGTACCCTATGAGATGATAAAAGTTGTCCATAAATTACGTAACGCTAAAGGGGGAAGGAGGGGCTCTGCGGCTGCGTTACGCTACGTTATACAGAGGTTCAAGCGCATGTTAGGGGTGCATTACAAGGGGGAGAGGGGGAGTAGAAAATAGTAGACATTTGCGTTACATAATTTATGGACGGTCTCTAAACGTCATATTTTCAAATCTTTTGTTGTTTGAAAATTACAAATATTATAAACTTTTTTCTTCAAACTTTTCGAATGATAGTTCTAATTGCACTCTTGAATATGACGTAAAGTTCATTTTGGGGCAGTTTTTGCTTTTTTGAAAGATTACACAAATGTACTTGTTTTGAAAGATTACTCACACCGTTAATATGCACATTTCCCACAATTTGTAAAAACTATTTTATTCTGTGAGTTAAAGTGCTTTACACGATTTCAAATACAGTTTTTCGAAAACAAAAGATTCCTGTGAAAAAGATCTTCGAATTTCGCATTTACATTAGGGCTGGACCTTTCTTCATTAAAAGATAGACTCAACTTTTGCGGATTTAACATTCGTAATGTTTTTTGGCAAGGATTACTGTATTTTTAAAAATTAATCCAAGAACCGCTAGGAGATTATTTTCAGGGTACGCTGAAATCAGATCAATATGTTCTGAAATATGTACGAATAATTTATTAATGGTATGCTTTATTGCTCATATTTCAGAGCATTCTGCGGAACATTTTTGGTGCTAGTGATTCTTGGCACCGTATGGCATTGCCATTATGACAGCAAATCTCCTGAAGACAGAAGTAAGTAAAAAACTAAACAATCAAATTGTATCAATTATTTCTAACAATTGCATTTTGGTATTTGTACACAATTTTAGTGAATCCTGTCAATTAGAAAAATATTCTAGTGGTACAATTATGTAGGAATTTTGCACAAAACGCTGTCATATCTTCACTCTGCCAAAGGAAGTTATAAAAATACTGTTAATTAATTCAAGTATGGATGTACATGGATTTAAAGTTGGAACTTAGTGATCATGGGAATCATTTATATTCAAAAACCAATTTTCATTTTATTAATCTATTATTGTTTGAAAAAGTTAATTTCTGTTTTTGGCCATTATCTTTTCGAGTATTGGTGTGTATTTTTGAAAACGAAATCAATGAAAAATGCAAGTAAAACACACGATCAGACCTATAAAATAATATACTGCCAAGAGCGAGGGGAAATACGCTGGTAAGAGACGATTACGTCACACTGCGACGTTCTCATTTCAATATTAGATCTGAAGGGGACGGGGTTGACATAAACGTTGAGAGTCTGGCCTAGGACACGGCGACTCCCGGCAAAGATTCTACTGAGATGCAACGTCATCGTGTCTGTGAGCACTTTATTATGATCAATAACACCTTGCATGTCCAGCCATACCTGATGTGAATAGTGTTTTTGGATGGGTGGTTGGTGATAATGATGTGATCTGAATGATGAAGCAACGTGAAATGACAGCTGAGGGCAAAGGGAAAATCCAGAAAATCGGGCGCTAACCCGACTGTCCACCAGTGGCGTAGCGTCAGGGGACGCTAAGATGCTGAGCATCCCCACGTGAAATATTAATCAAAGACGACTAAATATTGTATTGATAATCTTTCAAGTGAGTGAAACACATTCAGCGAAACACGTTTTGTATTTATTTTAAAGTGATTTCCTATGATTGAATTCCGCGCGTTTATACAAACTGGCCTCTGATTGCTTGGACGCTAAACTGCTTCTAGCGTCTGCCGCGAGTTGCGACGAGCAATAACGCATGCGCAGACGGTGAGGTTCTCCCCTCCCTTCTTCACCCCTGCCCCAGGATTCTCGAGTCCCGAAAAGCTAGCATACGGGCAGCATACTGCTGGTGACAAAGGCTTATGAGAGCAAGTTGCTCTTTTGTGCACGAGAGCGCAGCGCACTTGAGGTTGTCGCAGAAATATTTTTCGTTCTCACTCGTGATTCCGTGCTTGGTAATTAGCACAAGTAGTAGTTATAGTGCTTGCCTACTAATTCTCAATTAATTAATAAGAAGTTGAATCCTGACTTTTATATATATATATATAAATATATATAAATATTTATAAAATTTTATTTTGGTTCGAAATATATCAATTCACAAGTGATCTCATTGTCAATCGCGCGTGAGAACTAAAGCGTAGCTATTTCATAATTTGCTTTCAAGAAGTCTCCTGACATAAATTTGTTGAAGTAGTGTAACATTTGTTTCAATAACCTAGATTCTAGAGAACATTAAGAATCACGATGTCTTCAGTTCGCATTATTATTGAGCATCCCCAAACACACGAGAAACGCTACGCCACTGCTGTCCACCACAAATCCCAAAAGGATCGATGAAATTTGAACATCAGTGAAGTGGACAGTCTTTAGTACACTGCGTGCTGGTCCTCGTGTGCAGGTACAGGTGAAGCTGTCCTGTGCGCCTTCTCGCTGTGCACCGGCTGGAAGCGGCTGACGAGCGACCGAAGTGAAGAGCTGGGCTGCATCGCCGGCTTGCGCGCGCTCACGACGCTCCTCATGATATTCCTCCACGAGCTCGTCTACTTCTCTACGGAGCCTGCCATCAACAAGACGCGTCTAATGGAAGTGAGTAGGAACGCTGTAGTGGAAGTGAGTAGGAACGCTGTAGTGGAAGTGAGTAACACGAGCCTTCAGAGGCGGGATTCAGGGGGGGGGGCAACTGCCCCCCAATCTTGGAACAAATTTAAAAGAAATATATATTTAATTTTATTTCGCGGTTCTTCAAATTTATATACAAAAGATTTATTTGTTTCGGTATTTTGAGAAGAAATAATAATAATAATAATAATAATAATAATAATAATAATAATAATAATAACTCCACCTAGGGAGTACACGACCTTGCAGTTGGTGGTGGAGCTTGAGTACCCCCATGAGCCTTAAAGCTATGTCAGTGGTAGCCTAGCTACCGGTGGGGCCTCCCTTGCTGAATGGGTTGAAGGTGAGGGGTCAGACGAAGAAGTACTCCATTTTGAGGAGAGTGGGAAGTAAGTAGAGAGGGAAGGGTCATGAACCTTTGGACTTCCTGTTGTCGGCCCATAGAGGGTACAGGAGAGAAACTGGTTTGGCACACCAGGCCACTGATTAGAGTGGAGGCCCGAACCTTGCATTAGCCAGCGAAGGAGGCTGCCTTCAGCAGTCAGTGAAAATCCCGTAGGGTTTAGTAATGCCGACTGGCGATCGGAGGGACCCCTTGCTGGGCCCTGCGGGGGGATGCCCCGAGGCCACTGTGGGTCGCAGTAACGGATGGCAGGAAACAACCCGAGGGTTAAGTGTGATCTGTGAATTCGAACTTGCGTCCTGCGAATCTTCAATTCAAACCAATGAGCAAAATGGATAGAACAAGCAATGTAATGAATCTTAACGTGCCTTGTTCTACCAATGTCCCATACCTGCTCAGAAACCGAGCTAATGTCACCTTGTCGACGTCTGGCCATCCCACGGATGCTAGTCCCAGGGACCCAGAGCCGGCAGTAGCTCGAAGCCATCGTCAGAGATGGACCCGGGATGAATTAAAGGAGGTGATGTGGTGCTTTTACTACGCAAAAGCGAAAAATGGTGGCTCTGAAATGGAAGTTTTCAAGGTATGGAGAGAGCGGAACCCAGATATGAGACCTACCCTAGACTCAAAGAAGCTTGCCAGTCAACGACGATACATACTCAGCAGTGGAAAATTCACAGCAGATCAACTTGCTGACATTGAGAGAAATGCGGAATATGTACTTCGCTCGAACAATCCACATGACGAACATGTAGAACTTGAAAATGATGATCCCGTGGAAGGTTCATCGCTTTCCAGTGAAACACACGTCAGTGGTGAAAACTCATCTGGCAATGAATTACACGATAAGGACATGATGCGAAATCTCCTTCGGCGCGAGATAGAAAGAGTTAGTCAACTTCCGTTTGAATCTCGCGAACCGTTGAGGAGAATATACGAAAATGCCAAAGCTAAAAGAGTGATAGAAACAGTTAATTCTGTCTTAAATGAGGTGGTGGAGACCCCAGGCAGAGATCTAGATATTACTGAAATCAATCACATCATATATGCAACTGGATATCTAGTATCTCAGATAATTTTGGGGCCAGCCAAGAACACCGACGGCCGACACCAAAACAGAGTAAACAGCTCTGTACCCCCATGGATGAACAGAATTATGAAACGGATAGCCGACACCCGGCGTGAAATATCATTCTTAGCTGAGGCATCTTCTAAATCAACGCACACCTCTAAAGTTCAACGAAAAATATTCAATGTTGAACAAAAATACCAAATTGAAAATGACACCAGCAGGCTAATGGTAGTTGAGAAGCTAAAAGAGAAAATTCAAGCATGGGCTCAACGAATAAGAAGGTACAAACGTAGAATAGATTTCCGTGTACAGAACCGGTTGTTTGAAACAGACGCGAAGAGATTCTATCGCAACCTGACTCAAAAACCGAATGGCAAAGCTGTTACTCCTTCAAAAGATGACGTCGAAGCATTTTGGACAGGAATCTGGGAAGAGAGCAGATCCTACAACAAAGACGCATCTTGGCTTCAATCTGAAGTTGATGCTGCCGATGAACTTGTAGAAACAGTGGAAGATGTTCACCAATTCTCGGAAGAGGACCTCTTCCAAGCAATTAAGAACATGGGAAACTGGAAGTCCCCCGGGATTGATAAGATCCAGATTTATTGGATTAAGAAATTAACAGCCATACATTCTCATCTAGCAAAGGCTGTTAATAAAATTTTTGAAAACCCAAAGGAAATCCCGGAATGGCTCACACGCGGCATCACGTATTTGCTACCCAAAGCGGGAGACAGCTCTTTGGCGAAGAACTACAGGCCAATTACTTGTCTGCCAGTACTGTACAAAGTTATAACTTCAGCTATAGCTGACAAAATGTATAGACATCTAGATAAGAATCATCTAATGCCAGCTGAACAAAAAGGATGTCGTAAAGGCTCTTATGGGTGTAAGGAAATCTTGCTACTGAATAAAGTCATCTTGAATGATGTAAAGAAACGCAAACGTAATTTGAGCATGGCTTGGATTGACTACCAAAAGGCCTTTGATAGTGTACCACACGATTGGATTTTGAAGACCCTGGAGATCTATCGATTTCATCCTAGACTTGTTGAGTTTTGCAAGGCTAGTATGAAGTCGTGGAGTACCAGGTTACTAATCCACAGCGGAAAGGAAGCAGTAGAAACCAGAAGTATTCAGATTAACAGGGGTATTTTTCAAGGAGATTCACTATCCCCTCTGCTGTTTTGCATTAGTTTGATCCCACTATCGAGACAGTTGTCGCAAGCTGACTTTGGTTTTAAGCTCCATGGTGATGAAAGGCCAGTATCACATTTGTTTTACATGGATGATCTGAAAGTGTTTGCCAAGAATGAAGCGATTCTCTCCCAAATGCTGTCTGTCGTGAATGACTTTAGCAAT
The DNA here is from genome assembly GCA_031308135.1 of Acheta domesticus. Classification (NCBI taxonomy): domain Eukaryota; kingdom Metazoa; phylum Arthropoda; class Insecta; order Orthoptera; family Gryllidae; genus Acheta; species Acheta domesticus. The sequence goes on from JAHLJT010002406.1 coordinate 39,637,311, forward strand.
GACATCTGCATGAAGTTTGGTCTTGACAAGTGTGCAAAAATCAATTTAAAAAGAGGGAAACTCACAACGTCTGAGAACATTGAAATTGATACGCACACTGTGATTCAAGATCTTGAGCCAGGTAAAACTTACAAATATCTGGGCATTGAAGAATGTGAAACCATCTCGAATGACAGAATGAAAGAGAGAATTCGTAGGGAGTATTATAGAAGAGTGAGACTGGTCCTGCAGTCCGCTCTGAATTCCAGGAATAAAATATCTGCAATAGGTAGTTTGGCGGTACCTGTAGCCGAATACAGTTTTGGACTAGTGGACTGGACTGAGCAAGAAATTCGCACCATGGATCGAAAAACCAGAAAACTGCTGACAATGCATCATGTTTCCCACCCTCGAGCTGATATACATAGACTTTATGTGTCACGTAAGGAAGGAGGAAGAGGCCTCAGACAAATTGAGGCCTCCTGGCACAACGCAATAGTCAGGTTGGGTAAGTATGTAGTCAGCCATCAAGACGACCCTCTAATGAGGCAGGTCATGAAATCTGACCGAAGAATGGGAAACAGAGGCATTGTTAGTGTAGCAAGAAACATTGCGAAGAAAACTAGGCAAGACACGTCGAATAACACAGACACTGAACTTCTGATGCTGCTAAACATGAAGTGTGAGACACAAAAAATGTTAAAGAAATCGTGGAGAGACAAACCACTCCACGGTCAATACCTAAAAAGAATGGACAAGGTGCAGATCAATAAAGATCAATCATTTATGTGGCTTAAAAGGGGAAGGATGAAGCCAGAATCGGAAGCACTTGTAATAGCTGCCCAAGATCAGGCCTTGAGAACACGACATTATGATAAAGCGGTTCTCAAAATTTCCCAAGATGACAAATGCCGCATTTGCCTGGAGCAAGTAGAAACCATTGATCATATTGTCTCAGCTTGTCCAATCCTAGCAAAGACCGAATACCTTAAAAGACATGACAGGGTGTGTAGCTACCTCCACTGGCAGATCTGTACCGCCCTCGAAGTTCCAAACACATGCCCCAAGTGGTACGAACACTCACCGAAACCGGTGACGTCTGTTGGATTGTGTACGATATTGTACGACCAACAAATTCAAACTGATCGCACGATAGCGGCAAACAAACCGGATATAGTTATCCGGGATTTGGCCAAAAAATCGTGTTTACTTATCGATGTTGCTGTACCTTGCGATCAAAACGTCGTTACCAAGGAGGCAGAGAAACGTCTTAAATACAAGAGTTTGGAAATCGAGATCAGCCGAATGTGGGGCGTAAAAGCACAGGTCGTCCCGATAGTTATCGGAGCTCTGGGATTTGTTCCGCAAAATTTGAGTAAGAACTTGTCTAAACTCCCAGGTAATTCAAAAGACTGGGAAGTGCAAGAAATTGCTTTATTTGGAACAGCCCACATTTTGTAGAGGCACTGATAGTCACCGAATCTGCTCCTTAGGTAGCTGGTTGCAACCTGGAGTAGATTTTATATTCAGCCGACTCATAAGATCTTTAGTCGTGATGTAATGGAATAATAATAATAATAATAATAATAATAATAATAATAATAATAATAATAAGTAAACAATAATTTTCCAAGGACGATTCAGAAGATATCTAATTTACAACATAAACTTCTAAAACACCTCAGAGTAAAGTAGAATAACGCAGACTTTAAATATCTGGCATTATGCGTTCAACCTCTAATACCATGATCGCATCCCCACGTCTACTAGCCAGGAGACGCCACTGGTTTTAACACTTTGACTGCCACGTGTGTTAATCTCAAAATTACGCTGCCAGACCTCGCCCGTTTTTTCGCTACTCTAAATTGCATACGTTGTGCATCATAATTATACACGTGGCCTCTCCTTACGGGACAAATATGTATCAACTTGATACTTATGGTAGTATTAAACATTGTTTTTATGCATGCCATCTGCAATTTCGAACTATCAAAGACCGGTTTTAGTTTGCAGAATTTTAATACGGCGATGGTTGTAAAATGAACCCCAAACTGTGGTGCGTATATGAGCCCCAAACTTCAACTGGCACTACAAGTTGTGTTCGTACTATTTTTGTTTTAGATGCCACCAAGGATCTAGGGCCAAAACAAAAAGGAACTAGTAGAGCTAGAGAATGGCACAGACTTTCTCGTACTAGTTTCCTAATTTCTTCGGTCGTGCCCCATCCTTTTGCCAGCTACCATCTATCGCCGCTCAAACATTTTTTCACATTCGCTCAATTGTTTGGTTTGATAATGGCAGAACCGAAAAACTACTTTAAGAATATTATTGAAGAGTAAACCTTTGTCTTATATGAAAATTTTCATTGAAAAATTTAGTGCCGTTTTTACGAAAATGGCGTTTAAGTAACGTGTAAATGCGAAACTTGAAGCTCCTTCTCACAGAAAACTATTGCGATTTCGAAAACCTTTATTGGAAGTCGTTTGAATCACAGTTAATATGGACAAAATGTGCATGTTAACAGCGTGAGAGATATTTTTAAAAAATTGCGTTTGTGTAATTTTTGAAGAAACAAAATTATACAGCAAAGTTAATTTCCTGTCATCTTAAAGAGTGCAATTAGCATTACGAATGCAAAAAGTTTGAAGAAAAAATTTAGAGTCATTTCTGCGAAAATGGTGTTTTTAGTGTTTCTGAAAATGCAGAAATTTGAGCTCATTTTCACAAACAAATTGTGAGTTTTCAAGAAACTTTATACGACATAATGTAATGCACATGCACTCATAAATGCAATAATATGAACAAATTGCCTCTAATGTAAATATTAATGACGTAAGAGACAAGTCAAAAAATACATTAGTGTAATTTTTGGAAACAAAAACAAAACAAAAGGATACAGCAAAATAGCGATTCTATGTCATCTTATAGAGTATTACACATATTGGACGCAATATTGCGCGAAAACTAATAAAATTTTCAAAAAAATGTTCATGACCTAAACGAAAGAACTAATTATGAAGTAAAAATTTACTCGAAAGAAAAATCTCTATCTTAATTTTGTAGTTGTAGGAATACGCCGAAAAAATTTCAGTCTCTTGCTACTTTCAAAAATTCAGATTTATCAGTGAAAATCGGACCTATGCCATCTTTATAAATGTATTCCCCTCTCTTTTTAGAAGAAATTTAAAGAAAAGATTTGGAGCCATTTTTGAGAAAATTTTGAACCTGTCCCGAAAACTTTACGGAATCTCGAAATAGATTTTCTGCAACATTATTTTACATTCTGAATACTACGTATATTCATATATACATATATATATATATATATATATATATATATATATATTCAGACTTACTGTATATATTCATTATACATATATTTATATATACATACATATATTACATCCCTGTATACTCTGTATATACGTGTACGAGAAAATAACTAGTGCTACAGAATTGGACAGACTTTCTCGTACTAGTAAGTTTTCTAAAACGTACTAGTACTAGTAGTTTCTCGTAGTAGTAAGTTTTCGTTGGTCTGGGCAAATTTACATTGTCCCACCCTTTTGCAATCTATCATATATCTCAGCCCAAAGTACAGTTTTTTTTTAAAAAAATTGTCCGTTGTTGAAGATGAAGTTATATTTGTTTTAAAAAATAATTTAATTCATTTTTTTAAAGTCGAAATAAAAGTGGGGGCTCATATTATCACCTTGCATAGTAGATTGCATTTTAATTAACACAGTTTATTAATGTAGATAAATATTTTAAATTTATATCCTACAGTTATGTATAAACATTTGTCATCATAATGTTTATACATTAATATATAATAAATAATAACATTTTCGATATTTTGATAAACGATTCACTGAGAAAAATGCATCGTTGAATTTACAGTTCGGACTGTTCAAATAACATTGAGGATCGTCATCTCTGTTTTCAACTAATCTAAATAATAACATTCAATAATAAATGAAATAATTAACAAAACTGAAAAGGATGTATACAATTACAGCACAATTAGCTTAAAGCATTAATATGAACGAATATTTTCGTGATTATAAATAATAGCGCCCAAATTTGCCCCCCCCCCAATGTAAGATCCGAAATCCCGCCTCTGCGAGCATTTATAGGAAAGAATTAGAAATAATAAACAAACCCCTTATTTATAATGAATTTGATATTTAGGGAATACGTTTATGTATTTTCCTTGTGTAATCTGCATTTGCCCAGCTGAGTTCGGACATATTGTATTCACATTTGTCGACGTCTTGGATCATCGTCGAGGGACTTTTCACCATAAGTGGGGCACTGTACAGTTATGGAGTAGCGGACACAATCATCACAGGTCGTTTCAATTATGCTGCGATAGTGATATATCGCTTTATCAGGTAAGTACTGAACACTTCATAATTAAAAGAATTATGATTAATGACATTTGTTAAAATGTTAGTAAGAATGACTTTATAAAAATGTGATAATTCCAATCAATACGTGACATTTACAGTGAATGTAGAGTCATTATCTCCACTTAACTGATAATATAATTCACAGTGGCTACTCTCATCAGGATTACAGACTTACTGTATTTAGAAATATAAGTTATGGAAGCAAGATGATTGGTATTTGGGGAATGTATGCATCATTACCTGTAAAATAAAATAATTTCTGAATTCTATGTCAATAAAAGTTCAATAAACACGGCATAATTCATAATATGTAATTAACGTTCAGCTCAAAGTTTTAAAACCGATATTTTTGCTATTTATGTCGACTTTTCCAACTAGTCAAAATCTTTTTAAATATTTCTATCTTTGGAAAGTTTCCAATGTTTTGAAAAAATTTAATATCCCGATATTTTATTAACTATTTAAAATCACTAATTAATGAAAATAATTGTATTGTGGGATGTGCTGCATAGAAATCCATTGTCACAGACTGGACCATGTGTAGCTGATTTTGTGATACACAATGTTAAAAATTTGGCAGTGGGCGTTTGTCACATGTCAGAATGACTACGCTTGTTGTAGATGAATACCACTATTTTCTGACAGGCAGAGACTCTGTGATCATATTAGTTGAAAATGTGTCTAGTGGAAATGGGAAAATAATGAAAAATCTTTCACGAACTGAAGTAAATGCACACAAATGAACTGGAAATGATTATTCTCAAGTTGTATAGAATACTATAGAACTCTACATGACAATATAACTTTCGTTTTGATACAGTTAAGAAGTAAAGGTATGTTTGATAAACTCATGAAGGAGTACACGGAATTGGAAATTTATAGCTTTGTTGTTGTTTGCTATTCTACAACCACATCAATAAAAGATATTCGTATTAGTCACCTAACATGAAATAACTAAGGCTTACAATAAAATATTTACTCTTACGTCTTATTCTTCTAACATATATTTTGACCATGTTTATGGCGCAATTATAAAGTATTTTGATATGCACTTAGAGTATTTCGTAATGTAAAATACTAGGTACAATTTTTCGTAAGTATACATAGTTACGGATTTATCTTCTAGTGATGCGAATGTTCACAGGTTGACTCCAATATATTACATCATACTTTGGTTTTATGCAACATTCTTGGAACATCTAGGCGAAGGTCCTGGCTGGGATATTCACATCAACTACAATGTACAAATGTGCAGGAAGAACTGGATTTGGAACGTATTTTATGTGAATAACTACATTAATACAATGCGCATGGTATGTTTAATTTTTTCAGCCCAGTTTAAATAATGCTTCCGAAAATATGTTATATATATCTCATTTTTTTCTCCACATAATGTTATCAATTGTCATGAATGATTAAGTCATCCCTATTATATTTATTTGTTAGGAACGTTAATGATCGGTCGGTCTCTTCTCAAATAAAAATATTCCTTCATTCATTCCTTGCTATACTTGTTAATCCTAAATTCTCTGATTTGAAGGAAATACCCTTGGATGCTGTTACAGTGTATGGTGCAGTCGTGGTTTCTAGCAGCCGACATGCAGCTCTTCATGTTGGCGCCAAGGGTGCTCATACCACTGTATCGCTGGCGCAGAGGTCAAACCCTGGTGCTGGCGCTCATAGCTCTTTCTGTGGCTGTGACTGCCACCGCCGTCATCGTCACGGGTGTACCGGGTATCTTTAGTCTACAACACAAGTAACTTCCCATGTCTTGACTTCTGCATGGAAAATCTTACTTCTCATTTGCAAGACCAAAAGGAAATCGCCAGATATCGCTTTGGAAGATTTACCAACATTTCCATCTAATTTCTCTCTTTCATATGTATACGTTATGTTTCTGACGATAAGAGTCGACATTTATACGAAATGTTTTTTAATTTAATTTCCTCTCGGTGCAAAAAAAGATGTTATATTATCATTTGCTACATAGATAAAGAAAACTGTGTTTCAGGATAAAAATAATATAATTTTAATTCAAATTTTCAAAAATAAAAAATTAAAAACAATTATTCTTATCACGTTTTTGTGACCTCTTTTGCCGAGAAAAAATTTAAAAAACTTATTTGAAATGATTTTACCTCAAATCTTACTTCAATAACTTTTATTATAAATAAATCAAAATATACAAATTTGCTATGTTTTGTGGAAATAATAATTGTGAACACATTCAGAAACGATGCCTAACGTTACATAAAAATCATTTGAATCGTATTCAATTTAATCTTCCCTGTCGTTGTATATAGTCGGCATTTCATCAGTATCAAAAATATGACACGAGTTTTCAGCTATTTTATTTTGTGGGACGGATACCGAGCATATAAAAAAAAGGAATTCCTAATTCCTGCTTAGTGAGAACAACAACCAAATAGTTCATCTGCCATTAGCGCAATCACAATCATGTCGTAATTTTCCAGATATTCCTGTTGTATATGGATTATAGCCAATGAAACATTTGTCTTTCTTTTTACTTTCCCGTACATACGGAGTAATATCCGGGAATAATATTACCCATAGTATAGGGAAAGTTAGGTAACGCTGCAGAAAATCTATTTCGAGATTTTAACGGAAATACACGTTTTGGGGTCCCCTGATACCGAAAAAGTGTTTTTTTCTCAAAACGTCCTTACGCCCGTCAGTACGTCCGTCCGTCTGTGACCATACATGCGATTTATTCCAAAATGGATATTCCCCGGTCAATCTGCTCCACTCGAGGCGCCGCGATTTTGAAAAACTTTCTTCAAAATTTGGGGGTACTTTAAATGAAGCCCCCCGGACATTTTCAAAATTTTCTCAAAATCGGCTCCCATTTTTTCTTTAAATTTCTTGTAAGTATAAAGTAAAATACACTTATAAAGTTGGCATAGATCTAATTTTCACGGTTAACTCTGAATTTTCGAAAATTTCAAAAGTTTGAATTTTTTCGGCGTCTTTCTTCAACTACAAAATTGAAGATAGAGTTTTTTCCGTCAAATACAATTTTTTCTTCATAGTCAGCTCAATCTTTAAGGTCATGTACATTTTTTGAAACTTTTAATAGTTTTCGCGCAATATGTGCAATTTAAAAAAATTACAACAACTAGATTTTCTCAAAAACGGCTCCAAATTGTTTCTTTAAACTTTTCGTTAGCATAGTTCTAAAAGTACTCTATGAGATGACATAAACGCCATATTGCCCATTTTTGTTTTTTTAATTACAAAAATGTAATTTTTTGACTTGTCTCCCACGTCGCTAAGATTTAGATTAGAGCGGATTTTTTCGCATTATTATATTTACGAGTACATATGCTTTAAATAATGTCAAGTAAAATTTCTCGAGAACTCAACCGTTTTCTGGGAAAACTAGCTCAAAATTCCGCATTTTCAGAAACGCTTAAACGCCATATTCTCATAAATGGCTCCAAATTTTTTCTTCAAACTTTTCGAACGCATGGTGCTAATTGCACTTTACAAGACGTAAAGTTCATCTTGGTAAAGGTGTATCTTTTTGTTTTTGGAAAAATTGCATAAATATAATTGTTTTGAAAGATTTTTCACACCGTTAATATGCACGGTTTCTACAACTTGTAAACACTATTGTCTTTGTGAGTGTACCTTTTTTAAATAACTTCAAATGAAGGTTTTCGAAAACTCAAAAATTGTCTAAGAAAAAGAGCTTCAAATTTCGCATTTTTAGTAGCCCATAAAACGTCATTTTTTTTAAAAAACGGCTCCAAATTTTTCAAAGAAAATTGCAATTTAGGATGAAATTTTACTGTTCTTTAATATTTTAAAATTAATACTTCCGTTCCTGCATTAGGAAATCGAAAAATCAAGGAAATGTAAAAAAAAGGATTTTGGAAGGCAATAGATGGTACAGCTGGCAATTCCGAAAAGCTAGCTAGAAAGCTAGCTAGCGAAAAGCTAGAAAAGACCAAAGGAAATAGAAAACTAATATAGGAAAGTCTGTGCCATTCTGTAGCACCACTAGGTTTGTATCGCGATTGTACGTTTTTCCTTTAAGAAGCTGAGGTGAATATAATTATCTCCAAGTAACATTTCCGCTAAATATGATGTAGTTTGAGACAATCGATAAGTGCTCATGATAAATTTTTAATTCTTTTTCACTCATTTCTGTAAAGTCAAAAAGATCATCGGTTGTCATGCTTTAAATAGTAGTTTTACGTTCCCAATTTGCATTTTCAATTTCTGCTGCAAGAGTATTTTCAACATCTGTTCTGACATTTATCTGGTTGATGATATCTTCCACAATGCCTTGGTCGGAATTAAAACGTTTACCAAAAGTGTTATTTATAAAACATGCAGTCTTACAGAATAAACCCGCTTTTGGTAAAAGTTTATTATTGAGTTGATTATGTAATAGTACGGGTATATTTTTACCCACTACACTTTGGGTATACACCACCAATATTTTTGTGTGGTAAAATACGATTTTTTGCTGTAAAGTATTTTTCCGTAGAAAAGGTATTAACTTATTATGATCTGCGAAAAAATAGATTAATTTTTTTCAATATGACGCACCAATAAGAAAAACCTCAGAAAAAGTAGTAAAGAACGCCTTAATACTGATTTGTAGGAATTTTTTGGAGCCATCACCGCAGAAATAAAATATAGAAAAATATGGAATAATAACTTTAAAGGATTGAAATTTCTGCCAATTGTTTTTGAAATAGCTCGCCAAGATATGTACAGATGTCAACTATGTCGCATAATATTTTCAGGATTTTATATCCGAGTATTGATATGAACAAAATCAATTAACGAAAAAAACGTTTTCTGATATCTTACAAAATAATCAGTCTGTTCCTCTGAGATTTTGGGAAACTACTTTCAAAATAACACTAAATACGCCCTCTATTCAAAACTGAATTAAGTTTAAGAGCATTTTTAGCCCGTATACGTACTAGAAAACAATCTCTCTACCCCGTGATGTAGCTAGAATTCATGTTTTGTGTGTCCTTGATACTGAAAAATCTAATGACGGCAAAATGTGTGTCTGTCCATCTGTCCACCCGTCTGTGAACAACGATAGCTGCTAAACCGTTCAGCCTATTTTCTCTAAAATTGATATTTCCCAATTGATCTGGCTGAAGGAGCGATCCTTTCAATTTGAAACTGATATTTTAATTTTAGGAGATACTTTACATGAAGCCCTTGAGACATTTTCAAAATATTGAAAAAAAAGCTACATCGTTTTTGATTAAATTATGTTATTGGATAGTGTGAAGAACGTTTAAGAGAATGGTATAGGTCTTATTTTTGTTGAAAATCATGATTTTTCGAAAATTGCAAAAGTTCAAAATTTTTTCGACGTCTTCTTTCAACTACAATTATGAAGATAGGTATTTTCCCCTTAATGAAATCAGTTTCTTAAAGATAGATTTTGAAATAAGGTCATGTACAATTTGTCTAAAATTTAAATAATTTTCGCTTAATTTTGCGTGAAAATACGGGAGAGAAGTACGTGCTGTTTTAGTACCATTAGTTATTATTAAGCTGCGGATTTATAAGCATGAAAACTATAAAAATTGGTAGGCAAAATAGGCATTTACAAACATAAAATAGGCATTTAAATAAGCACAAAAACTTTTACTTATCTTTATGTTCTTGTGTTTTAAGTTTCTGAAGGAATCGTAATACCTTATCTTCACGGAATGTTTGCTTTCATCATTATTCTGGCATATTCTTGTAGAAATACTTTCTTGTCGGGTAAATTTGGACATAAAGGGTGAATCGAAATCGCTACCTTTTAGATTTTCATGAAATGTATGCTGATGCTACATGTATCTTTTTTCTCACATTTCATCGAAATATAATTGAAAACATTGCATGATTTTTTTTATATTGCCATACATAACACAAATGTAACTAGTGGTGCTACAACAGTAGATTTTTTCTGGCATAATTTCTAAAAATATTTCAAAATTTGTAATTTTCAAAAATTCAGAGACGTCAACGAAAATGAGACCTGCGTCATTTTTTTAAGCGACCCTTGTTCTATTCGGGGAGAAATTGAAAAATATTGTAGCAGTTTTTGAAATTTTTTATAACTTGCATTAATTTGAAGCAGATATTACGCAAAAAACACTTGTTTTACTTATTATACTTACAATTATGCATAATATTTTTTTTAAGATCTGATTTTTTAGAACAGATTTATTTTAAGACAAAAATCTATGTATTCAATATTGTACTTTTGCACTGTTAATTTTTCTCAACTTTTGAATATATATAAAGTTCGCACAAGAATAGGACCAGCACCAATTTTTATACTACCCTTTAATTCATACGAGGAGAAAATTTCAAGAGAACGTTTTGGAGCCCTTATAGAGAAAAAAATTATTATAATTCGGAGTAAATGGTAATTCTACTACCAGTGATTTTGCACGTGTTTCGTGATTCGAAGTACCTGCGCTGTGGTGGCAGTAACCGGAACATTGATTGATCGACAGTTGTTCGATTTCTCTGTACTCTACAGGATATAAACAAAAAAACCGCACAATTTTTTACATTTTTGATTAAGGATGATTGCATTTAGGTCAATAAATACGAGAATACGCTCTTTTTAGGCATTTAAACAAAAAATAGGCTTTTATAGGCACTATAAAATTCGCATATAATGGCTCCTAATGCCTCAAAATGAATAATATCGGAAAATGGCCGCAAGATGGGTCCCTCGTTGGCTGACGCCCGAAATTAAGAGGCGAGTCGAGGGCTACTGTGCCAATACGAACATGAAGATAACCCATTTTTGGAGCGATCCATCACTTCCAACTACAGACCAGTCGCTCCAGTGGCAACTAGATCGCAACCGACACGGAGCCACATCCTGTAGGTGGTGGTAGTGGTAGTGGTAGTGGTAGTAGCAGTAGCAGTAGCGGCAGTTGCAGACGCAGTCGCAGTCGCAGTTGCAGTAGCAGTAGTAGTAGTAGTAATAGTGGTAGTTGGAGGAGGAGGAGGGGCGGTAGCGATAGCGGTATCAGTAATAGTAATAATAACAGTAATGTAATAGTAATAGTAATAACAGTAATAGTAATTGTGTGTTATTCTTTGTGATCCCCTTAGGAAGATATTCAAAACAGTTGGATGCCAGCCTCTTTTTCGACTCAGGCTTCCTTGGATGCTTACCTCGGACGCGGGTTTAGAGACCTTTCGAGTAGGCGCGTCTCGCGGTCAGTCCCCTGATGCGCCTGGGATGTGACTCACTTTCTCCGCCAGATTGGGAGTCTGGGAAGTGAGGTTCTTTTGTTAAGGGTTGACGGACGGTGGGGTGGGGAAGGGAGGGATAAGGGATGGGAGAGGATGGGGTAGGGTGAGGGAGGGGGTTGGCAGTGGGTAGGGAAAGAGGCGGCGGAGTTGTCGGCGGCAGTGACAGCGTGTTTCTAGTCATATTGTCTGTCGTCGTCAGTCATCGTCAGTCGTTATCATCGGTCGTTTGTCTTGCCCTCCGGCTTAGGTAATAGGAGGGGGAAGTTGAAGGATATCGAGGGGGTGCTTTTTCCGTGAGTGTCGGGGTGGGTTCCTGAGGATGTGGTGGTGGGGTAGGATTAGATCTCGGAAAAGTGAGTTGTTGACATATTTCTGGACTTGGACTATTGCAGAGTTGTGGAGGTATGTGAGGATATGGGGAACACGGTGTAGGGATCGAATGGAGTTATAGGAGGTGTACATGGGAGGACGGAAAATGAGGCGGATGTAATTGTTTTCAACTCTTGTCAGCTTTTTTCCGTTACGGGCGGATGTAGAGAACCAGATGGGATGTGCTTAGGAAAGGATGGGACGGATATAGGAGTAGTAAGTCTGGAGTTTTCTTTTGGAGGGTATGGAAGGATTTGTAAGGATAGGATAAAGGGTGTTGGTTTTCGTGGTTGCTTTTGCGGCTATTTTATGAATGTGTCCGCCAGATGTCGGACTCAGTTAACTATAACCGAACTATTTGTCAGGGAGAAAGTGAGATCTCCTCAGGGCGGGATATTGTCGAAGGTATTTAATTTTGCCGGGCATCTGTCAGGGTTGTTTTACAAGCCACAAGAGTGACATGGCCACTGTAGATTTTCCGCCCCTCGAAAATCCACGCACCTCGGCCTGAGTCGTAACCGCGCTCTGAGGAGTCAGAGGCGAGTAAAGTTAACCCTCCACCGCGGACGCATCCTGTACCTTTCATTGTGGAAATGCTGATGAGTTGTTGTTGACACTATTAAACGACGGAATTTGGCAGGCAGAGGTATGCCGCAGGTCTCGCCGTACGGCTGTCGTTGCGACATCCAGCAGCGTTCGTACAGAGTCCGCTGGGGTCGGAAACAGAAAAAAGGACGTGTAAACTGGGTCAACTGCAATGGCAAGTCTCGCTTCTGATTTCGTGGCGACGACAACCGGGTCAGTATCTGAAGCCGCAGTGGGTGCTCCCACGAAGACTGGTTTGCGGATAGAATTCCGTAATAGCCGAAATACGTTCCAGTAGTGCTGCAACCTTTGACGCTACCGTTCATGGATGCCCAAGCCCATGATCTATTTCCACAAGACAACGCTCGTCCTCATAATTCAGCTACCCTAGAGCGAGCCTAGCAGCTGTTAATTCTTTACCAAGTCAAGTGGCATTGTCAGACGTATCCCTCGCCGAAAATGTTTTGTGTGCTATGAGGGTGTGTTCAGTACTCTACTCCTACCGACCAATCTGCAAGAACTACGCGATCAGATGCAAAGCTGTACTAACACAGGACTCCATTCGATAGATGTACAATTCCATGTCGCGACTCGAAAAGTGTGTTTGCAAAATGGCGGCCCCGCCCACAAACTAACATATTCTTTCTGTGATTGTATATCGCAATAAATATTTGCCCTAGAAATGGGAAAATGAAATTAATTCGTGTGCCTGATAGAATCTAAGATATCACTACTTTTTTTGTCTTTGACACATACAGTTTTCTTTTTAGCTAATCCGTAATCAGAGGCGTATCTAGATATTCAGGCGCCCATGGCAAGCATAGAATTTGCGCCCCTATCAGAATACTTCAAATTAGGGTTGTTGTTATTTGTTTCAGCGGGTATACTCTAAATAGCGCCCCTTATGTTTGGCGCCCATGGCATGTCTGCCATACCGTAGATACGCCTCTGTCCGTAACTTACTAGTGTAGCATCTTGGCTCAAGTGGGTCATTGATTTATCATTAACGTTGGTTCATCCTACTTCAAATACCCTCAATTGTATGATATATCCTGTACACCTGTACACATGTATTCATCAATATAATAATGTGAACAAATCGCGTTAATGTAAATATTAACGACATGAGATTCAAGTCAAAAAATTGCATACCTGTAATTTAAAAAACAAAAGTATAGAGCAATATGACGTTAATGTCATCTCGTAGAGTACATTAGGCACTATCCCCACCAAAAGTTTAAAGAACAAATTTGGAGCCATTTTTGAGACAATTGTTTTTGTAATTTTTTAATATTGCATATATTGCACGCAATATTGCGCGAAAACTACTAAAATTTTCGAAAAAATGTACATGACAACAAATTTTATTTGAATGAAAAATCTATTTTTGTAGGTGTAGGAAGACGCCTAAAATTCAAATTTTTGCACTTTTCGAAAATTCGGAGTCATCGTGAGAATCCTATGAGGATATATCCTAACAAAACCGTGAGAGACCAATGCCACCTTTAAAATATTATTATATTCTATTCTTACAAGAAATTTAAAGCAAAAGTTTGGAGTCATTTTTGAGAAAAGTTTGAAAATGTCCAAGGGCTTCCTATAAAGTACCTCCAAAAATTAATGTTTTATTTCAGAATTGCAAAGCTTGAACTCAGCTTGACAGAGATTTCTTCAATTTAGAAAAAAAATCCTACGTATGCTTTAGGCACTAGTGTTGTTCACAGACACCTGACAAGCGGACGGTCGGACGTTTTCAAAAAAACAACACTTTTTCGGCATTAGGGGCCCTCAAAACGTGTATTTCCGTTGAAATCTCGAAATTGATTTTCCGGAGCATTACATACTTTTCTCTATACTTTGTGTTTCATTCCGTATATAGGGAGAAAGTAAAAAAAAATTGAACTAGAAATGGTGATGGCAGAACTTTCCAACAAGTAGAGGGGGTTCATATCTCTTTATCAAAATATATTAATGTTTAAATACATGATATGTGATGCTTAGAAACTAATAATACTTTTAATATCAAGGCAATTGACATAACTTATTTCTAATGACGATCTCGTAACCCAAAATCTTCCAGATTGGCGTACCCTGTGATTCAACCCGAGTTGGGGAGTATCGAAAATACATGTATTTAAAATACGTATTTTCGATACTTTTGTAATTTGTATTTTGTATCGAAAATACATATTTGATCGTGTATTTTTTATTTGTATCGACAATACTTTCTGATAGTATTAGATATTTTCAAAATACAAAAATACTTTTTAGTGATCTGCCGTTGAAAATTTGAATCTCAATGTACAATCAAATTTGGATAACACAAAGGTAGATAACAGGAATTTTTGATATTTCGAAGCAAGTAAGTTGAAGAAAATTTATTTCTGGAGGCATTTCAAGATAGCATCGTTTAACGGAATTTGGAGACCACAACACGGACTTTACATTCTGTTGTCACATTATGCATTACTGTCAGTAAGGGAATAGGGCGCAATGGTTAAATGGCGCAAGCACAAGCGTGTAAACAGACAATCTTACTACATAGTAAGAATGTAAATCGATAAACCATCAACATATCCTTTTCTGGATTGAACATATTACACTCTTATTGAATAGTTAGATGCAAAAGGAAAGTGTCATGTGACATTATTAAGTCTGCCACACAGACAAAATAGTAGGTCCAACAATGCGAACACAAATTTTAAGACACACTTGAAAGTAATAATAAGTAATATTATAAATTATAAATGCACATTTATAATTTATAATATTAATTATATTAATATTATATTATATTATATATTATATTGTGCACAATATACTGAGACTGTTACCGGTTATCCTTTTACTACGGCACTGATAATTTCTTTACACATTTTAGAGAAGTCAACCTGGTGTGGTATGTGAATTTAAGAAGTATAAAATGATTGGTCTAGATTAAGGTGGTCCAACTGGCGCCCGCAGTGCCATTTGTTGTGGCTCGCGAAAGATCATTAGTCAAAAGTGGAAGTCGCTCGCATCCAAGTCGGGCGAGATCATTGTGTCCCCAGCGCGCGCGGTCTGTGGGACTCAACACCTCAATGTAACCAGTGATTTAGCAGCACTTATTTTCTTGCCGTACCTTCACACAAAATTACGCGAAAAGTACTCAAATTTTCGAAAAATTATAGATGGCCTTATTTTAACATCTATCTTAAAAAACATTTCATCAAAGGAAAAATCTCTATCTTCATAATTGTAGTTGTAGGATGACCCCGAAATAATTTTGAACTTCGAAAAATCATTTTCAACGAAACATGAAACCTGCCCCATTCTCTTAAACATCCTACATACTATCCACCAACAAAATTCAATAAAAAATCATGGAGCAATTTTTTTGAAAATTTGGATAATATTCAGAGATAGTACCCCCAAAATTAAAATACCGGTTTCAAATTCAAGGGACCGCGACATCTGTCCAATCGATTGGGGAATATCAACTTTGGAGAAAATCAGCTGAACGGTATGACGCCAAGCGTTGTTCGAAGACGGACGGACAGACAGACGTTTTGTCATGAATCGATTTTGCGGTATCAAGGACCCACAAAACATGGATTCTGGCTACACCACGTATTAGAAGATTTTTTCTAACTTAAGCAACTGTCTTTATCAACTTTTTCGTTACCAGGGCCCTGTAATAAGAGTTTTTCTGCCGAAAATTTTCCGTTTTTTCGCGCAGCATTCATTAACTTGCTCTTGTGGCGTCGTTTAATTACTCAGACACAGACACGAAGGATTCGTAACAAAACAATTGTATTAATAACTAAAGAAATATATACAATGTTGCACAAGTTCATTTACTTTATCCGTGCTTTACGGAACCCTCCTAAGAACAGCTTATCGTAGCCGCCACCTGCGGCTGCTTTGCGAGTCCCCCACCCGCCTTTGCTTGATCGCAAGAAACAGCGAACGCTTGGCCGCGTCGCTAAAGATGAGACTGACGTCTCCCCGGACAAGTCCGGCCGCTCGCCCTGGAGCGCAGTGCGTGAGCACTCCCATTTCTTCCCAACGTTGCGTAAACGCAACGCAATGTTTACTATTTTATTTACCTTCACCCTTCGTTGAAATTATTTGAAATTTATTCAATAGTAATACAGTCCTTAATGACATTAAAACTATTTTTATTTGATAAATATATATTACGTGAATACTCAATTTTATTTTTTTTCTCCATAATGACCCATGTCTTATTTTCACGCCTCTCCAATATCTGTATTTTGATCTTCAAATTGGTGATCTATGTGACGTTTTGGTATCACACTACAATAAAAAGTATGTACAAATAAAAGTGTTAATGTTTGATAAGTGTATGATTTTCGAAACAATTTTTATAGACAAATAAATTTTGTGTTGCGTTTACGCAACGTTGGGAGTTTCCCGGCAGATTTGGGAACGTCCAAATTCCATTACGGCGCCACAACTAACACTTCGTAGGAGCTTATCATTTCAAAAGAGATGTAATATTGGGTATAATATGCTATCTTTGGATTGTTCCGTTGACGAATATGTCAACATAATAATATCTGAAGTTTTCTCGACACTAAAACAAGGCATGGCATAGGTGGGCCTTCCTATACACAACAGTTTGCATGGGCTCCCGAAGACACCAATCGTGAAAGAAAGAAAATCGTGAAAGAAATCGTTGAAACAGATTTGAAGAAATAAAAAAGATATCTACACATTTTGGTCAATAACACCTTAGGCAATGATTAGAAATCTACAAAATTGAATTTTGATCTACAAAATACCATTTTTTGATGAACGAACAAAAGACATTTGCAATCCGGAGTATTTAGCCAGAATTTATCAGTACTTATGTGCAGTTCCATACTTGAGGCGACACTTTGCTTAAACAAGCGAGACATGTGAGGTTGGTTTCATGATGTGCTGCGTACAGAGAAAGAAATTAGTTTTGAAAACATTTCATGTTCATGGGGGAAAATCAAAGAATATCACAAATGTTCGATCTTGGATGAACTAATTTGCAATTTGACGAAATTTGTTGAAGAAAACAAAAACTGCTGTTTCTTGGCACACTTCTGTATGTATGACATTATCTTTGTCATTTATTAGAAACCAATTTCTACGCAAATGTAATTGTGGTAACTGAGAGAAAATGACATCAGATCGTTCGCGTCTAATAAAAAAATTCAAAACAAAAGTTGTGTGTGATTGCATGATAGAGAAGCATAAAGACATTTTGCTTTGTTAGAGACCCTCCAAGGCAATATTTACCTTCTAACAACAGAAAATATTTTAAATTGTATTGATTTCGAGATTGATCTTTTCTTAGAAGTGAGGGGGATTACTAATAAAAATATGGATCGGGAAAACCGAAATTGTAATTTTCCATCTAGCACACAAATTGAAATTTGCCATCTGATTCTCACATTGAAAATTATGGCATTATAGTGAGAAGACAATGAGAGAAAGACAAAAGGTCCATTTTGATTATATAAGCTAGTGATAATACGAATGCATGCAAACAACGTAATGTTCATAAGAATCGGCTAATTTTGGAATAAAAAATGTCAAAAGCATTGAAATTCAATATAGAGTTACACCTTCATACATAAATTGAAATTCTGTTTGCGTATCAGTAAAATTAGTAGACATTAACTTACAAAATACCGACATTTATTTAAAAAGCGGCAAGTATACTTCCTTTCCGGAAAACTCCCAACGTTGCGTAAACGCAACGTTCCGTCTAGCTTCAATCAAGAATGAAAATATTTTTAGCAAACTAGTTTTGCAATCTTTGGAGACTTCTTATTAATATTTAACTAAATTTTATTAAATAAATTAAGTATTTCACCGTTTGGGAAGAAATGGGTTAATGAGGATACCACTCGACCCGTGCCGCAAACGCATCCTGGCTAATATGCCCTTACCTCACTTTAAATAGATTCGGTCACATGACCGACCGATCACATGATCTACTCCCACTCCGTCTAAAGTGACGTGGGTGCCCCACGTGACCTCCCCCCTCAGAGCTAGAGCGCCGTGGTGACGTCTACAACCTACCACTGACGTGTCTTACCCCTGGCCCCTTTCTGCTTCCTGGCTCAGCCTAAACCCATCTTAGATACGCCCCCTTCCTGCTAAGCCTAATGGTCTGTCTACTTGTGGCTTCCATTGACAAAGGCACATCCTGTCTTTTATGTATGCAAGCGTCATTATGCTACACTCTCTACTGCGTAAGAGGTGGCGAGAAAGTAAAATAGATTAAGTTTAGATTTAAGATTTTTTCTAGTAAATTCAGAAACTCAAAACAAATTGCAATCGCTGCAATTTGCAAATGCAAATGCAAAATCGTTGAGTAGGTAAATCTAACGGAATATAGAACAGGAGTAAAATTAATGGAATATACACTGAGGTGACAAACCTCATGGTATACATCCTAATATGTCAAAATTCCTTTTGCCAGGCGAAATGCAGCAACTCGATGTATTATGGATCAAACAAGTTGTTGGAAGTCCCCTACAGAAATAGTGAGCCATGCTTCCTCTATAGCCGTTCACAATTACGAAAGAGTTGCCAGTGCAAGATTTGTACACGAACTGACCTCTCGGTTTTGTGCCATAAATACCCGATAGGATTCATGCTGGGCGATCTCGGTGGCCAAATCATTCGCTGCAATTGTTCAGAATGTTCTTCAAACCAGTCGGGAAGAATTGTGACTGGGTGACATTGCGTATTATCATCCATAAAAATTCCATCGATGTTTGCGAAGTCCATAAATGGCTGCAAATGGTCTCCAAGTAGCTTAAAATAACCATTGCCACTCGATAGTCGGTTCAGTGGGACCAGAGGGCCCAGTCCATTCCATGTAAAAAACAGACCACACCATTATGGAGGCACACATTGATTTTACAGTGCCTTGTTGACTACTCGGGTCCATAGTTTCGTGGGGTTCACACTCGATTCCTACCATCAGCGCTTATAAACTGAAATCGGGACTCATTTGACAAAGCCACGGTTTTCCAGATGTCTAGGATCCAATGGATATCATCACGAGTCCAGAAAAGGCGCTGCAGGTGAAGACGTGCTGTTAGTAAAGGCACTCGAATCGGGCTTCTGCTGCAACAGTCCATTAAAGCCAAATTTCGCCGCACTGTCCTAATGAATACGCTCGTTGGACTTCCACATTGATTTCTGCGTTTATTTCACGCAGCGTTGCTTGACTGTTAGTACTGTTACTCTACGCAAACGCTGCTGCTCTCAGTCATTAAGTGAAGGTCATCGGCCACTGCGTTGCCCGTGGAGAGTGGTTATGCCTGAAATTAAATATTTTCGGCACACTCTTGACACTGTGGATCTCGAAATATTTAATTTCCTAACGATTTCCAAAAGGGAATGCGTCTAGCTCCAACTACCATTCCTAGTTCATGTCCTAATTCATGTAACCGCAATATCGACCATAATCACGTCAGAATCCTTTTCATATGAATATCTTGGGTACAAATTAATGCTTTGCCAATGCATTTCCTTTTATAGCTTTGTACGTGATACTACTGACATCTGTATATTTGCATATAGCTACCCCATGACTTTTGTCACCTCATTTTAAAATATTTCATGTAAGTTAATCTATTTATTGTGTATGGTTTCAGAGATGAAGAAATAGTGCAATATTACGTAAACAATCACGGAAAAACACACATGCATACCACATCGTACTTGGTTGGCTTATATCTTGGATATATACTTCATCATGTTAGGGGGAAGAAGGTGAATATGAATAAGGTAAGAAAGATTTAGTAATTTGCAAACGATCGAACAAAATCAAAAATATTGTTGGAAGGAATGGGAGGGAAGGAAGGAATGTTGGGATTTAAGGAATGTTGGTCTATTTGTTCTTTACCGCTCCCTTATGAAATGCGAAGGATATCGTTGGTTTTGGTACGGTTCGTAGAGTTTACGTCAATTACTGAAATAATCTAAAATCTGAATTTAGAGAAATAGAAAAACCTTTTCTCGAAAGCCTTTTACATTCAGTACCTGAGTTACATTTGAAAATTGAGAAAGAGACAACTAGAAGTTTGAATGAAAAATTAAGAATTTTTTCGCACAAAAACATAAATTCATTGAGCCAGTCATTCGGTTGTAAAAATCGTGTTTTGAAAAATGTACGTAAATGAAATTGGACTGTCTGTGCTTTCAAATTAACTGCCTCTTTGTAATCTCACCTGCTCATCGATCTTATGTAAATAAAATTGAAGTGTCTGTGATTTAAAAAATAACTACCTTTCTGTAAACCCGCTTATGTAGATAATATGAAAACCCTTTTAAAGGCTTCTACGAATATTGTCTAGGTGTTTGTCCGGGGTAATTTCTGAAATACCTGTACCGATTTCAGTGCAGTTTTCATTCAAATGTAGTGTTTCGTCGAGCATAACTTACACTACTTTTTTCAAATTGTCTTTTCTGTTATTCAAAGAAGAACGTTTGTTTTCTGATTCAAAATATAGTTTTATTCCTTTCTTGATGAAATTTTGTAAGCGTAACTTTCCAAGAAAAAGCAACGTTACTCTGTCAAAAATGTCTGCATTACTTTAATGCAATGTACATTAAAGTAATTAAGAAGAACTCTTATTAAATTCAATATTCACACAATTAGTACAATGCAATTAGGATGCAAGTAGCGCACCCGTGCGAGAACTCTCGCATGCTGTACCTCACCCCCTTCCTTATTTTTCCATTTCCAATAAGCCTGTAATATGTATTTTTCTTCAAGACCCTCTTACCCCCGTCACTTGTGGTATATAATAATAATAATAATAATAATAATAATAATAATAATAATAATAATAATAATAATAATTGTCTTTATTAGTGGCGAGGCTCAGGCCATTTGGTCTGCTCTTCCGCCTAACCACAAAATGTATGTAACCTTGTAATTGATAACAATATAATACACCTTTGTTAATACAAACTATTCTAAACTTTATTATCGAACAAAGATGTACACTCGTGTAATTCAATCACATAGAAAATCAAGTAATTAGAAATTTCTTTCACAGTTACACATTCTACAGGCTCTGATCAGGTTTTAAATGAAGTAGAGAATCTAGGGGTAGAATCGAGAAGCGTCGAACCAGCGAAAATGTAATAGAATGGTCAAGAAGATCTCATCCTGTAGATTACGGTGTGAGGAATTTTACTTTGGCCTCAAAATGTTAACTTTTATGGCCCTAGAACCTGTTTTGAAGTTATTTAATGATATAGACACAAATATCCTGACCTGCGTAGTGGGTTGCGTTTTACATGAATATTTAGATGCATTTTTAAACATCTCCTTCATATTTTTGAAGTCAAAGTGCAATTCGTCACGTCTCCGTGAAATTATCTTTCTTTAGAGATCTCATTTATAAAGATTGCGTGTGAGAGCTGCAAAGGGAAGGTATACTACTGAAATAATACAGGAGACGATAGTCAAAAGTTTTGGTCGTATCTGAAATGAATGAGTGATCTTAATGGATTCGTGATTATGAATATACGATATGAATGATGACAGGTAGGAGAAACGAGAGAACCTCTTCATTGAATCTACGCTGATTTTAATTTTTTATACAAATATATCAATCTCCTATTAACGGTACAAAGAAGATAAGTTTCATGAACATTAATACACTTTACATTTAATGACAATGTCTTACAGTGTAGCCAAAAGTAGCCAGTTAGCCAAATTAAATAAAAACTTTGTTAAAGTCCTTAAAATTCGTTACCAAATGTATTTTGATTAGGTAATCAATATTTTTACTGGAAGTTTGCGATTTTTACAAAATACTTGTTTTCAGCTGCCCGTTTTCATTGTTAGAATTAGATTCTCTATGATCCCATTTTATTTTTGATAGTTTTTCACTTTTTATTTAAAAATATAAAATACACAACAAATAAAAAATCAGCATCACACGTTCACAGTTATTTTATACGTTATTCGTATTACGGGGAAAATCAATGGCATTTTCAAAAAATTTCCAATGTACGGGCTCTAACATCCAAAATTTTACAACTTCGACAACAAATTCGCAATCAATACCTCGAAAGCCCTATGAAACGTGTCTGGTATAATTGAATGGAATTTATAAAAATATGTCTACCATATTGGACCCACCATTTTCAATTTTACAATTCCCAGATCAAATTCGCAGACATTTACCCCCAAATCCTCGTAGTATACTTATTTTTGTCATAATTGAATGATATTTTTAAAAAAATTTTCATTTTTTGGATTCGCCGTTTTGAATTTTACTATTTTGATAGAAAATACGAAATTAGCATCCTCTCTAACCCAATGGTACACATCCTTTTATTATGTTTCCTAAATCTTCCTATTTCTGCCAGACTTTTGTGCCATTCTATTCTCCGCTAAAAGTGCATAAAAATAATTATTCAAAATAAGGGAGTTGTCAAAGAATACAAAAAAAAACTTTAACAATTTCACAAAAACTCTTGCAATGCTGTGAAATCACAAAATGAAAGGCACACACTGACCAAGCGATGCTACCTGACTAACACAGCAAGAAAAACCAAATTAATGTAACATTGCAGAATGTATTGAAAGGTTACGAGGCACACATGGCTGGATTTTCCAAACCACACCACTCTCACTGCACCACAGCTCCTCCAAATTACACAGCTGTCTAGTAGAGGGTCTCAATGCAGATAGCAAGCAAATGCCTTTCACCGACGTGAATGCTTCATGCCTAAAGTCCACCACAGCCCCTTCCGCTTTGGCCCACAACTCCACCAGCGTTCTCTCCGCTAACCGCCCGGCTCTGTCCCGCCCCGAGTTCTGACCCCGGGCGGGGCACAGGGGGGCGGCGAGCCGGCTAGCCGGAGGAGGGGCGGACGGAGGCGGGGGGAGATACGGGCGGCGACGGCGTGGTGGTTGTGGTGGCAGCGGCGGTGACGGTGGTGATGTCGACGTGACGTCATCGGTGTCGGCGGCGAGGGTAGCTGGTTGCAACCTGGCCGGGCGGCGGCAGAACCGCCCCATGTATAGAGGCGCGGGGAAACAATGATCAATTAATGTCTTAATTCATTCATTAATTGATTGCTTGATTAATTAATTAATCTTTTTTTTAAGTGGGACGCGCGAACTTTGGAGTTGGCGCCCCCATAACACACTGGTGTAGCATGGAACTCCCATAATTTGGCGGGAGTACCACAAACAATGCACAGGTGGGCGGAAGTCGCAGGAACATGTCCGCGCTACCAAAATGTGCTAACAGAGTCGCCAATTGTAATTTCCAAGTGTTTACAAAATATAGTTATTTTAGATTTTATGTTAAAGATCTATAGCGCGCAACAATATTTTCACCGTATTATTTCATCACAATTACTCGAGAAACCCAATGCGCGCGTTTCAGCCCATTACGCTCTGGCTAGCTGTGGCGGGCGTGGGCGGGGGCAGCGGGGGTGACGGCGGCGCGGCCCCCCCCGTGGCCGCGCCGCGCGCATGTTTGTTAGCGCCATCTGCAGACTAATCTACGCGAGGCCGTAGTGTGAGCACGCGCTCCTAGCGCTCCGGGGAACCTGGTGTCGAGCGATATTTTTCATTCGACATCTTTCAACAACTACAAAATTGAAGATATAGATTTTTTTCTTCCAATATAATTTGTTCTCCATAGTCAGTTCTTTCATTAAGGTCATGCACATTTTTTGAAAATTTTAGTAGTTTTTGCGCAACATTGCGTGCAATATGTGCAATTTAAAAGAAAAATTACAAAAACAATATTTTCTCAAAAACGGCTCTAATTTTTCTTTAAACTTTTCGTAAGGATAGTTCCTAATGTACTCTATAAGATGAGATAAACGCCATACTGCTCTATTCTTCTGTTTATTAAAAAGTTACAAAAATTTAATCAGACTTGTCTTTCACGTCGTTATTATTTACATTAATGGTGATTTGTTCACATTATTATAGTTATGAGTACATGTGTTTTAAAAAGCATCAGGTAAAGTTTGTAGAAAACTCAACCTTTTTCTATCAAAAAGAACTCAAAATCCCGCAATTTCAGAAACGATCCAACGCCATTTCTAAAAAATGGTTCCAAATTCTTTCTCCAAACTTTTCGAACTGATAATGCTAATTGCACTCTTCAATATGACGTAAAGTTCAATTTGGGGTATTTTTTCGTTTTTTCAAAAATTACACAAATGCAATTTCCTTCAAAGATCTCTCACATCGTTAATATGCACATTTCCAGCACTCTCTAAAAACTATTGTTATTGTGAGTTGATCTACTTCAAAAGAGTTCAAATTATGTTTTTCTGAAAACTCAAAAAAATTGTCGGTGAAAAAGAACTTCAGATTTCACATTTACAGTAGCGTTTAAATGTCATTTTCTTCAATACGGCTCCACATTTTTCAAAGAAAAATGCAATTTAGAACGAGATTTTATTGTTGTTTAATGTTCTTAAAATAATATTCCTGTTCTACTATTAGCAAACCGATAAAATAATAAAATGTCAAGGAACTGTACTTTGGGCGGCGATAGACAGCAGCTTGCAAAATATTGTGGCAAGTCCGAATAGCTACCTGAGATCAAAGGAAATAGGAAACGAATACGGGAGAGTCTCTGCCCTTCTGTAGCACCACTAGTTCGTTATCAGGGCACGACAATGAATTTTCGTTTTCACGGCCCGGCAATTAATTTTTTCTGCCGAAAATTCGCCGTTTTTTCGCGCAGCATTACATAACCTTCCCTACACTGCGTATATTACTCCGTAAATACGTACGTATACGGGAAAGTAAAAATTCAAACTTTTGCAATTTTGGAAATTTCAGAGTTGAGAGTGAAAATCGGACCTATGCCACCTTTATAAGTTCATTTTACTCTATTCTTACACGAAATTTAAAGAAAAAATTTGAAGCAGATTTTGAGAATATTTTGAAAATGTCCGCGGTTGGTTTCATGTAAAGTACCTGTAAATTTTAAAGAAAGTTTTTCAAAATCACGGTGTCTGGAGTAGAACCAGGTCGACCGGGGAGTTTCCATTTTAAAAGAAATCTTACCAATGGTTTAGGCGATAGTGTTGTACACAGACGCCGGACAGGCGGACGGACAGACGAACGGACGGACGGACAGACGGACGGGCAGACGGACGGGCGGACGGGCAGACGGACGGGCGGACGGGCAGACGGACGGACGGGTAGACGGACGGGCGGACGGACGGTCGGACGGGCAGACGTTTTGTTTTCAATTCGTTTTTCGGTATGGAGGAGGCACAAATCAGGGATTCTGGCTACACCACGAGTTAGAGGATTTTTTCTTAATTTAGCAGCTAGTTTTACCCACTTTTATGTATCACGGCCGGGCAACGAACTTTTTCTGTCAAATATTACATAATTACAGCATGCATAACTTACCCTATACTACGTACATTACTCCTTATATATGTATATATAAGGGAAAGTAAAAAGCAGTGCGTTACTTTACATTTGCCAATACCTTCACAGCAATATCTCTAAACTACTCCTCTCTTCAACCCGTAGGCATTGGTGGCACTTGGATGGATGGCTTGTGCGTCGTTATTAGTAGTCGCCACTTTTTGGCCTCACTTCATGGATCAGAAGAACCACGATGACAACATCGTGGAAAACGCAGCCAACCCCGCCATCTCCCGCTTGTTCTGGGGGACCGCAGTAGCCTGGATTATCTTCGCCTGCCACACGGGCTATGGAGGTTTGCCGCGCTTTCATATTCCTCGAATGTTTGCTTGATATTGAGAATGAGATATATAGTACTGGCAGCTTATAAGTGACTAACTGTTCAATGCCACTGGCCACACATTACTACGCTCATGACAACACCTGCATCACAGATATATGAAATCTCAAAACACTTGAGTCATTAATAAGCTGTGACAAGTATTGAAATCATGTTCACAACTTTCGCCAAAGCCGAAATTTATCGCCTCAGTGACTGCGTGCGAGTCAGAAGAGCAGCAACGCAGAACCCTGGCTGTGAGGAAGAACACAAATCCTTGCAAGTTGCTTGCTTTAGAGCAGGTCACATGACGCACCACAGAAACACAGCACGTGGCGAGAGAACTGCCAGAGTTACACGCTGTAAAACATTGCATTTGTGTAATTAAAAAAAATACTCCAAAGTGAACTTTACATTATATTAAAGAGTGCAATTAGCACTATCCGTTCGAAAAGTTTGAAGAAAAAATCTCGAGCCAATTTTTGAAAAAATGGGTTTTTCTGAAAATGCGGAATTTTGAGCTACTTTTCACAGTAAACGGTTGAGTTCACGAAAAACTTTGTACGACATTATCTAAAGCACATGTACTCAATTAAAATAATAATGTCAACAAATCGTCGCTAATGTAAATATTAACGTCGTCGTGTACATTTATCTATATCACTACCAAAAGTTTAAAGAAAAAATTTGCAGTTGGATGGAGCTTTTCTTTCAATAGGTTTTTCGGTATCTAGGACTCACAAAACAGGAATTGTGGTCACACCACGTGTTAGAGTATTTTTTTCTTAATTTAGCAACTGGTTTTATTCACCTTTCCGTCTGCCCGTCTGTGAACACTGCTAGCGCCTAAACCATACGTACGATTTCTTCCAAAATGAATATTTCCCGGTCGATCTGATTCTAGTCAAAGCTTTGAGATTTTGAAAAAGATTCTTCAAAATTTGGGGGTACTTTAAATGAAGCCCCCCGGGGATTTTCAAAATTTTCTCAAAAACTCCTAATTTTTTCTGTAAATTTCTTGTATGAATAGAGTAGAATACACTTATTAACATGGCACAGGTCCGATTTTCACGGATAACTGAATTTTCGAAAATTGTGAAAGTTTGAATTTTTTTCGGCGTCTTTCTCCAGCTACAAAATTGAAGATAGAGATTTTTTTCTTCAAATAAAATTTGTTCTGCATATTGAGTTCTTTCATAAAGGTCATGTAAATGTTTCTCAAAATTTTAGTAGTTTTCGTGCAATATTTCGTGCAATATGTGCAATTTTAAAAAATTACAAAAACAAGATTTTCTCAAAAACGGCTCCAAAGTTTTTCTTTAAACTTTTGGTAGGGATAGTGGTAAATATACTCTATCTATAACATAAAAGCCATTTTGGTCTATAGGTTGGTTTTTTCAAAAATTACAAAATGTAATTTTTGACGTGAGAGACAAGTAAAATTTTTTTACTTGTCTCTCACGTCGTTAATATTTACACTATCGGCGATTTTTTCACATTATTATATTTACGAGTATATATGCTTTAAATAATGTCAAGTGAAGTTTCTCGAAAACACTACCTTTTTCTGTGAAAAGTAGATCAAATTTCGACATTTTCAGAAATGCTCAAACGCCATTTTCTCATATATGGATGCAAATATTTTCTTGAAACTTTTGTAACAGATAGTCATAAATACACTCTTTAATATGACGTAAAGTTTATTTTGAGTTATTTTCTTGTTTTTTCAAAAATTATATAAATGTAAATTTTTTGAAAGATCTCTCACATCTTTAATAGGCACATTATCCGAAATTTGTAAAGATGATTATATTTGTGAGTGTAAGTGCTTCAAATAACTTCAAATGAAGTATTTTGAAAACTCAATCATTTTCTGTGAAAATGAGCTTCAAATTACGCATTTTTAGTAGTGCTAAAACGCCATTTTCTCTTAAACGGCACATAATTTATAAAGGAAAATTGCCATTTACAGCTACTTTTTTGTGTTCTTTAATATTCTAAAATTAATATTTTCGTTCTACCAATAGGAAACCGAAAAATTAAGAAAATGACAAAAAAATGTACTTTTGGCGGTGATAGATGGTAGCTGGCAAGAAAGAGTATGTGGCAATTCCGAATAGCTAGCGAAGACTCAAGAAAATAGAAAACTAATACGGGAAAATCTGTTCCATTCTGTAGCACCACTAGTTATAAATAAAACGAAAAAAAGAATTATTTCGGGTTAGATAACTGACTGTGAAAAATAAACAAATAGTTCTCTAAATACGCAATTCTGTTTAGTGATGAAATCAGTAGTAGATCTCAGACGTCATCTTCTGGTGGCACGCAGCTAAACTATTGACATTGACGCACTCTTGAATCTACAATGTAACGCTAGGCTAAAAATGTCCAGAAAAGTATTTATTTTGTAAATATATTAAGGTTTACGGTTATAAATCATAGCCTATAGTACTCCAGACAGTTAAAGGAAGCTATCACAAAAGTTTCATCGGTATTCGTTTAGTAGATTAAGAGATTATCGCGCTGTAAGCCAACGGAGTTCTGTCTTTATATATTAGTATAGATGTAGATAATAACAATAGTGATGATGTATTATGTAAAACTATTTTTAATTGCATGTCAAAATGAATTTTTATTTCAATTATTTATATTTTACAGGGCTACTTAACCGGTTCCTCAACTGCTACGCTTTTCGGGTGCTGAGTCGCATTTCGTACTCTACAAATATGGCACATTTCATTTTACTGCAGCACAACAGTGGTCGTAGAAGAGTGCCTATTTGGTGTGATACGTTTTCATGGGTAGGTATGAGTAATCAACGAACAAGGACACATGATCTACAATTTCGTTTATCAATAATTGCACAATTATCGGGCGAAACTTTCCAAGTTGCAATAAAACAGTTACATTTTGGAAGTAGAGTGAAAGAAAATGAAATATTCTGACAAGATAGGTTTCTGTAGATAGTGTCACTTCAATCGCAAAAGGTAATGCCCAAGGCTACGACGTTGATTAATTAACCCATAAGCCACGGTAAATGACATATTGGAAATTGTCCTGATCACAAAATTACAAAAAATATGGGTGAAGTATTCTTCATCCTAAATCTAGATTAATTTTTCAGATCCAGGTCTTCTTTGCGGATTATGGAATTGGCACGGTGCTGGGTCTTATTGTCTTTCTGATCTTCGAGTCGCCCATCTATTTGGTGTCGCGACTTTATCTTTTGAAAGGTAAGCACTAAATAACTTCAAGTTCTTTCCAAAACTAAATTAAGGTACACTAATCAACAGTGAATAATTAAAAAAACCTGCTTTTTCTTCAACCGTTCAAGATTTGTGTCAAAAAACGTGTAAAAACGTTTTCCACTGTGAGGACGTGCGCACAGGGGGAGGGCATATGGGCCATGTTCTTGTGAAAATTATGAAAGAAACTCAGGTAATACAAATATGTATTTGCATAAATATGCTTAATTACGAGTAATTAGTAGTTCTCTGAACTGTAGAAATCACTTCAAAACAAATAAATAAATTTAATAAGGAAACTAGAGTTACAACATCGCTTAATTTCTTGCATTATTTGTAACCATCGTAATTTTCGCAACTTCAGACAAGTCAACGAAAGGGAGACGCGCCATATTTTACGCGTCCTTTACCCAAGAAAAACATTTAGAGCAGTTTTTTAGGAAAAAAATATAAATTGCCTCGACTTCAAGTAAATATTTTGCGAAAACCACTGGTATTTTGAAAAAAAATGTGCATGATTATACAAGTGTGAGTCTAGTGCATGTAAGTGAGTGAGAAGTGAGGGTAGGAAGGAGACTCACATAAAGGGTCTCATTTAAAGTTTAACGAAAATAATCTCTTTCATCAAGCAAATTTTCTCACCGGGTGAGGTGGCTCAGGGCATCAACTGAGGTCACTACTATGCTTCTGATCTAGGTAGCTAGGTCGAATTCAGTGACTGTCTGGAGGAGAATTATGACGATTCTTAGTTTTCTGTGGTTTCTCCGACAACACCAGGTGAATCCCGGAGCAGTACCCTCACAAACTGGTGAGGGACCGCGCACGATCTTTCCTCCCCCTTCCTATCCCCACCCCTTGCTAACACACACACTACACAATTACATGCACTATACTATCACAATTGCCGGGAGAGCAGTCGGGAGCTTAGAGCTTGTCCCGGCTGGGACGGTGCCCCACTGGTGGGAGATACCTGGTGGGGGAAATCCCCGCAAGCCAGCGCCGGATCTCGCCAGTCAGCGCGGGAAAATCGCCGCCACCTCCCGCGATAAAACATGCACTACACTTACGGTATTGATTAGATTAACAGTTTTCGCGCTCGGTAACACTAATCAATTCATTTACTTCCGCAATAGTATTTTTTCCGATTTCCTACAATTCAGAGTTTATCGAAAATGGGACATGCATCATTTTGTGAAATGTACTCGAAAAAATCTAACAGGTCGTTTGTTCGAGAGTGCGAACAAACTAATTTATTCTTTAATTAAAATTTTTCCAAAAATTGAAAAAAAGGATTGAAAAAGGAACGTTTGTTTTCAATTAATTCACATTTTTTAATATAGTACCTATTGAATTCCGAACTCATTACTTACGGATTGTATTGTTATCAATTGTTTAATCACAATTTGTTCAATTCATTACAATACGCAAAAATTAAAAATTATACGAAAAATAAAAATTGGTGACGCTATTTGCGCATCGCTCAGAGTTCGTTGGTTTATTTATTTAAGCCTATCGGATCCCTTGAGGAGTAAGGCCTCCCGGAGAAGCAGGGATGTGAGTTGGTACACCTGTATTACGTATCAAACTTTTTTCACACTCATTTTAAGTTTCTTCCAAATTTGTCTGTCTCTTACTACTTGACTCCACTTTATACCCCTTCTTTCTTGAACACATCGGATCATCTCTTCTGTTGTCGTCCTTGTTTGCGCGAGCCGTATCTGGAATACCAAAACATAGCTCGGTGTGATCATTTGGTTAGATCTTGACGGCCAACATGACCGCCCCAACGCCATTTGAGTTGAAGGACACTCTCTTCAATGTCTTGTATTTTTGTTTTCTTTCTGATTTCCTCGCATCTAATTTTATCTCTTAGTGTTATATGGAGACTTTTCCTCTCCATATGTCTCTGGCATCTTATTAGCATGCACTCCTCCGCTTTTGTTAGAGACCACACTTGAGAGCCTTATGCTAATACTAGTGTGAAGCATGAATCCATAATGGATCATTGGTTAATCACATCTAATTACTGTTCAGAATGCTGGACGGCATTAAGAAGAAAGTTCATATTTTGATTACATTTTTTGTCAATCACAGCATCGGTTTTAAAACACGGGCAGCGAGCAATAAACTATTTAGCACTATTAGAATTTTTGATTGTTTTAATATTCGTATTTCTTTCAGGTTTTTCGAAGAAGACCCCACCTCCTTCAGTGGATATTAGCAATAAAAGCAAGTGAGACAGAACGAAATGGAAACATCGAACAATAAACAATATATTACTGTTTTCGCTTACCATCATTCTCTTTGGTGTTATCAATTTTATCAAGAAATCGAAAGGACTTCATTTAACGTGTTTACATTTGATTGGATTTTTTCGGAAAGTGGGAGTTTCATAAATAAACTAGTGGTGCTACAGAATGGCACAGACTTTCCCGTGTTAGATTTCTATTTCCTTGGGTCTGGAATAGCTATTCGGAATTGCCACATACTCTTGCCAGCTACCATCTATCGCCGCCCAAAGTACATTTTTTTTACATTTTATTAACTTTTCGATTTCCTAATGTTAGAACGGAAATATTAATTTTAGAATATTAAAGAACACAAAAACCTCGTTCTAAATAGCAATTTTCTTTTAAAAATCTCTAGCTGTTTTTAAGAAAATCGCGTTTAAGCGCTAATAAAAACACGAAATTTGAAGCTCTTTTCCAAAAAAATGTTTGAGTTTTCAAGAAATTTTATTTGAAGTCATTTGAACCACTTACACTCACAAATACAATAATGTTTACAAATTACTGGTAATGTGAATATTAAAGATGTGACAGATCTTCCAAAAAAATTACATTTGTGTAATATTTACAGAAACAAAAAATACCTCAAAATAAAGTTTACGTCATGTTAAGGAGTGCAATTAACACGATCCGTTTCAAAAATTTGAAGAAAAAATTTGGAGCCATTTAAGAAAAAATGGCGTTTGAGCGTTTTTGAAAATGCGGAAGTTTGAGCTAGATTTTACAGAAAACGGCTGAGCTTGCGAGAAACTTTACTTGACATTATTTGAAGCACATACACTCATTAATATAAAAATGTGAAAAAATCGTCACTAATATAAGTATTAACGACGTGACAGAAACGTTAAAACATTACATTTTTGTAATATTTGAAAAAACAAAAGAATAGAGCAATATTACGTTATTACGTATGTCATCTCATAGAGTACATTAGGAATATCTATCTTAGGAATATATATCACTATCCCTACCACAAGTTGAAAGAAAAAAATTGGAGCCTTTTTTGAGAAAATATTGTTTTTGTATTTTTTTAAATTGCACGTATTGCACACAATATTAGGCGAAAACAACTAAAATTTTCCAAAAACTGTACATGACCTTAAAGAAAGAAATTACTTTGGAGAACCAATTTCAATTTGAAGGAAAAATCTATATCTGCAATTTTTAGATTGAGGAAGATACTAAATAAAATCCAAACTTTTTCAATTTTCGAAAATTCACAGTTAGCCGTGAAAATCGGACCTATGCCACCTTAATAAGTATATTTTACTGTATTCTCGCAAGAAATTTGAAGAAAAAATTCGGAGTCGTTTTTGAGAAAATTTTGAAAATGTCCGGGGGACTTCATGTAAAGTATCCCCAAACATTAATGAATATTTTTGAAAATCTCAGAGCTTTGACTCTGGCCAGATGGACAGGGGTTTCTTCAGTTTGGAAAAAATCTTACGTACAGTCTAAGCGCTAGCATTGTTCACATACACCGGACGGACGGACGGTGAGACAGACGGACGGACGTTTTGATTTCAATTGGTTTTTCGTTATCAATTCTTGATAAAGAATTACATTAATAATATTATTTTTTACGAGTTTCGGACTATGGAACCTACTTATTAAAATAAACATATTAAGAAAATTAATACAATAGAATGGGTGAGTAGAAGATATTACCTTACTTACGAAAAATTAAAACTAGTCGTTCTAAATCCAAGCATTCAGAGAGTTGAACGAAATTGGAACCTGCACCATTGCTGTAAGCGTACTTTGTTCTATTCGAGAAAAACATTGGAGCCTTTTTCAAGAAAATGACGTTTCACTGTCTCGCTACCGAGTAGAGAAAATGTCATGAAATGCTGCGGGAAAAAAGGTCGAATTTTCGGCAGAAAACTCTTATTACAGGACACTGGTAACAGAAAAGTTGATAAATCCAGTAGACAAATTAATAGGAAATCCTTTAACACGTGATGAAGCCAGAATTCATGTATTGTGGATCCTTGATACCGAAAAATCGAAGAACGGCAAAACGTTCGTCCGTCTGTGAACAGCGCAAGCGACTAAACTGTTTAGGCGCTTTTCTTTAAAATTCCCCAATCGATCTGGCTGATGTCGCGGCTCCTTCAAATTGAAATCGATATTTTAATTTTGGGGTAGGAGGTACTTTACATGAAGCCCTTGGGAGACATTCAAATTGGAACAGAAAATGACTCCAAAGTTTTTATTAAATTTTGTTGTTGGATAGTGTGAAAGACGTTTAAGAGAATGAATGGTACAGGTCTAATTTTCCTTGAAAACTCTTGATTTTTCGAGTTTGCAAAAATTCAAATTTTTTTCGGGGTCTTCCTTCAACTACAATTATGAAGATAGATATTTTCCTTTAATGAAATCTATTCCTTAAAAAAAGAAATAAGGTCATGTACAATTTGTCTAAAATTTGAGTTCTTTTTGCGCAAATTTGCTCGAAAATACGGGCGAGGAAGTACGTGCTGTTTTAGCACCACTATTGTCTAGTGCATTTCACAGCAAATTACGCGAAAACTACTCATATTTTGGAAAAATTGTACATGATCTTATTTAGTAATCTGTGTTTGAAAAACTGATTTCGTAAATAAAGAATCTCTATAATAGTTTGGTTGTACGATGATGCCGAAATAATTGCGAAGTTTTGCAATTTTCGAAAATTGAAAGTACAACGATAATGAGACATGTACCATTTTTACAAGTGTCCTTTGCTCTATAATCCACGAATATAAAGTTAAGAAGCTTTTGAAATTGTTAAGGCTTCATAAAAAGGATCCCCAAAAATCAAAAGTTTGTTGTGGAGTGGCTTGGCGTGGCGAGGCGAGGAGGCACCGGAATGTCCCCGTGGTGAAAATCTTCACCATGAACTGAACGAGCAGGGACGTGACCTGGCGTAGCGCTCTGCGGAGAGATACCACAGAGAGATTTGCAATTTTGAAACTATTTATTCGTAATAATTCTACGCCTCAAGTGCCAATGTGACAGTGCAGTGAATAGCAAAGAGTTTTGGTGTGTATGGAAGGAAATGTTTTAACTGACATATTACTGTTCCGTGATAAATTATTATAATCTCCTATGACAGCCACTACTTTCCACTGCTGCATTATAATGCTTTCCCTTTACTACGTAAGTATGTAGTGTTGCGAAAAAGTAAAAAAATGTAAGTACAATCTACCTACTATATCCTATTTTTTGATTTTGAATAAAGCTTTTGACAGTCTAGAAACAAAAGATGGTCTGTAATGTTATTAAAGGAATACTGAGATCACATAAGAAGTATAATCTGAAGCATATATAAACTAGTAATGCTACAAAAGCACCCGTGTTATTAGAAACAGCTACGTAGGGTTGTAATATTGCACTTTCTGCGCTACTAACATCTTAGCTATTTTTTGAAAACGTCCAATTCAACCAAGAAGCGAACAACTCACTGTTTCCATCGCAGTGTTGTCAAAACTATGTGACGCGGCACCTCGAGTGTACTCAGATGAACGGCGAAATATTAATTTTGAAAGAAATTGTACTAAAGGTTTAGGTGCTAGTGTTGTTTACAGACACCGGACGGACGGACGGTCCGACGTTTTGTTTCCAATTGGTTTTACGATTTGAAGGACGAACAAAACAGGGATACTGGCTACATCATGTGTTAGGGGATTTTTTAATCTTAAATAATCAACTGGTTGTATCCACTTTTACATTATCACGGCCCGGCAATGAATTTTTTTCTGCTGAAAATTCGCGGTGTTTTCGCGCAACATTACATTACAAATGCTCTGGAAAACCGGGCAAATGTGTTTCAGAAATGGGTTTTAAAAAATTGAGTGGACACCCTAATTTACAATTCGAGTTTACTAAATCAGCTTTAAAATCTCGATATTTAGATTAATTTTAAGGGTGCTTCAATAGCTGAAGTCATTGGCGCCCGTGTCACATTATGTTAACACCTGTACGCACTGTGGCAATGCGCATCTATAAATTTAAATGGAAAATAGAAGTTAAGTAAAACCTGAAAAGGAACGTGTAAATTAAAAAAGGGTTTGGCAGAAAAGCCAGATGAACACTATAAAATCTCCAACTTAAGCCAAATAATTGGCTTTACCCTCTTCTCTCAGATAAGTAGTTGTTAGTCTATTGTAAAAAGCTAAAATGCTTGCAGAGAGAGGATTCGTCATTTTTAAGTATCTCAGCTGGATAGCTAGCAAGGTGATGCCTTCAGCGGCTCTCTCTTGTCTTCCCACAGTGCAATAGAACATGCTCCATTGTGGGATCTGTTTTGCAGCAATCGCATGTAGGGGATGAGTCCCCACGGATAAGATATTCGTGCGAGAAATAGCAGTGACCTATTCGAAGGCGTGTTAGAATAATCTCCTCGCACCACGAGATGAGGAAGACCAAGGATTTATGGAATCCTTGAGTCTCGTGAGCTTAAAATCTGAGTTCTGCCACTCTGCTTGCCATTCACTGAGAATAGAGCATTTGATAGAGCTTAGTGTCACCCGTGGGGACTGTAAGAATGTGTCTTTTCTTCGTGGCGAACTTTGCTGTCTGGTCAGCTATTTAATTTCCCTACTATTCCCACATGGCCAGGGACCCAACAAAAGACATAGATTTAACGACGTACTAATAAATTATGGATTTGGTGTTGGATGATCCTTGTCACAAAGTCAGAAGATGAGAAGGAAGGGATGGATTCGAGAGAGCTTTTAGAATCACTGCAGATCACTACTTTCCTTAATGAGATCGATTCAACAAACTTTAGTGCCTCCAGGAGCGCATAATTCTCTGCAGTATAGACGCTGAACAAAGAGTCTAATAGAAAACTCCACATGGCATTATGGCATATCCCACTTTGTCATTTTGGGAGGAACCATCAGTGTACATGAAGTTATGGCATGGATACATAGATTTCATCACCTGAAATTTCTTTAGAAATGTACTCGGAAAAGTTGAGGATTTAGGGAGGTTAGAAAATCTAAGGTCTATTATGGCCGGAGAAGTTTCCAAGGGAAAACAAGGTTTCGAAGGGGGGGTTCTCAGGATTGGGAAATTTTTATATTTAGCTTCTGTAAAAGCATACGGAGACGGATTCCCGGAGGATGGGATAACAATGGTCTAAGTCAGCGCTGTCCAACTGGTGGCCTGCGGGCCGCTTGCAGCCCGCGATGCAATTCAATTTATTGTAGCTCGCGAAAGGTTATTAGTAAAACGTGAAAGTCCCTTGCAGCCCGCGATGCAATTCAATTTATTGTAGCTCGCGAAAGGTTATTAGTAAAACGTGAAAGTCCCTTGCAGCCAAGACATTGCGCGCCTAGCGCACCGGCCCCTTAAGGTCAAAATGCATGAAGTTTATATTCAAGGATTTTTTGCTAGTAAATTCAAAATCATTCCAATGTGTTTCACAGCGTTGCGCATGGTACGGTCCGATTTCTGGCATGGTTCTCCCCCATCCTTGCAGAGTAGCTGGGCGAAATGCCGAGATCAACAATACGGGATCACATGGGGACCGCCCGAGTTATGAAAATATGACCTGCAATCATTTGAAAGGTTTTAATTGTGACCCTTAATGTCTTGTAAGTTCGACACCCCTGGTCTAAGTGCATCGTGGGTTGGGTACAGCGATGCTTGGCACGAGGGAGTATCCACAGTGGTTAATTTCGCACCATATGAGGCGATTAAAATATCTGGCCTTCGGCTCAGAGACGGATCTTCGGTTTCGGCCAAGCGCCATTCGATGCGACTCGTGCGGTGGGCGCCTGCACTAATTACCTTATATCTGCATTTTCAATGGTATTTAATGGCCGGAGGGTTGATGGAGACGCTGACCCATACACAATGCATCCATTTCCCAAAATAGAGCGAGTGAGGGTCCTAAACAAACGCATGAGATACACACCTTCTGCGCCCCAAGAGCTGCCTGTAAGGATGCGGAGGAGTTTCATAGGTAACACACGGCTCTTCAATTTACGGATGTGATTTCGCCAAGTTAGACTCTTATCAAAAGTAAACCCAAAGGAAGTTGCAGAATTCTCAAAAGGAAGAAGATAGCTCCTAAGAAAACGATCAGAATGTTAAGGAGGTGATGAATCCTGCTAAAGTGCATGCAGTTGTTTTTTGAGGTGGAGAAATTGAATACTGTTGCTTGAATACTTGAACTTGAATATTGCTCCATTCCTGCAATTTGTTGAGGACAAATTGTAACTGCCTCTTGTAGTATGCGGACGGCAGTTCAAAGTTGCCGCGCTAACTGCGCGGCAAAGAGCGCCGGCAGCATGTTCCCGCCTCCGGCAGCGCGCAGCACAGAGCGTCGGCATCAGGCGCGCTGAGCTTCGTCAAGCGCGCCAAGGGTGTGCTCAGAAACCAGCCACGCCTGTTACCTGGGCTCCGCGCACTGGTGAACCGGCCAATCAGGGGAAGCCGCGGGAAGCCTTGCGCGGGAGCTGGCCCAAATAAAAGGACGCCGACGGAGGATCACCGGCAGTAGAGCGCTCGGCGTGGTTTCAGCCAGATGGCATATTGTTTTTTGTATATGAAGTTTTGTGGTAACTGTACATAGCGGCCGAGTTGGCCCAGATTTTTGTAAATAAATATTCTTATGGAAAGTGAGTGTTTTTGAGTTATAACAGTGGCGACGAGTAAAAAGGAGAATGAACGCGGAACAATTTTCACAACTGATGGCGTGTCTACAGCAGCAACAGCAGCAGCAGATGGCGATGATGGTGCAGACATTGCAGCAAGCGGCAATTTCCTCACGACCGAGCAGCCCAGCCCCGCCGTTCGCAACTTACGATGCAGCAGAGGAAACCTGCGAAGAATATGTGGCCAGATTGGAGCAACATTTGTTATGCTATGATATTAAAGAGGAATCTCGTAAAAGAGCATTTTTTCTGGCCACAATCGGCGCACCGTTAAATAGGTTGTTACGTAAGTTAAGCAAGGAAGAAGAGATTTCGCAGGTGTCATACGATATACTTAAACAGCGGCTGCTAGCTCATTTTTCGAGGGAGACGCATTTAGTGGCGGCACGCTACAAGTTTTATTCATCCAGAATGAAGCCAGGCCAAACGCATGCCGATTGGGCGACGGAGTTGAAGGGTTTGGCGAAGCGTTGTGCGTTTGAATGCAACACAGAGAAATCGTATGCGGAGTCATTGATACGGGACATGTTGGTAATGCATACGCCGGAAAAAGAAGTTCGGTGGGCATTATTGCAACAAAACAACCCGTCTTTGGAAGACGCCTTAAAATTAGCAACATCGTATGAGGTAACGAAGCATACGGCGCATCAGATGACGTTAGGCGATAGAGCAGCAAGAGATGTAGAGGAAATGAGTGTACAGGAGGAAAATTGGGTAGCCAAGCCACGAAGCAGGAAGCAGCAGGAGAAGAAAAGTCCTTCCACCAGCAGAGGCAAGCTATTGAAGTCTTGTAGACAGTGTTTTATTAGTCACGACAGGAAGGTTTGCAGATTCCTCAGAGCGGAGTGCTACAAGTGCGGTAAGAAAGGGCATATTAGAGAAGTGTGCAACAGTGGTTCTGCTGAAAACAGACGACAAGAAATGGACATCGATGAGGTGAGCGGGCACGTCAGAGAAGGACGCAGCAGTGGTTATGCCGAAAGCCAGCGGCAAGAAAGAGGCATCGATGAAGGGGATGGTGATTGTATTTATTCAGTTATGCAGTGTGATGACAAAAGTAAATTGTTTGTAAACTTGGAAATAGGTGGTAAATCTGTATTATTCCAGGTGGATACAGGTGCAGCAGCAACTCTAATAAGCATGACTACTTATGAGCAGCTGGGTTCTCCGCCTTGCGCCTCGCTGAACACAGTTTTTTATGGATATGCTAGACAGAGAATCAAGACGAAAGGTAAGATAAGCCTGCTAGCGAAATACAAAGCGATGGAAAGACAAGTAACACTGGTGGTTGTGGACAGTCGTGATGCGGTTAACATTCTAGGAATGGATGTTTTCACAATTTTTGGATTTACGGTTCAGGACGCGTTTGTCATTCAGACTAGCGCCCTGCCAAAGGAGGTAAAGAATGTGATAGATTTGAATTCAGAAGTTTTTTCGGAGCAATTGGGAAAATGCAAATTTTTTGAGGCGCATTTGCAGTTGAAGAAAGATGCCACCCCTAAATTTTTTAAAGCACGACCTGTTCCCCTGGCAGTGAAAGATAAAGTAAAAAAGGAAATCGACAGGTTAGTAGATTTGGACGTCTTGACCCCCGTCAGTACTAGTGCATGGGCAACTCCAGTAGTCATAGTAAAAAAGAAAGACGGTAAAATTAGAATGTGCGGAGATTTCAAGAGCACCGTTAATGCGCAACTCATGGTAGAGCAGTTCCCCATCCCCAGAGCAGAAGAGCTTTTTCAGAAGCTAGCGGGCGGGCAGAGATTTTCAAAAATAGATTTGCGGGACGCGTATCTGCAGATCCCGTTAGATGAAGAGTCTGCGAACTTATTGGTAATTAACACACCGTTCGGGCTTTACCGATACAACCGGTTGCCTTTCGGGGTCGCTTCAGCTGCGGCTATTTTCCAGCGCTGCCTGCATACGCTGACAGCCCAGGTGAAGGGCAGCGCCAACTACCTAGATGATATAGTGGTAACGGGCGAGTCGGAGGAGGAACATCTACAAAACTTGAATCTCTTATTAAAGACTTTAAATGAATGGGGCCTAAGGGTTAACTTGGATAAGTGTGATTTTTTTAAAGAACAGATTACTTATCTAGGTCACGTGTTGGATAGCTCGGGGATCAGGCCAACCGGAGAAAACTCAACGGCGATTCAGCAGCTTCCGGTTCCTGTTAATTTGCAGCAGCTACAGTCATTTCTGGGGAAGATTAATTACTATGGCAAATTTATCAAGAACATGGCGGAAATAGCAGCACCCCTCAACGCGTTGCGTAAGAAAGGCGTAAAATGGCATTGGTCGGCAGATTGTGACAAGGCATTTCGGAGGTTGAAAGAGAATTTAATGCAGGCAGTTAAATTGGAACATTTTTTGCCAGATAGAACGACTATACTAGCTGTAGATGCATCAGAATATGGTATTGGGGCAGTCCTTTCGCAGAAGGATGCTAAGGGTGTTGAGCGGCCAATTGCTTGTGTGTCAAAAACGTTGAATGTTCACCAGAAGAATTACTCTCAGATAGAAAAAGAAGCTTTAGCAATTGTATACGGCGTGAGAAAATTCAACGAATACTTGTATGGGTCAAAGTTCATAATCATTACTGATCATAAGCCGTTGGTGTCTTTGTTCTCGCCACACAAGCGTATCCCAGATAATACGGCGCGTAAGATGCAAAGGTGGGCGCTTTTCCTGTCTGATTATAGTTACAGGATACTTTACAGATCTACATATCAGCATGCTAACGCAGATGCACTATCCCGTCTTCCGCAAGGGCCGGATGCAACTTTTGACTCTGAGGACATCGCCTGTCTCCAGCTGGACCAAGCCGAAGAGGAGGCAGTATCAGGTTTTCCAGTCTCGTCATATCAAGTGGCAAAGGAAACAAAGAAGGATCCGCAGCTCAGGCAAGTGCTGTACCACGTGCAAACTGGTTGGTCCAGCGCGCATAGGCGAACCAGGGCGCTGACGGAATGGTATAAGCTCCAACACAGGCTGTCGGTTAAGGGCGGCGTATTATTACTGGCTAGCGATGAAGGAGTTAGGGTAGTGATTCCGCATAAGTTGCGACCAAAGGTATTACGCCTTTTACATGAGGGTCATTGGGGTATAGCCAGGACAAAGCAAGCAGCCCGCCGTTATTGTTATTGGCCAGGAATAACCAAAGATATAGAGGAGATGAGCAAGCATTGCGAAGCATGCCAAACTAGTCAGGCAGCGCCGAGAGCGGATTTAAGCTCATGGCCCCAACCCTGCGAGCCGTGGGACCGCATACATGTAGATTTTGCGGGTCCTTTCTTGGGGCATATGTGGTTGTTAGTAGTGGACGCATTGTCAAATTATCCGTACGTGATGCGCATGCAACACACAACTGCACCACATACAATAGATGCTTTGAAGAAAGTTTTCGTAACAGAAGGCCTCCCACGAGTATTGATCTCCGATAACGGCCCGCAGTTCATATCAGCGGAATTTCAAAAATTTTGTAAAAGTAGCGGGATACAGCACATTTTGGCTCCACCGTTCCATCCTCAGTCAAATGGAGAGGTGGAAAGATTAGTGCAGACGTTCAAGTCAGCCATGCTTAAAGCAACTAGAGCGGGTGCATCAGTAGAGCAGGCGTTACTTAGCATGTTGACCACCTATAGGACGTTACCAAATATGTCAGGTAGAAGCCCCGCTCAAGTATTGCATGGTCGGCAGCCCCGTACCTTATTGTCCTTGTTATTTCCGGAAGAAGTGCCAGTGTCAACCAAAGGCGCTAAATTCAAGAGAGGAGATAAGGTACTGGTAAGAGTGTACGGAAGTAATTGTAAGTGGCAACCAGCAATAGTAACTGCAATAAGAGGAGGCAGAGTTTACGTCCTCAGGACAGAAGATAGATCAATCTCTCGGCATCAATCACAGATTAGGAGACGGTACTACGATTCTGTAGTAGATAAGCAACAGGCGGGGGGGGCAGCGCAGAGCAGGGCAACAGAAAGTGTAATGCGTTTTCCCTTTTCAAGCCAGCAGGAGGAG
Organism: Acheta domesticus; assembly: GCA_031308135.1. Classification (NCBI taxonomy): domain Eukaryota; kingdom Metazoa; phylum Arthropoda; class Insecta; order Orthoptera; family Gryllidae; genus Acheta; species Acheta domesticus. The sequence continues at coordinate 39,679,879 of JAHLJT010002406.1, forward strand.
CGGCCCACACTGGATTCCGGCGCAACCATCGAGGAGCCATCTCTACAGTCGCAGCAGCGGCCGGCATTGCGGAGGAGCAACCGACTGCGTCGTTTCACCCCCTACATCACAACTTCGGTGGGGAGGGTGTAGTATGCGGACGGCAGTTCAAAGTTGCCGCGCTAACTGCGCGGCAAAGAGCGCCGGCAGCATGTTCCCGCCTCCGGCAGCGCGCAGCACAGAGCGTCGGCATCAGGCGCGCTGAGCTTCGTCAAGCGCGCCAAGGGTGTGCTCAGAAACCAGCCACGCCTGTTACCTGGGCTCCGCGCACTGGTGAACCGGCCAATCAGGGGAAGCCGCGGGAAGCCTTGCGCGGGAGCTGGCCCAAATAAAAGGACGCCGACGGAGGATCACCGGCAGTAGAGCGCTCGGCGTGGTTTCAGCCAGATGGCATATTGTTTTTTGTATATGAAGTTTTGTGGTAACTGTACATAGCGGCCGAGTTGGCCCAGATTTTTGTAAATAAATATTCTTATGGAAAGTGAGTGTTTTTGAGTTATAACACCTCTCTATCATTTGCATACACTTGGAGGAACAAACGAGGGCAAAGTCGTCAACGAAGAGTGATGCTTTCACCGACTCTCGGATTATCGATGCTATACTATTGTTAGCAATGGCAACAGATTGACACTCAGAATTGATCCCTGAGGGACCCCGGTTTCTAAATGGTGACTTGCGGATACACTATCACCAAGGCGGACGAGGAAGTATCTTGAGAAAAGAAAGAATACTAAAACAAGGGGGAGCCGGCCCCTAAGACCCCAAGAATGTATGGCGCGAAGAATGCCGTACCTCCAGGTGATATCATATGACTCCTCTATATCAAAGAAAATTGCTACCAGGTGTTGACGTAACATGAAAGAAGTAGAGAGTAGTTTGGTATGCCTGGGTAAGATGGTCTATGGTTGACCTGTGCTTCCTGAAACCACACTGGACGGGTGTAAGTAGGTATCGCTGTTTCAAGAGTCAGACCAGTGTTCACCGTTCGCTCTAAAAGCTTGCCAACACAATTTGTGAACGAGATAGAGAGGAAGGATAACGGTTTTATCCTGTCCTTTCCTTCTTTGGGATGTGGGATTCTAATCGCTTCACGCCAAGTCCTAGGAAAGGTACGGTCCATCCAAATCTTGTTGGAGATATGGACGAGAAAAATACGTGCCTTTTCTGATAGTTGTTTCAGCATTTGTATGTGTACCTGGTGTGGTCCTGGAGAAGAGTATTTCTCACGCGAGAGGGCAGAGGAAAATTTATCCATGAAAAAGGAACGTCATAATCTTTCTCTAGGCGAGTTATAAAGCCCAATCCGCCATTCTCCATTCTTCCCTTCGTTTTCAAGAAGCTAGGGGAGAAGTGTAAGGAACTGGTTTTCTCACAGTGACAGGCCAATTCCTCAACTACGTCTTCTGGAGAAGTGAGAAGATTTCCTGGGACAGACAATGAAGGAAGTCTTCCTCCTATCCGTCGGCCCTTTCGCCGTACTACTTTAGGAGTATGGTAAGAAAGAGGAGAAATATAGGCTCTCTAGGAAGCGGTCTTACGTCCTCGGTTTTACTTCATCTACCTCTGGCCCGCTTTCATTTGTAATCAATCACGTTTGCGGTGGTGGGGAATCACTTGAGCCTCGCCAGTGCCCGTTTTCGGTCACGCACCGCGATGGCATTTTACCAAGCGCAGGGACGTGCCTTGGCCGGCACGCAGTGGTGGCTGCGCGAGGAAGGGCGTCGGCGAATTGGGCCACCAAGGCATCCATCTTATTTCAAAAATTGTCCGGTATTTTCATTTTCTCGCTGAATGTATCCCAGTCAGCTATATGGATAAACCAGCGAGATGAGTCTACATTAGGAATATCGAAGGGGACCAGTGTAGGAAAATGATCACTCCCTTGTAAGTCATCGAAAACAGTTCACTCTAAGATGGTAGGTATATATTCACTGCAGAGCGCTAGATCGATTGATGACAGAGTGTTTGAAGCCACGGAAAAGTAAGTATAATTCCAAGAATTAAGAAGAATTAAGTTCTGCTGGTAAATAATATGATCGAAAATAGTACCTCTCGGGCAGGACCGGTTACGGTTTGGGCGAGTGGAATATGTATGTATATTAGGCTGTATCGAAAAAATACAATTCAATGGCTTAGTGAAACAAATTCAATTCGATGCAAGAACAACATCGACATCAATAAAATCGTGTTTAAAATGGGTTTAGGGGTGTCACAAACCCCATAAATACCTCATTTTTAGGCTTTTTGCCACTTTTTAGAGAATAACGAATAAATATTATTTAATCCGATTTTTATCAATGCATTTTCGGCTGAGGTGGCGACCACGTTACCCGTTCAATAATTTTATTATCATCAAACAATACTTATTTGACTCAGTGTGCCACATTCGTTCGAATATGGCCAATTTTACGTTAAAACCATAAAAATAGACACTTTTCAATTGAGCATAACTCCGTAAATTTTAATCCAAAATACTTTCAATTTAGACAAGATTAGAGATCGAAATCTATACTTTTAGAACTTTGCTTCGCACAATTTAAGTATTTTACTGCAATCGGCTAAAATTGCGCCGCCGCCATCGCTATTAACGATCCACATTTGTGCTGCACAACTGTACATGATTTCTTTGTTCACAATTAGGCTGTATTGAAGACATTTGTAGAGGCTTACCGAAAAAAGTTAGTTTTCAATGCAAGAATAACATCGGCATCAATAAAGCCTTTTTTAAAATGGGTTCAGTGGTGCCACAGACTCTATAAACACCACATTTTTTCGGCCTTTTTCGCTACTTTCCTTACAAAATAACGAATAAATATAATTTAATGATTTTTATCAACGTATTTTTGGCTGAGGTGTTGTATACGTTATTCCACAACAATTTTATGATCATAAAACATTACTTATTTAACTTAACAGTGAACGACACTAGTCCGAATGTGATCAATGTTACATTAAAACGATAGAAATAGACATTTTTCAATTGGCCATAACTCCGTCACTTTCTATTCAAAATACTTTTAATTTAGAGAAGATAAAATCTTGAAATCTCTATTTTAAGAACTTTGGTTCACACAATTTTACTATTTCATTGCAATTGCTAAAATGGCTAAAATTGCGCTGCGCACTCTCCCTGATAGCAACCCTAATCTGAACCGCTATATAGCAATCTTTCGCGTTTGTGGCGGCGGCGGCGGCACGGTATGGTCCGTGGTCCGTCGACTAGAGGAGGCAAAATTTATTTTAACGATTTCCTAGTACGGGGACTGAGGGCAAGATTCTTTTTTGCGTTGTTCCACGCAACCACCAAGAAAAGAAACACAAATGCCTCTTTTTTGACAATAAACAACATTTAATTGGATACTCGTTGACAGTAAAACAAAAAAATTACAGTGACAATAACATTGACACTAAAAAAAGAAACACAAACAAAGAAAATGCTTAATAATGTTCAACAAAGAAAATACCATCAGAAGGGAATAGCAGCTGCAAAATTGTCATGAGTCAATTTCATGATTTGCACACATTATAATCACAGCAATATCTTATGCGATAAAATAAATTGAAATTCAACAAACTGAATGAGTGAAATCGCTGGTGGGAATAAGGAGTGTACATAAAATCAATTCCAATGGATAACCTGTCATGCATTTCGCGTGACAGAGTGTCGTAGTACTTTCCATTTAAGAAAATTTGCAGTTAACTGTCCTAGTACATACATACTGCCTCAACATTCAAATATAATTTCCTTGCACAAAATTCCCTGAAATCACAAAAAATGTTTCGCATCAAAATGAATAATTTTTTTTCTTGGAAACACAGAAAATTCGAAAGATGTTCCTTGCCAACTTTAAGAATGAAATCACAAAAGAATATCTCGTATTCTGTTAAATTGAATAAATACATTTTTTTGATAACACAGAATAATCAAAAGAAGTTTCTTGACAAACTATAACAAACGAAATAACAAAAGAATATCTCGTATTAAGTTAAAGTAAATAAATGCAGTCTTTTGATAACACAGAATATTCAAAAGAAATTTCTTAAAAAAACTATTGAAAATTACCAACTATTACTACGTTTGTTTTGATATATTTAAGTTCACTTAAATTCTTCAACGGTTCATAGAAAATATAATTTTATAACACTTTAATTATTTATTAATAGCTCTAATTGAGTTCGGACTTGACTTGCATTCAACACTATTATCCAGAATGTTCTTTATAACGCCAGAAACTACACGTGCGTCTTCTCCCCTAAGAAAAATATACAACTTTACACATCCTCTTCAAATGAAACAAAATTACGATGAAAATTCCAGTGGGAAGACTGCCCCAATCATTGAACAATGTTAATGACACAAAAAATCCAACAATGAATACAATAACTACTATCTTATAGTCTGTTCCTTCAACATTCTCAACTCTCCTTTTCACATACGAGTGACAACTGTAATTACCATGGCACCATTTTCTATTATGACACAGTAAAGAACATCGTTTCACACTCATTAGTTTTGTTCGTTTTCTAGCTTGACGTCAGCAGGCGTGCTTGGTTGACACGCCTCTTGTGAAAGCAACGAATTCTAGGTTTTGTGCAATCGTGATAAAAGATTAGGATAGCGATATGATTTGGTACCGACCTCAGGTCATAAACTAACCTCAACCAACAGCAAGAACCTTGTATTTTTTTTTATAGCGGACAGGCGGCAGCTAGCCTTCCAATTTGCATACGCGTCAGCATATCCCAGATTTTCGAAACACCGGCAACTTCCGCCGTCGTAAAGACATCGGACCTCCGTCAAGTTACAACCTCCACTTGACAGAAATTCAAAGTCAACTAGCCTATATTTTTGTACTAATTATGTACTAATTCTGCACCAGAATTAACTAGTGATGCTACAGAATGGCACAAACATTCCCGTATTAGTTTTCTATTTCCTTGGGTATTCGCTAGCTATTCGGAACTGCCACATACTCTTTCTTGACAGCTACAAATCTATCACGGCCAAAAGTACATTTTTTGTCATTTTCTCAATTTTTCAGTTTCCTATTGGTAGAACGCAAATATTAATTTTAGAATATTAAAGAACACAAAAACCTAGCCGTAAATGGCACTTTTCTTTTAAAAATTATATGCCGTTTGAAAGAAAATAGCGTATGCGCTACTAAAAATGCAAAATTTGAAGCTCATTTTCACAGAAAATGTTTGAGTTTTCAAAATACTTTATTTGAAGTTATTTGAAGCACTTACACTCACAAATATAATAATCTTTACAAATTGCTGGTAATGTATATATTAAAGATGTGAGAGATCTTTCAAAAAATTACAATTATGTAATTTTTGAAAAAACAAAAAAAAATCACTCAAAATAAACTTTACGCTATACTAATGAGTGTAATTATCACTATCCGTTACAAAAGTTTGAAGAAAAAAATTTGCAGCCATATATGAGAAAGTGGCGTTTGAGCGTTTCCGAATATGCAAAATTTTCTGCTACTTCCAATAGAAAATGGCTGTGTTTTTGAGAAACTTTACTGGACATTATTTAATGATCATGTACTCATAAATATAATAATGTGAACAATTCGCCGCTAGTGTAAATATTAACGACGTGAGAGACACGTCAAAAAATTACAGTTTTGCAATTTTTCAAAAAACAAAAGAATACAGCAATATGGCGTTTATGTTATCTCAAAAATTTGGAGTCGTTTTTGAGAAACTCTAGTTTTTCTAATTTTTTAAAATTGCATATATTGCACGCAATATTGCGCGAAAACTACTAAAATTTTCAGAACAATGTATATGACCTTAAACAAAGAACTCACTTTGGAGAGCACCTTTTATTTGAAGGAAAAATCTCTATCTTCAATTTTGTAGTTGGAGAAAAACACTGAAAAAATTCAAACTTTCACAATTTTCGAAAATTCAGAGTGATTCGTGAAAATCGACCAATGCCATGTTAATAAGTGTATTTTACTCTATTCATACAGGAAATTTAAAGAAAAAATTTGGAGCCGTTTTTGAGAAAATTTTGAAAATCCCCGGGGGCTTCATATAAAGTACTTCCAAATTTTGAAGAATCTTTTTCAAAATCTCAAAGCTTCGGCTAGAATCAGATCAACCGGGGAATATCCATTTTGGAAGAAATCGTACGTATGGTTTAGGCGCTAGCAGTGTTCACAGACGGACAGACGGGCGGACGGACGGACGCAATTGACTTGCAAACTAATTGCCATTTGTAAACAAATTAGTTGCTAATGTAGCATTCATGACGTCAAAACATGAATTCAAGAACTACTACAACTACGAATTACAACTTCACATCCAAATTAATTTCGCTTCCTTAAATCCTTATAACACTGTTATACAAAAACTAGTGTATGCAACTCGTTTATAATGTTACTTTTTTGCACTCATAAGAAGATATTACCGAAATCCCTCCTAACGTCGTTCGTTCGGTAATATCTTCTTATTCGTGCAAAAAAGGAAAACATTATAAACTAATTGCATAACATACTATTGTCATTTTCTCAATTTTTCGGTTTCCTATTGGTAGAACGGAAATATTAATTTTAGAACATTAAAGAACACAAAAAACTTGTCATAAATAGCAATTTTCATTTAAAATTATGTGCCGTTTTAAAGAAAATTGCGTTTTGAACGCTACTAAAAATGCAAAATTTGAAGCTCATTTTCACAGAAAATTTTTCAATTTTTAAATACTTTATTTGAAGTTATTTCAAGCATGTACACTCACAAATATAATAATCTTTACAAATTGCTGGTAATGCGCATATTAAAGATGTGAGAGATCTTTAAAAAAATTACAATTATGTAATTTTTGAAAAAACAATAAAATGACTCAAAATAAACTTTACGCCATACTAAAGAGTGTAATTAGCACTATCCGTTACAAAAGTTGGAAGAAAAACTTGTATGGAGCAACTGGTTTTATCCACTTTTTGGTTTTCACGGCCCGGCTATTAATTTTTTTCCGCCGAAAATTGGCCATTTTTTAGCGCAGCATTGTATAACGATCCCTATACTATGTATATCACTCCGTGTATACGTACGTATACGGAAAAGTAAAAAGTGCATAAAACCAGTTGCTAAATTAAGAAAAAAATCCCCTAACACGTGGTGTAGCCACAAACCCTCTTTTGTGGGTCCTTGATATCGAAAAACCAATTGAAATGAAAATGTCCGTCTGTCCGTCCGTCTGTGAACACTGCTAGCGCCTAAACCATACGTACGATTTCTTCCAAAATGGATATTCCCCGGTCGATCTGATTGTAGTCGAAGCTTTGAGATATTGAAAAAGATTCTTCAAAATTTGGGGGTACTTTATATAAAGCCCCCTGGGGATTTTCAACATTTTCTCAAAAACGGCTCGATTTTTTTTCTTTAAATTTCTTGTATGAATAGAGTAAAATACACTTATTAAGGTGGCATAGGTCCGATGTTCGCGGATATTTCTGATTTTTCGAAAATTGCAAAAGCTTAAAATTTTTACCGCGTCTTTCTGGAACTACAAAATTGAAGATAGAGATTTTTCCTTGAAATAATTTTTTTTACATAGTGAGTTCTTTACACACATACATAGTGCGTTCTTTACATAGTGAGTTCTTTACATAGTTCTGTACATACATACATACATTTTACATAGTGAGTTCTATAAGGCCATTTACATTTTTTGGAAAATTTTAGTATATTTCGCGCAATATTGCGTGCAATATGTGCAATTTGCGATTCAAACATAATGAATTTGCCCAGAGAAATTGTAGAAGAAGCTGCAAAAGCAGAAAATGCAATGATATCGAAAACTTCTTGCAAACTTTATGAGAATGAGTACTTAAAGTTTAGGAAATGGATGGATGAAAAATATACAAATGTATGATGCGAAGCTGTTGTTCTTTCGTATCCTTCGGAGCAGGTTTGTTAAGTGAGTATAATGCACATGCTAGAAAAAAGACGTTTGTTAGTTTAAAGCATGATTCTTTAACCATTAAGTCCACAGCATGTAAAGCGTCGAAACTATGGTGAACTTATTCCAAATTAAAGGCAATGCTAAAGATCAAAGACAATATTGATATTGGAACTTTTCATAAAGTAAGTTTACATATGAAACAAACAAATGTGGGATATCAACCTATAAAAACAATGGTATTTTCCCAACAAGATGTAAACACATTTCTTGCTGATGATGACACAAAGCTGATGAAACTTTTCTCTTAATGAAGTTATAATAATGACAGTGGCAATAATAGTTAAGTTTTATTTATTAACTGGTGTATTGTATTAATAACTGGTATGGTTTTCAGGTTGTTGCTATTTTTGGCATATTTGGTGCTTGTAGACTTGTCGAATTGTACAATTTGAGTATCAACGATGTGAAAGAGGAACGTTCTGTTTGATAGTGAACATTAAAGCGACAAAAAATGACAAGCCCGGAATATTTACTATCGTATCCAGTGAAGAATTTAATTCTGTTGAAGTCTATAAAAAATACATTTCCTTAAGACCCTTACATGTTAAACACAAAAACCTTTTTTTCTTTTACGATCATGGCAAATGCAGCTGCAATCCCATTTGTATCAATACATTTGCGAAAATACCAAAAAAATATTGCAATTTTTTTAAATTACCAAATGCAGAAAAGCACTCCGGTCATTCGTTTAGGAGAACATCCGCGACGTTTCTCGCAGATAATGGTGGTGATACCACTACACTTAAACGTCATGGAGGATGGCAGTCTACATGTGTACCCGAGTCATACATCGAAGAATCAGTGAATAACATTCAAATAGCCAACAAGATATTGGTTAGTGCAGAAAGCAAAGAAAAAACAAGCATTTTAGATATAAACGCATGTTCTAGAGTGTCACTGACCAATTTATCAAATTGTACAATTAATTTACATGTTAACAAGAATTAATTTGATGTTTTTGTTGTTTTTATTGTTGTTCTTGTTATATTACCACATAAAAACAAAATAGAATTTTAAAGGAGTAATAAATTAATAAATCAGTTTTTAAAAGTAAGTTTTTTCATAACGTATTTGATTTTACTGCGAACACTGCAATTATTTACAAGGTACCACTGCCTTCTTTAAACTACATAACTGATAATATATAGGGGCCGTGACTATTACGTCAGCGATGGCTCATATTTTGTGCAGAAATAGCAATGACCTAATGATTCGTGCAATAATATGCTATATTATGAACAATTTTGTTAATGGAAAAGGGTTGTTTATAATGTTGGTATACAAAAAAATGTACTTTTGGCGGTGATAGATGGCAGCTGGCAAGAAAGAGTATGTGGCAATTGCGAATAGCTAGCGAAGACCCAAGGAAATAGACAACTAATACGGGAAAGTCTGAGCCATTCTGTAGCACCACTAGTTGTTTCAAATATTTGAAAATAAATAATTTCTTTAATGATTAATGTGTAAATGTATAAAAAAAGGTCGAATGTAAAAATGGACGAAGAAATAATCCGGCCGGCCGGCCGCATCCGGCTGTCTGAAACGCAGTAAATTTGCAGCGAGCTATTATGTTTGCCACGAAATTATAGAAAAACTACGCGTATTTTCAAAAAATTAAGCCTGACCTCATTTGAAGATGTAATTTTGGTCAATATATTTCTTTGAAAAGGAACAGCTACTATCGCCGCCTAAAGTACATTTTTTTGACATTTTCTCAATTTTTCGGCTTCCTAATAGTAGAACGGAAATATTAATTTTAGAATATTAAAGAACACAAAAATTTCGTCTTAAATGGCAATTTTATTTTAAAAATCTATAGCGGTTTTTAAGAAAATGGTGCTTAAGCACTACTAAAAATGTGAAATTTGAACCTCTTTGTCACAGAAAAGTTTTATGTTTTCAAAAAACATCATTTGAAGTCACTTGAAGTACTTACATTCACAAATGAAATAATGTTTACAAATATCTGGTAATGTGCATATTAGAGATTTGAGAAATCTCTCAAAAAAATTACCTTTGTGCAATTTTTGAAAAAACAAAAGAATATCCCAAAATGAACTTTACGTCACATTAAAGAGTGCAATTTGTACTATCCGTCCAAAAGTCTGAAGAAAAAATTTGGAGCTGTTTATGAGAAAACGGCATTTGAGCGTTTCTGAAAATGAGGAATTTTGAACTAGTTTTCACAGAAAACAGTTGTGTTTTCGAGAAATTTTACTTGAGATTATTTAAAGCACATGCCTTCATAAATATAATAATGTGAATAAGTCGCTGCTACTGTAAATATTAACGACGTAAGAGGTAAGTAAAAAAAATTATATATTTGGAATTTTTGAAAAAACAAAAGAATAGAGCAGTATGACATTTTTGTCATCTAATAGAGTACATTTATTACCATCCTTACCAGAAGTTTTTTTTAAAAAATGGAGCTTTTTTGAGAAAATCTTGTTTTAGTATTTTTTTTAAATTGCACATATTGCACGCAATATTACGCGAAAATACTAAAATTTTGAAAAAATGTTCATTACCTTCAAGCAAGGACTCACTATGAAGAACAAATTTTGTTTAAAGAAAAACCTCTATCTGCAATTTTGCAGTTGGAGGAAGACGCCGAATAAAATTCAAACTTTCTCAATTTTCAGAAGTTCAGAGTTATCCGTGAAAATCTGGCCTATGACACCTTAATAACTGTATTTTACTCTATTCTTACTGTTACGTCCATCAATGAAAGTCGCACGCTAACTCAACAACAATTTATTTATTGCTTAATTATTACTCGTTCACTTTACATTTGCAGACGGCAGAATTAGGAACTAATGTTGTTTTGAAAGCGAAGGCCCGAACACACAACCGAGAATACACGAATGGTGCCGATGTCAATCAGCTGTCTCCGAAGGCAGAACAAGCGCTTCGGGCACGTCTGACGAATTATGTCTTTCTGACAGTGAGCTGGAGTCGCGCCCTTAAATAATTAAAGTAATATACAACAAAATAGATCAAACCACTCGCTGTTCACAACATTTCCGTTCAATATTTTTATTTCTTCATTGCACTTATCTACTACTTAATGGTTATGTTCTTGCCCTGCCAGGGTTCTGTGTGCTGCTCACCGCCATCTATATCATATTATAAACGGTCAGTATTTACTGCAGACGCGCGCTTCTCATTCAGTCGGCGGTGACTTCATGTAAACAGATCGCAGCGCTCCGTCTGCAAATGTAAAGTGAACGAGTAATACAACAGTTGCCAGCCATATTGTCAGTCCTGGGCAATCTCCAATGCCCTATTGATTCCTTAATTACAATAGCTGCCAGCCATATTGTGAGTCCGTGGCAATCTCCAGTGGCCGGCATCTCTACACGTCCGGCCTCTGGACGTTTCCCGCAGACCGCTAGCTGAGATCGGCGCCCCACGACGATACACTCCTGATGTTGGTTCTCTGGACTGGCTTTCCCTCGGGGTGCCGGCCGGCTCCCTTTAAAGGGCCAATGCTAGGCAGTGACTCGCTCTCACGGCTTGAGCCTGCTGGGCCGCGTCCACAGCTGCCGCTGCCGCCGCCGATCCCCGCCAGAGCGCGCTGTCTTGCTGCTCACGCGCCAAATGAGCGCCGAAAGCTATGAGCGACATGATAAGCGCGACATAACACTTACAAGAGGTTTAAAGAAAAAAATTGGAACCGTTTTCGAGAAAATGTTGAATATGTCCGGGGGGCTTCATGTAAAATATCCGCCTAAATGAAAATATCGGTTTCAAATTCAAGGGCCCACGAGATCAGCCAGATCGATCGGAGAGTATCAATTTTGGAGAAAATCGGCTGAGCGGTTTCGTCGCTAGCGTTGTTCACATACAGACGGACAGATGTATTGCTTTTAATTGGTTTTTCGGTATCAAGGACCCACAAAATAGAGATTCTGGCTGCACCACGTCTTAGGAGATTTTTTTCTTAATTTAGCAACTGGATTTATCGACTCAATAGTTGCGAAGAATGGGGTTGTAATACCACAAACAGCAACGGAAGCTTACTCGTAAGTTTTCTGCTGTCACACAACAATGTGACACTCGTCCCGCCCTCCTCACCCACCCGCTTCCCTACTGACCCTCGTCAGCGGTCCGAAATTCTCGATGAGGCACTCACTTCGGGAAACATTCGAGTCACTACTCCCAAACCCATACCTTTTTCCCTTTCCGATCACATTCCAATTACCTTCGCAGTCGGCAGCATCCGCTCCTTCTGCGGCCCACGGCAGTGGGTTCCCCAACCAACCGATTGGGACGAGTTTCGCAATCAACTCTCTACACCACACACACAAACACAAGCTTCGCTGTCACTGGAGACGCCAGAATCCATAGACGCGAGCTTAAACACCCTCACAAAACACTTCCAAACAGCCCACAGAAAGGCGACGCCGGTCTTCTGGCACCCGCCCGAAGAGGGCTCAAACACACTTCCCTCATACGTCGAAGAGCTTTTGCGCGAGAAACGCAGAATGCGGCGACTTTGGCAGCAGTTTAGGTGCCCAGCACTTAAAACGCAACTGCGGGAATGCGAAAAACGCCTAAAGACGGCGCTCGCAAACCACCACGCAGAGGAGTGGGAAAAACGGCTAAGGGAAATCGGTTCTGATCACTCCCGCGACGGCCTTTTCAAACTCCAAAAAGCGTTATGGTCTGTACCTAAAACAGCAACAGCCATTCGCGGTCACGACGACGCACAATGGGCTGAAATGGCCCGAAATGCGCGCATTGGGAGAAAAAACAAAATTTGCAGAAACGGCAAATAATATGACTCTGTATGCTATTTATGAGTTCCTGAATCCAATTTCAAGTTTTATATAACATTTTGATAGCGATATATATAAGAAAAAAGCATTCAAAACGAAGCATTTTTGTCAATGAAATTAATCTCCATGTTATTTAAATGGGAAAATAGGTCTCACTTTAAAAGGCTGTAACTTTTTTTCTCCTCCGTCCTCCTCAATAGGATTTTTAGGAAAAGAAGTCTATTTATATAACTACATGTTACGATTAAATGCAGCTGCGTCCACCTGCGTCCGTGAAAATGACAGCGTTTTGTAAAAAGTTGAACATACCAGAAAAGCCACGCGCCATGCTCGGAACCTGCGCATGCGCGTGAGCAAGCGCGCGCCTTGCTACCAGTGGCTATCATGCCAAATTGGAGCTCAAACATTTGAATTTTGTCACCTACATTATTTCATTCAGAAGATATTGATTGTAACAAGATAGTGAGGGAAGTAACAATATCTAAAAATTACGAGGAAAAAATACATAAGAGCGTGAAAAGAGATGCACATATTAATTTAATATCGTCAACTTTAGGTTTATTTCTTCGCTAGAGTTAGTAACAAGAGTTACATCCTTTACTTCGCTCTGCAAGTTGCTTTTTAGAGTGTGACTACTATTTTGTACATAATTCTTGTGACACGTTTTTCAAGAACAATTATTTGTTTCATTGTTTCAACTGCAATAATTGAAGGGAAAAGTGTATAGTTTATTTTCGAGCTAGTAGGACAAAATTATATCAAGCTATTTAGTGTTTAATTGCGTTTTCACTAGTGTAAGATAATATATCACAACTACTTTTAGCAGAGTGTGTATTTTCGATCTCATTGTATTATGTTATACATTGCAGTTGCAGTTATATGATTTTGTAACTTAATTGTGTATGTCTTACACAACCTAACCTATGAAAAGCAAGCAATCTAATGTTTTTCTGGAAATAACATTTGCCAAGTTGCTGTAAGCAAATGCAAATGAAAACAATCCATGGTGTCCGGAAAAAGAAAAAATATCTTATTAAATCAGCCTCTCACATTTGACCAAGTGAAATATTACCCGTAAGTTGACATTTGTTTCTCATTGTTTTAAGAACCGTACAAAAGTAATGATAGCATTTCTTCAGAATTTTCCATGTTTATGACTATCAAAAACAGTAACATTCTAGTCGAATTGAGGAAATTGTTTTTGTAGGTTCGTCTCTAAATGAACAGAAACATTACGGTAAGAAGCAAGATCAGATGATCATCCCAAAGAAGTTTTGAAGAAATCTTATGTTCACACTATGTGAATAGATGTAAAGAGTGTTTGCTTTAGTAATTTATGTCAAGCTATTTAATTTGTTTTCAGACCAATGTTGGGGCTTGAAAAGATGTTTCAAAATCTTTGTTAGAAATGTAGCAACATACTCGAACATACAACGAAAATACGTAACCGCATTGCCAAATTTCGTAAGTACTAGCTTTCAATAGATTGTGTAGTTAGCATACCTTCTCTTTCTTGTATCGAATCTTAATTTTTTAATTTATCGAATACACATAAATATTACACTTTTAAAATATTAAGCTAGGTGACTGTTGCTTTTATCTGAGTTTTCTTGTAGTTATTCCAATTTTATCACGTACTTTAACACGCATTCGTGACATGGCTACTGTTCGTTCTACTCTTTTTACTCTCTACACCCTCAAAGCCGACCTTCTGAAAGCTTTCACACACGTAAACAGTAATTTAGATAAACATATCCGAAGGCTGGAAGAGGTCGTTCTCTACAATGACGGTTGGGCACAAGTAGGCAACACTGCGAATTTTCCCAACCGTGCACCCGTGATTGCACATAAGACACAGACACCACATCCAGTCGCAATTCAAAACAGATTTAGTGTTTTAGATTATGAAACAGATTTCCCTCGCCTTCCTGATCCTCACAACCCTTCCCTTCCATCGACAAATACATGCACAAACCAACGCAAACAGGCTAGGAAGCGTGTCAAAACCAAAACACGTAAAGCTTCGCATCCTAGCCCACTTGAAAACAAAGCCATTCCTACTGAGCCTAAAAAACAGGTACTTATTTTAGCTGACAGCCATGGTCGCCATCTTTCCTCCATTCTCAGTAGGAAGTTACCCCCCAACTACTCAGTCTCGTCTATTTTTAAACCTAACGGGAGGTTTGCAGACGTGACTGCAGAGTTGGACACTCACACGAAGACAATGACCAATCAGGACACAGTCTTTATCATCGGAGGGCAGAATGACATTAATTTGGGCGCTAACTTTACACCTGAACAACATGTAAACAAATTACAATGTGCCGCCCAAAATACTAACATTGTAGTCTCGACTCTGCCCTTCTGGTACAACAGGCCAACACTCTGCAGCGAGATTAAGCACGCAAACCAACAACTAAAACTGCAACTGAGAGAAACAGATGTAACACTTTTTGAAATGAATTTCCTCTCAGTAAAACACTTCACCCGGCACGGTCTCCACATGAACCTTGCTGGAAAACATGCAGTCGGTGAAACCGTGCATGCACAATACATCATCAACTCCAGTCCTACGCAGCCTCGTGCCAAAAATCCATCCCTTTCACCTTCCTTACGTTCCCCACCCCCCACCCTTATTCTGAACCCTCTTACCCCCTCCTGTGAACCTACTCCCGTCTCTTCCATTCCCACTACCAATGACGCTTCTATTTCCTCACAACCTGTGACTGCTGGGACACATTACAACCTTCGACCACGCACTCGAGGTAAAAATGGAGTAAATATATAGCAACTACAGTCAGATGCAGCAGAAAAACATTCGTGTAGGTACTTGCAAAAAATAAAGATATTGCACCATAATGTTCAATCCCTTTCAAATAAAACTGAGTTTATCGAGGCAGCTCTACAGAGCGATTTAAATCAAATGGATGTTCTTGGCTTTACATAACATTGGTTATCTCCTAATGAACTTAGCATTTTCCAAATTCCAAACTTTTACCTCGCAGGCTATTATTGTAGAAAAAGAGAATCTCATAAAAGTCCTGCATATGGAGGTTCTTGTATTTACGTTAAAAATAATATTGATTCTATCTCCTTGACGGAATTCAATGAGTATTCCGTTGAAAATGTTTTTGAAATTTCTGTTGTACACCTTCCTGTGCTAAAAATGATATTGCTTTGCATCTACAGGCCTCCAACAAAGAGAGCTGCAGATTACATTTTGTTCTTAGAAAAACTAGAGATAACACTAATCAAAGTCATCAATCGCTCTTGTGAATCCATTGCTGTATGTGGAGATTTTAACATTGATTTTCTGGTCGAATCTTGCGAGAAAGAGCAGTTTCTTAACTTAATTAATTCCTTCAATTTAGATATTACAATAAAAGTACCTACACGGATCACAGTAAATTCAAAGAAGGCAATCGATCAAATTATAATTAACAAAACCACTACTCGACATGAAATTGAAACAAAAGATTTAGGATACAGTGACCACGATGCACAAATTCTTACCATTATACGAAATGCGAACAATGACACAATAAATAATACACGTATGAGTAGAGTGTTTTCTAAAAGTAAAATAAAATTATTCATTGATTACTTGCTGCAGGAGTCATGGGACGCGGTTTATAATACTATTGATACACACGATAAATATTATTCTTTTTTTTCAACGCTTTCATTTCATTTTAACACTTGCTTTCCTCTTCAGAAAAGAAAATTAAATATTTCACGCAAAAACAATTCATGGATAACACAAGGGATTAGAACATCATGTAAAAACAAACGAGTTCTTTCTTTCATTTCTAAGCATCATAACGTATCTCAAGATTTCCTCCTGTACTTTAAAAAATAAAAAATGATTGTTAAGAAAAGTCACAAGGCAGGCTAAAATCATGAAACACGATCAGGATATTTTGAACTCAAATAACAAAACAAAATCAATGTGGGATATAGTAAAAAATGCGACCAAACCAACTAGAAACCTTGTAGAGAATGTTGTTTTAAAAGATAAGGATAGAGATGTGAACGATCCGGCAACAGTGGCTAGTCTCTTTAACCAATACCAGAATTGCTGTCGATCTCACTAAGGGTTTTCAGCCACAAAATTCAACATCTGACGTTTCCCTAAACATCTTAGACACTATGTTCGTTTCCGAAACCTCTTCCTATGAAATTCTCAAAATAATCGGTAAATTAAAAAATAAATATTCGGCCGGTTTAGATGAATTTCCGGATTGTTTGTTAAAGACGTGCGCGCCAGCCATTATACACACGTTAACTCACATATTTAATGCATCCTTATGCACCGGAATTTTTCCAGGTATTTTTAAAACAGCTAAGATTAAGCCACTCTTCAAAAAAGGCAACAAAAATGAAGTTCAAAATTATCGGCCAATTTCTCTTTTGTCAGTTTTTTCAAAAATATTAGAGAGACTTTTTTATGTGCGAATGGAAACCTTTCTGAATAAACACGACGCGTTTTCAAATTGCCAACATGGATTCCGGAAATCAAAATCTACGGAAACAGCCATTTTTTCTTTTCTTAAGGATGTTGCCACATCATTGGATCAAAACGAAGCAACTATTGGAATATTTTTAGATCTTTCAAAAGCTTTTGACGTCATTGATCATAACATTTTACTTTCAAAATTACCTTCGTATGGAATCCGTGGTATTGCTCTAGACTGGCTATGTTCGTACCTTAAACAACGATCTCAGAGAGTAGAAATACCTTACTGGAATGATGGAACTTTATGTACACACCTTTCCGGTTCTTTGCCAATTGCACGTGGAGTCCCGCAAGGATCGATTTTAGGCCCTATTCTCTTCCTATTATACGTAAATGACATGCCCTTAGCGATTCGAAACGGAAGAACAGTTCTCTTTGCGGATGATACAAATATTCTTTGCAACAAAGAAACCGTAAATAGTACAATATCAGACGTTTCAAATTGGTTCCGTAATAACAAATTAAAAGTAAATGAAAATAAAACTGTTTCAATGCAGTTTTCCATATCAAATAAAAAATTCTGTACTCCATTGAAAATGAACGGAGTGCCATTGACTGATGTTAATGTAACAAAATTTTTAGGTCTATCAATTCAGTCAAACCTCAAATGGAATGCCCACTTAAATGAATTGAACACAAAATTAAGTTCATTATGCTACGCGTTCAGAATTCTTTCCAATTCCGTCAGCCTTCATACAGCTCGTTGTGTATATTTTGCCAATGTTCACTCCCGCCTGAGGTATGGCATAATATTCTGGGGAAACACATCTTATAGCTCACAGACTTTCAGATTACAAAAAAGAATTGTACGAATAATAAGCAAATCCAACCCACGTGATTCTTGTAAGTCACTCTTTATTAATCTAGGAATTTTACCATTACCTTGTCTTCTGATTTACGAATCAGTAGTTTTTGTCAAAAATGACTTACTTAAGGGCGGGAATATATTTTCAGCAAACGCCGATGTCTATAAGCATAACACACGACGTAGTAATCATATTCACCAAGTGGCAGTATCAACAGCTCACTACAAAAAATTCACATACAATTCATGTACATTACTCTACAACACTTTGCCAGAAGACATTAAACGATTAAATTCAATAGAAAAGTTTAAGTTCCAAGTAAAATCTTTTCTGCTGCATAACTATTTCTATACAATTCGAGACTATACCGAGCATAAAAAAGGAAAGTAGAATTAATTTTAACAATGATAGTTAATGTAATTATTTATCATTTGGACTGTATAATTCTAAAGAACCTGTAACAAGTATTGTACCACAGTTTCTGGGTTGATGGCCCCCATCTCGATCAGGTTTTTCGTCCAGTTTCCCTGATCCTTGAGCAAATGCTGAGATGGTCCCTTGTTTTGCTTCTGGACATAAATGTAACTTCATTATTTGTGCACGTCTTCTGAGTTTCAGTGGGAAATATAGTTATTCAAATTATCGTTTTTCATATTATCGCGGCAAAAAGTATTATTCTTTCATGAAGAACATGAGGGTTCAGGGCAGGAATTTATAACTAATTTACCTTTGAAAAATATATTTTATTATATAGGAGCGAATATTTTGTCAACAAAACTCGAAAAAACCTCTCTTTTCTGTATTCAAAATTCGACTAAAATATGGTTTAGGATAGAGACCACAGAATTATGAAAACGTGCACAAAAATCACTTCACCCCATAGCTCGTCATACGCAGTTTTTAACTGTTTTTTGACGTAAATAAATAAATAAATAAAATACTCTTCTTTGAGGTATGATTTTGAAACCATACATTTTTGTTTATTCAAAACATTTTAAAAATTTTATCCTGAAAAACAAAAACAGATATGGTTTCAAATTTAAGGTCATTCAATCAGTAAATCTACAAAATATATGGGAACATTGTCTCTTTCTAAAAAAATTAACATTATTGATCTCTTTAGAATTCAATGAAAACCTTTAAATATGATAATTTGGAGGGTAGTACTGGGTAACATTCTAAAGTGTTTACAGGAAAATTAAAAAATATTGTACACTTTCAAAAGTTGTAAAATTTGTGCATTGTGGTTCAGAAGTTTTGAAATATGTTGTCACATGTTTGTCATATGTTGTTGTCATATGTTGACACAAATATAATAATAATAATAATAATAATAATAATAATACTTTATTGCACAAAAAGTACAAAGGCGAGTCTCAGTAATTAAATTACTGCTTTTCAGACTAACCACAAGAAAAATACAGATCATAAACATAAAATCAAAAGAAAATAAGAATAAGTTGAAAAAAAGCATAAATGTAAGTACAAGAGGATTAGAAATTGAAAAAGTTACATAAGTAAAATATAATTGTAAGTGTATAGCAGATAATATGAGGCAATATAATATAATAGGAAACACTGAAGTAATGCTAAACATATACATCAAGAAGGTTACAGAAAATTTAACATAATACATCAAGAAACACTGAAGAAAGATTAAAAATTAAGTTTAATAAATTTACAATGTTTTTCACAGAGATACCTTCTCATCTATAGATTGACCGTCAAAAATATCATCCAGCTAACATTGGTAGCCACATCATTAAAATTATCAATCGGTATAGATCGTAGATCTCTGAACATTACAGTGTGCCGCAACGTTTGCTTAGGAAGAGATTTAATTTTACAGGAAATTAGTCGATGGTCACTAATGCCCGCTGAGTCCGATACATCATCAGTCACTTCCAGGGAATCAGATACAAATAACAAGTCAATAATTGACGATTACGTAGCAGTCACACGAGTGGGTTCTGATATAATTTGTGAAAAATTAAAGAATTTTTGAAAATCAGCGACAAGACCATTAGCAGAAGATAATTGCGTCGATGTGATACCTATATCAACATTAAAATCGCCTAAGCAAACTATGGAAGATGTCATTATCACAATATTGGATATTATAGACTCTAACGTTGAAAAAAAGACTGAGGGCATGTAGCCAGGCGGCCTATAGGCAGTGACAATTGCTAAAGGCAAGTTGTCGCACGAGCATCTCAGACCATCTATCAATATGCCAACAGCCTCAATATGGGCGCTTGAATCTGAGGAGCTAGAAGCTAAATCTAGCACTGAATAATTCAGTTGAGATTTGAGGTAGATACATACACCACCTCCTCTACTTAGAGGACGATCACAACGAATAAGATTATATCCATTTATCTGAATATTAGAGTCAGGAATATTCTCGCTTAACCAGGTTTCAGACATAGTGAACACATCAAAGTCATATAAGTACATGCAGTTACGCAGATCAGATAAATGTGTCGTTAACGATCGGACATTAAGATGAGCAATAGAAAACTCAGATGCAGCAGTACTGGTAACATAATTAGTTCATTTGTTGGGGACGGTAGAACAAGGACAATGCAGTCACAATTGAGACAATTTCTCTAAATCAGTACAAGAAGTAATTCTGATAGGAACAGAGTCAGGTAATTGTTTAACAAAAGTGATTCCTCTCCGCATCCATACTGCAGCTAGACCCTTTTCCTTAACTATTTTTCTGGCCTCATAAAATACCTTCCTCTCAGAGTATAATGATGGTTCAGTTATTGTAATTAAATATGTTGTCAATTGACAAAATGCACATTGTTGTCAATAATGTGTATTGTTATAATTGATTTTTTCATACATGTGATGTACTGCTTTTGTCACATGTTCCCAATGAAATTATTCACTATGCTGAGATATAAATATAGTAATAAATATTGTGTATTGTTTGTTTTGTAGTAAATAAAATTACTTTTAAATAAAATTTTGTTACTGCATAATTATTGAAACTGTCCTCAAAACTTCTGTAATGATATTTTTGTGCCAAAAAATATAACAAATCTCCCAAAGATTATTTTATTTGTGATTATAGAATTGATTTTTTGGTATATGACTCTGGAAATTACTTTTGATAAGAACTTAAATATTTAATAGTAATTCTTTAATTTTTAAATTAAATTGTAAAGAATCAAGCTGTGCTGCTGGAGTTAGTTATCAAGATAGCAGTAAAACGTCTTATAAACGTGGATTTTTGAAAAAATAATGAGTGTCACCACCAAACGCAATCTCTAAAATTACCTTCCATTATATAGTGTACTAAAGGGCAACACAAGTACGTCTTCAACATTTTCCAAGTTTCTCTTTCCTTTTATTAAATATTCAAGGCAAATTTTTTTTTCAATTTTCTAAATATCTCCTCTAAAACTATTGGTGCTAAAAAGCACATATTTTGTCGCAATATTTGCAATTTGAAATTTCCAAAAATTCAGAGAGCCCAATGAAAATGAGATACATGACACTCTTTTAAAGTCACTCCGCAATAGTTTTAAGTGTTGTCCGTGTACAATTAATTGAGTAGTTCAAGAAGTGTGTGCGACACAATTGTATGTAGCCGAATATTACCGGCACCGTTAGTTGAAGATTTCGAGAGAGTTCGTGCGCACCGTAAAGTTGGCTACCGTATATGAACGGTAAAATAGTTTAATATTTTGGGAAGGCGTGTGCACCACAATTGTATATTGCCGAATAAGACCGACACAATTAGTTGAAGATACGTTGCCGAATATTAGCGGCACCGTTAGTTGAAGATTTCGAGAGAGTTTGTGCCCACCACACAGTTGTTCACATACGAACGGTACAATGATTATACTGAGCTTCACGAACGAGCGTGTGCACACCACAGCGGACAGGCGACAAGTCATTTTGTATTAAGTTGGCCGGCCGGCGAGGGCCGCGTCTGTGGGCGTGTCTGTGTGAGTTGCTAGCGTGGGAACCGAGCGAGCCCCCCGGCTTGTGATCGGGAGGCCGATCGGGAGCAGGGGGGTTCAGAAGAGGGGAGGGAGGTCGGCGGAGGCTTCCGTGACTTTCTTTGTAAGATTGACCATGATCTTTATCTAATGATCAGTTTCGAAATAATTTCGAAATTTTTGCATTAATTTAAGAGGATTTGTATTCGTATCTACCTTCTTTTGCAAATATCAAGAACAAAATATCCCTGAGATGTTGTTTACCTCAATATTATGAATTCCACATGTGGTAAGTGAATTCCACCTACCATATGAATTACACATTACTATTTTAATCCTTGGTTTTAATGAATTACACATTTTATATTTATAGTGTTTCATTTGTTCAGAGTTGTTTACACACTTTATAAGAACTAAATTACTTACATTGAAATTTGTATTTGAAATACGTCGTACTTTTTATTTCACTAATTAATAAGAATTGCAGAAATAAGAAAGTAATGCACTAATGTTCGCGGCTTCGTCTTCATTAAGAAAACATGGAAACCCTGAAGCAGCAGGAGTATTGGACCAAATCATGAAACATCCTGGCAAAATTTCCAATTTAATAAAATATGCATTAGCAAATATTTTGACGGTCATTAACACAACTGAACCGTTGAACGCCGATAAATTTGGCAATTTTGCTTTGAAAACAGAAAAATTGTTAAAAAAAAGATTTTAATTTTTGGCCTATGAGCCCTCCCGTTCATAAAGTTCTTGTTCATGGCAGGGAGATCATTAAACACCATGACTTACCTATAGGTATGAATACTTTTTAACACAATTATTTTATGTAACTTGTATCATTAGAGAGTGTGAAGTAGAGACCATGTTTCAAACATTGGCAATATAGTAGTTGCAAATCAATGTATTATATTTTTAAGTTCCATAAAAACACTACTTTACAAAAATTAAGCTTTTAATTTATTCACAATTTTGTAATTTACTCAAGAAGGCAGTCTAGTTAATAGTTTCATTCTAATCATGAAACTGAACAAGTTGAGTCAATATATTGCATTCAATATATGAGTATTGCAATATATCGCACCATCAACCTGTAAAACTAATGACTTACGTCCTAAATGTACGCGATTTACTAACGTAGGAAACATATTAGCTCTAATTGTTTCAGGTTGATTCCAGGAAAATTTTAAGTATTCTCATTGTCTTGCATATTCCACATGAAAATAAGTACTTTCTCTGCACTGTTGATTCACTACATTACCACAGAAAATCATTCATTAGTTAAAACTTCAACTGATAGTCTTGTTTCGTTATTTTCAGGAACTTTATCTGAAGAGGCTACAGAGCATAGAAATAAAAACTTTAGAAAATTTCTATGCCAAAATTCGAGAAAGATGTCAAGAAAGTATAATTTAATGGACATATTTCGAAGATTTTTATTGACATCTGATCCCTTGCTCTCCCGTTGTAGAGCATCAAGTAAAATGAAAAAGAAGAAAAGAATATTACCGCGTGATGTTCTTGACCTTTGCCTGAGAGATTGAAAGTCACACTCAGATTTGTAGGTTACAGAATATTTTTTTTTTGCTTTTCTATGCTAGATTAAAAAACTCATGAACAAATTTGGAACCATTTATGAGAAAATCTTGTTTTTAAACATTTTATTTTACGCAAAAGTATACGATAACTAATAGTATTCAGAAAAATTGTACATGATCTCATTTAAAGATCTAATTTAAAGAATCTATTTCATTCAGAAAAATTCGGACCCATGCCACCTTTATAAGTGCATTTTATTCTATCGTTATAGGAAATTTAAGGAAAAAATTTGGAGCCGTTTTTGAGAAAAGTTTGAAATATAAAATACCCCCAAATATAAAGTACCCCCAAATTTTGAGGAATGTCTTTCAAAATCGCGACGCCTGCAGTGCAACCAAATCGGCTGCGGAATATTCATTTTGGAAGAAATCGTACTTATGGTTTCGGCGCTACGATTGTTCACGAACAGACATTCGGACGGACGTTTTGAAAAGAAACACATTTTCGGTATCAGAGGACCCCAAAACGTGTATTTCCGTTGATATCTCGAAATCGATTTTCCTCAGCATTACATAACTTTCCCTATACTACGTATATACTCCGTATATACGTACGTATACGGGAAATTAAAAATTTATATTTTCAATGTTGAAATTGTAGGAAGATGATAAACAACCTTTTTAATTACCATTACGATTTTTATTAATAATTCAAATTCCACTGATCATGTATTTAAACTTAATAAATGTCATTACAAGTACTTGAACGTATTGTAATTACCATTTAAATCTTAACTTTCTTTTGACATACAATACATAACTCCTCCAAAATTCCCAAAATATTTAATTTTGGGAAATTCGATGACTTTTCAAATTTTGATATTCACTATTTTACAATTTTTACAGCAAATTCGCAATCAACGCCCTCACAAACCCTATAATATGTAGTTTAGATAATATTGAATTGAATTCCTAAAATTAGGATTACCATTTTGAATTTTACAATCTGAGATCAAATTTGCAGTAAATTACCCCACAATTTTCATGGTATACTTCATGGTATACTTTTGGCAAAACTGAATTTCAATTTCAAAAATAGTCACCATTTTGGATTCGCCATTTTGAATTTGACTATTTTGATAGCAAATTCGAAATTAGCATCCTCTACAATCCAATGGTACGCATTCCTTTACTATATTTTCTAAATCTATCTATTCCTGTCAGGCTTGTGTGTTTTCCTAATCTCCGCCAAAACAGCATGAAAATAGTTGTTGAAAATGAGGGTGGCGCCATCTGTAATTTGCAATTGTTTACAAAATTTAGTTATTTTAGATCTTATATTAAAGATCTGTAGCGCACAACAACATTTTGGAGGCCTTATTTTAAAATAATTGCTCGTGAAACCCAATGCGCGCGTTTCAGCCCGTTTCAGCCCACTGTGCGACGCGGAGGAAAAACAAACTTATCTCTTTTCAGACCAAGCTAAGGCGGAATTCTTCGCCGACATGCTTGAAGAGAGATTTGTTAACAACTACACAGGTGGAGAGTGAGGAGGAGACGGATGACAGCGCCACTACACTCACACACTGCACAGTCGAAAAAGTTTCGACTACAATTACAAGCTTACGTAGTCGCAAGGCACCGGGCCCAGATCGAATTGGCCCTCCTGTTTTAGAGGAGGCGCTGCCGGTTATAAGCACGGAGCTCACGCGAATCTACAACAACTGCATCACACAGGTATTTTCCGGAAAATTGGATATACGCAAGTATTTCTATGTTTCCGAAACCCGGTAAAGATCTCACGATCGCAGCAAGCCACAGACCAATCAGCCTTCTCCCTATCATGGGAAAAGTGTTTGAAAGGCTACTTCTCGCGCGAATCCTGCCAACTGTTCTCTCGCGAAAACTCATACGAGACGAACAATTTGCATTCAGACCGGGCCACTCCGCTTCACTACAAGCACTTTGTATGGCTCAGCAGATTTCCGCTGATCTAATACTAACTCAGGATGTACCTGTCATTTACCTCGACATGGTACAAGCCTTCGATAAAGTGCCACACAACACACTTATCAGAAAACTACGGCGCTGCCTCTCGCAAGACATAACCGAAATGGTTAAGTCTTTCCTCACAAACCGCACATTCGTGGTAAATGTGGGTAAGGCGAGATCCTCAAAGCGGAGGATTGCAGCCGGGGTTCCTCAGGGCTCCGTCCTCTCTCCGCTACTGTTCTCGCTATATGACAATGACATACCACTCGTACCGCGAATTCGACTTTTTCTCTATGCTGATGACATAGCGAGAGGTCTTAGCGAGAGGAGCTAACATACACCACAAACTCAAAGCACTACAAAAACAGATGAACCTGACGCGTAAGTGGGCGGAACAAAACCACTTGACTTTCTCAGCGGGAAAGTCACAGGCAATCTGTTACACTCGCCGCAAACACAAACAAACAAAATTCTTTACACCACCAAAACAGATTACACTAGGCACACAGAAACTGAAGTGGGCGCCTAAGGCAACATACCTAGGCGTCACTTTCGATCGAAGGATGCGCTGGCATTTACATATCAGGCGAATTCGATCGAAACTTCAGAACAGAGTTCGGCTCTTAACACCTCTCCTGCGGGAACCTACACTCCCCTTGGACCTCCGCCTGGCACTCTATAAAACGTGCTGCCGGCCTGTAGCCACACACGCCGCGACGACGTGGTGGACTACAGCGGAGAAGTACAAGAGAACACTTGAGCTAGTACAGAATAGAGTTCTGCGGCTCATAGCGCGCCCTCCGTTTCGGAAACGGTTGAAAATACTCAGAAAAGAACTCGATATCGAGTCTTTTACTCAATGCTTGAGACGGCTTTCTTTTAACGAAGTCTATCAAGCATTTCAAACCAGCGAAGCACCGGCGCCGCTAAAAACACTTTCACGACACTTTTCCCTCGGACATACTGAGGGCATATCGCCACACACAAATAAAATGACAAGTCACAAATGTGACTAAACTTAAACGCCAAAACGGCAAACGACAAAGGTCCGACGCGAACCTACACCAGCCACCTACATAAAGCAGTAAAACGCAACATGCGTGCGAACTGCAACACACACACGCACACACACACACACACACACCGACCTTCGGCTTCGCCGAAAAAAAAACAAACAACTTAACAGTTATATCTCTGCTTCTTAGACTTCACGAAACATTAAACACACGCGCTTCGCAGTTTGTATATGAATGGAAATTCTAGTCTTACGTAAGGATCGACAGCAAACGAATTCGCCGATTTACACCCAACGCACATGCATCAAGTACATATATTCATAACACATACATATGCTAATTTAAAAAAAATACTAAATACTTACTGAATAATAGTTATATCTCTGCTTCTTAGACTTCAATGAAATATAAATACACGCACTTCGCGGTTTGTATATGAGTGGAAATTCTAGTCTTATGTAAGGGTAGACAGGAAACGAATTCGACGCAAATGCGTCAAGTACTTATATTCACAACATACACATATCTACTATCATTTGAGTGGAAATTCGAGACTTACGTAAAGGTAGGCAGCAAGCGAATTCGCTGGTGTACGCACAATGCACTTGCGTCAAGTTCACATAATTATAACATCCCTATATAGTATCTGAGTAAACTCCTCGTGTGCGTCCAAGTGGAAAAACCGATCCGTCTCTCACGATTAGACCACTTCCCATGCACCAATCGCGTCATACGAGGTGTCATTCGACTCGTCACGGCCTCCTGAAGGGGAACTGATAGTTTGTTTTCAGATTTAACCATAAAATTCTAAGAAACTTCCAAAAACGTGTTTTTCGTGTTTTGGCGCTGCTATCTTGGTAAGTATACCGAGAACTAAATCAACGCCACCAAATTAAATGTAGGTGGCGATGATTTAACTCCAGTACCAATACCGACGAAGACAGAGACGACGACGATGAAGACAACAACGAAGAAGACAAAGAAGACGACTACGAAGAAGAAGACTACGAAGCAGACGACTACGAAGCAGACGACTACGAAGCAGACGACTACGAAGCAGACGACTACGAAGCAGACGACTAAGAAGAAGACGACTACGAAGAAGACGACTACAAAGAAGACGAATACGAAGACGGATACGAAGCAGACAAATACGAAGCTGACGAATACGAAGCAGACGAATACGATGAAGACGAAAACGATGAAGACGAAAACGATGAAGACGAATACGATGAAGACGAATACGATGAAGACGAAAACGATGAAGACGAATACGAAAACGAATATGAAGAAGACGAACACGAAGCAGACGAATACGAAGCAGACGAATACGATGAAGACGAAAACGCAGAAGATGAAAACGATGAAGACGAAAACGATGAAGACGAAAACGATGAAGATGAATACGATGAAGACGAATACGATGAAGACGAATATGAAAACGAATATGAAGAAGACGAATACAAAGACAATTGCGAAGAAGACGAATACGAAGAAGGCGAAGAAGGCGACGAATAAGAAGACGAAGACCACGAATAAGAAGAAGAGGACGAATAAGAAGACGAAGACGGTGAATAAGAAGACGAAGACGATGAAGAAGACGAAAAAGAAGAAGACGAAGACGATGAAGAAGACGACGAAAAGAAGGCGATGACGAAGAAGGCGACGAAGGAGAAGAAGACGACGAAGGAGAAAAAGACGATGAAAGAGAAGACGACGAAGGAGAAGAAGACGACGAAGGAGAAGTAGATTTTCCTTTCACTGAAAATGAACTAAAGAAGCAAAAGACCTATTAGGTTGCCCGGATCAGACGGCCGTGAGTGCACATCTCCGAGACGAGCATAACTGTGTCATCGAGCTGGTCGCTGTGTCTGAGCTGCTGAGATTAATATTACGTCTTCAAAGAATATCGAGAAGACAATATGATTTGTATAAGAAATGTGTTTCTTTGTGATAATTCATTGTATTGCAGAGTAGAGTACCAAATTTGGTGATACTAGCGGAGACTTGGTTATGAGTGGAGTGCGATGCGCATTTGGTCGCTGACATCATCTCCACCTCTAGTTGTATGCCAACCTAAGCGTACGAAACATGAAACAGGAATGGATGGGGCGTTAATAAATACTCGACACAATGATATTAAATCTTCAATTGAACTTATTTATTCTTGTCCAGTGTACAACTTCTATACCTTCTATCATTGCCCAAAAATGATCTCTATTTAATATTTTACAGTGTTGTCACCACAGATATTCGGCAAGATGCATTGTCGTATCCTTGTGACGCACTCCTCCGCGAAAAAGTCTTTTTCGCAAAGGCCGCCAGCTCGATTCTATATTATTTGTGTGTACTTCTGTTACAGGGTCCACAAAATACAACGAATGGTTACAGCCTCGGGTATAAAATTGTTCTGCTGATTGATAAAACTGATTGTGGCCCCTCCAAAAGTCAGTGTAAATCGCTGTATCCGGTTTCACGTGCTGTACAATAAGTTGCAACAAAGTTGGTACATCTCTTCTATTATCAGGACACACTTCTAGCCGAATTTTCCGAGTTTCCTGCTCAATCGTGCCAAGTATCAACATTCCTTCCTCCATACGGCCGCAATGGAATTCTTGCCGATCTGGCACGCGACTATTTCTATAATATGTCCTTCGCCTCCTATCTTGCTTTCTTCTTTATAACGTTTGTATAAACTTCTCAGACACACACCTCTAAACGTCTGGAACCATTCTGCAATGATCGTTTCCGCGACTGGAGCTTCATTGTCCAGCTCATATTCCCTTCGCGTTTTCTAATAGATGTCTGCCGTAACAAAATAGTATAGCATTATGAGTATTTTCTGCGCTGACACTTTCACGTTATGAAAAAAACGTGTTCAGTTTCGCAGTGTCCTGTTATTTAGGTGGGCTTCCGTAGTTTTAGGAGCACGAAAAGTAACCAAATACATTATTTGCTGGCCTCGAAGTGAGGAGCGTGGGCCATAAGAGACACTGCCTCTGAGCAGGAACAAGTCCCTGGTCTCTCACCCACTGAACTGCAGCTTCTTTGGTGGCCACAACGTGAATTATCCTCATACAGTTGATTGTGGCATTATGAAATAAATACACACACAAACAACGAAAACCACTGAACACGCCGTACACAAGAAACAGAAGGAAAACACCAGCAAGATAGTAAGTTTGGGTACACTGCATCACTGCTGCACTACGTCACTGCGGCGAAAGCCAAATTCGCACAGAGTATAACCCAGTCTCCGCTCGAATACCTCCAAATTTTGATTAATGTTACAAGAAAAATAAATTTTCTATCGTAATTTTTTTCGTTTTAGTTGTATAAGAAACTGGTGATACTACTTTTTGGGTTCCTTACGTTTGTGTTGTAGTTTATTCCTTAATGTGTTTCCTTATCTATTTCTCATTCTATACATTTGAATATTTATATTGTGACACTGGGAAAGAGATATGAATCAGTTTAACTTTCGTAATCCTGGAATTTGTAGGTAGGTAATAATATTCATGCATTCATAATTTTAATAAGTAATGACATGCACATTTGAACACCTGAGCGAATCCTTGCTTGCTTTCACTCACACGAACACACAGATTGTATTGTACAGAAAGAAATACTTTTTATATGCAATAATTTATTTTATTGCCTTTCTATTATAAGGAGGAAACGAACTTCTGTAAATTCTGGATGCATACTAGAGACCATCCTGACATTTGTCTTACGCTGTTGCTGGAAACCAGAAAAAACAAAACGAGGGTGGAGGCTGATTACCCAAAAGTGACAATAACTTGACAAATATTTTGTTACAGGATTAATATACAAATATACACAGATGAACAAATTACAGATATTTACAAACATTATTTGATTAATCTACGTAGATCAAGGAAGGCCCTAGTGAAAGAACGAGTCCCGGCGAGAAAGATTCGTCAGAGAGATATCAGTTGATCCAAAACAGGCTACTAAATTTTGACACAAGCCAAGTTTCATTCCGAGGTCCAAGCTCCGAGTTTAAGGATGGGCAAGGAATGCAAATAGTACCCACATTCCTGGATTTCTAAACAGTCGGAGTAAGCTGCAGCCTAGAGCGGCAATTTGGAAATTTATTCAAGAGTTACAAATAAATAACTTAAATGTTAATAATATTTTCCGTACGAATTTAAAAACATATATTACTTGAAACTAAGTTTTATTCTTTCTACATTAAGTTCTAAAAAATATCAGATAATACAAGTTCATAGCACGTAATCTTGTAATATAAATTTCTTGTAGTGCAATCTTATTTGGTTTAAAAACACTGCAAGGCAGATGGCGCAAGCGCAGGGATGCGTTCTGATAACACCCGTTCCGGCACTGCCATTATCGAGAACGAAGGATACCGAAACTTGGCCTGTTATTGGGATGCGCCGACCGCGTCGAAAGAATGCTGAAGGCGTCAGCGGATCTTTTGCCACAGTTTATCGCTCACAGACGGCAAGCAGCATGTCCTGTTTGATGACGCAATTGCTTTTGGGATTTGCCAGGTTTGTACGTTGACCAAAGCGTAAGCAACCTATCGTTGCCTGTAGTTTTTTTACGATACCCTTAGGCTTTTGGCATAAATGCAAAAATAATGAAAAAGTAACAATAGTGACGAACATTTATTTTTCCTTTTACAAAGTCAGCAAAGCCGTCCAGAGTGGAACAGTGGATGTTTTGTTGGTCAGAGATTTGTATGGCTCTATTGAAGATTATTTCACGGAACAGAGAAACCATTTTGATTACTTTGAAGAATTGGCCTTGGATATAACAAACATTTCATCTTATGAAAAAGACGATAAAAGACAGACAAAAAGAAAAGTTTGCCTGACGAAGACCGAAGAGGGGAAGTAATATTTCTTGCCAGGGATGACCTTAAAATACGTTTTTACCAATTATAGCCTCTTTTGTTTGTGAAATCAAAAGAAAAGAAAAATGGCCAATGACGAGTTTCAAGGCCGATTCTACTTCTTAACTCAGTTGTGTGATAGAGATATGAAAGAGGAATTAAGGAAAAATGCCACTAATCTTTACCACCTCTACACAAATGATGTAAAATCGTATTCCACAGAGGAGTGAACCCACTTTCAAATGCAAATGCTGTGAATTTTACTAGTGATGATAGTGGCATCGTTACGGTTTTGGATTATCTTTTTAAGCGCTTCCAGAATTGCATGGTTGAACACGTTTTCTTGACTAGCAATGTTCATAAACCGGAATTTCACCAAAGATTTGTGATCCTTCACTATGGCTTCAGAGAATGTTGTATTATTGCGTCCGTCAATGAAGATATTGTAGTTATTTTTATATTTATCATAGGTTTCGCGATATTTGAGTTTCCATTCGGCTGAGTCAAGGTTATTATGCTGAACTTCAACCAGAGATTTGTCAACTTCAATGGTGTTGATGATGCAGGGATTTACAGCGGGGATCCTTTGACTTTCTATTGGGAGCCTCGATATGTTGAGGGAGCTGAATAGCGCAGCTACTTTATTATAGAAAGGTGTAGAACACTGTGGATTTCCACTTCTAATTGCAGGAGATACATCATTACGTATTATCTTGTTTAGGGATGTTTTGGCTTTAATTGCGGATGTGATTGCCAGGGATTGTCTTCGAAATGCGAGGTTGCTTTCAGCCGCTTCGATGAGCATACTACCAGTTGGGCTTGTGTGAAAGCAACCAGTGCTTATTCTGAGACCACAGTTGTGCAGGGTGTCCAGTTTCCTGAGAGTTGAATTGCACGCTGAATTATAGACAATAGATCCGTAATCTATTTTACTTCTTACTAAGGCTTTGTACGTAAGTAGTAAGGTATTTTTGTCTGATCCCCAGTTGTTGTGATTAAGACACTTCAGGACGTTAAGTCTATTTTTGCATTCAGCGTATATTTTAGAAACATGTTCTTGCCATGTGAGCCTACAGTCAAATATCAGGGCCAAGATTTTTGAATGTGTCACAGTCTTAATGGCTTTGTTGCCCAGGAATAATTTCGGGTAGAAGGGGCTTAATTTTGTAGAAAAAATCATACACTCAGATTTATCTGTCGAGAATTTGAAACCAGTTTTCATTGACCATTTGTAAATACAGTTTACAGGAATTTGCATTAATTCATTGGTTGAATCGAAGTTCCTTCCTTTGCATAGTAATATCATATCATCGGCGTATTTCTTCACGACAACTGGGCTTACAATATCATCATCAGCGTCATTTATAGCAATAAAAAATAGAATCACACTGAGCACTGACCCTTGCGGTAGCCCATTATTAAGTTTCTTAATTGTTGAGAATTTATTACTTATACGTACTTGAATACTTCTGTTGCTAATAAAGTTGGTAAGGAACTTAAACATATTCCCCTTGATACCAATACTAAGTAATTTAGCAGCTACACGGTGTGCCCATACCATATCGTATGCTTTTTCGATTGAACCAGGGTTTAGGGTGGCACGGTTCATTTGGTTCCTTTTGTGAATCACTTACTCTCGTGAATCGCCCGCTACGGTTCACTTACGGTTCACTTCAGAGGTGGCGATAAATAATAAGTGAATTATCTTCGGGTTGATTAGCTTTGATGGGTCAAAGCATAAATATACAAGAAATGACCAATTTCATATTTTACGAAAAATTTCTACTTCATCACGACACTTTTAAAACCACTTCACACTGATAATTACACTTCACTACACTTGTTTTTGTTGAATTAAACTTTTACCTAAGCAGATTTGATTGCTACTTGAACTCAAATATTAGTATAGAAATGTTTTTAGATTTTAAAAAGCCTTCTAGTAATGTCACTTTCAGTTGTTCCCATAACAACAAAATTATTTACTAGCACTATTGAATGCGATTAGTAACTGTTCGCACTTCAAATTATTTTGCTCGTGGAATTGCGTGTTTTATAGCATTTCAAGGCCTCTTTGAATAGATTTTGTACGTCTACCGTGATGGAAGGAGTGAACGCAAGATTTTTTTATGAATTGCGCCGAGCGGGAAGTTTAAATGCTATTCAGTGGTGTCAGAAAGTGGGATTGCTTGCGTCTCGACGTGTGTGTCACAGTATGTACAGGCGTTTTTTTCGTATTTCAAGACATCTTTTAATAGATTTTGTGTGTCTACCGTGATGGAAGATGTAAATGCAGGATTTATTTATGATTAACATATTATGTAGTATTTGCTTTAAAAAGTAGACAAGTTTGTTTTTAGTATTAAAATGGAGGATTTCAGAGGTGATAGTCTCCCAATAATAAGCGTGTAAGTAGTATGTGTTTGTGAAATAGAATTGATTTTAAATATTTGTATTTATTTTATTAGCTTAACAAGTTATTTTTTATTATTAATTTTTTAAGCTTCAGTTCGTAAAAAGTAGGTATTTCTTTCCAGAAACAAGCTTGACGTTTTTTCGTGTTATGAGGGTGTAATTCGTGCCGAGACACTACACTAATTTTCAGTATTACTATGGTAGTGGTAATACTATTAAAATTGTATAATTTCAACGACTGTGTGAGTGGATTTTTTCTTTTAAAATTCCATTTTCTTTAACATATTAAGTAGAATTGGTTTAAAAAACAGACGAGTTGGTTTATTCGTATTAAAATGGGGGGTTTGGGGGGCGATAGCCCCCCAATAAAAAAGGTTAAAAGTAGCATGTGTTTGTGAAATATAATTTATTTTAAATATTTCTATTTACGGTGCTTTTAGTGTTAAAATGGGGGGTTTGGGGGGCGATAGCCCCCCAATAACAAAAGTTTAAGTAGTATGAGTTTGTGAAATATAATTTATTTTAAATAATTTGTGAATTTATTTTTACAGCAATTATGATGTTTTTCAACTTTTCAACTTTAATTTTTCTGTTTATATTTTCTGAGTTGCTGTTTATATTAATTTTTTTCATCGTTCAGTTGCATTCAAAAGTGAGTTATTAGTATTTACTTCCTATTGGTTTTTATAAATTTTAGTTTGTATTCTTTTTAAAAGTATGTTTTTCTTTTATAGAAATTACGCTGTTTCAACAAATTTTTCTTCGTTTTTGTTCGTTTTTCTTCAATTTCCTTAGTTATTTATCTTTCATTCTATTTAATAGTGAGTTATTAATATTATTTGATATTGGTTTTATTTTATATTGTATTATTTTTAAAAATACTTTTTTTTGTTTCAGGTTCTTAAAATTCTACGTTTATATTATTATTATTATTGTTGTTGTTGTTTTTATATTTTTGTTTCATAACTTAAAATAAATGTATAAAAATTCCAACAAATACGTGAGTTATACTTTTCCCATTTATATTCCGTGGCTTATAGACCAATGTAATAAGTAGCATTTGCTTAACTAAATAGACGAATGGCATAAGTAACACAAAATGAGTGGCTTAAGTAGTACAGAATGTTCAAGTAGCACGCGCTTCTTAAATAGAATGTGTTTTCAAAGACATTTATTACGTTATTATGTTCAACGCGAATAGTAAACAAGGATTCGGTTCACTGAGACGATTCCTCCCTAGTGAACCGGATCAGTGAACGAAAGGAACCGTGCCACCGTAAACCCTGGTTCAACCGCTTTTTCGATGTCTAGATTTACTAATAAAACATGCTGTCCGTGAAGAACGGACCGAACGTACGTAAAGTCCGGCTTCTTGGATTATCGTTGTCGTGCTGATAAGATGAGAGGTGGTGGAGTGTCCAGTTCTGAATCCAAATTGGTTGTCTTTTATTAAATGTTGAGATTCGAGGAACCACCTTATTCTTTTGTTAATGATTTTTCTAATATTTTGCATAGGTTGCAAGTCAGTGAGATTGGTCGGTAATTATAGCTATTTGACTGGTCTTTGCCAGGCTTGGGAATCGGAATCACAGTGGCAGTTTTTCCAGAGTTGAGGAAATACATTATTTAGCCACATATGGTTATATATTTTTAATAAAATGTTAATACCACTCGTTGGGAGATTTTTAATTCCGCAGTTTGGAATATTGTCAGGGCTAGGAGCTGAGTTGTTAACCTTTTTTAAAACGTCTTGTAGTTCGTGCATGGAAATTGGGGAATTCATGTCATTATTATAGTTGATGTCATCAATAGGTGTCATATTTGATTCACTTTCAGCTTTTTCTTTATATGTAATGAAATCCGTATGGTAACTGGAAGTGCTGGAATTTTTCATGAAGGTTTCGGCAAATTCCTCAACAATAATTTTGGGGTCGCTTATTATATGGTCTTTGCAACGCAAGAAATGTATAGTACTGTTCGTCTTCATACCACGTATGGATTTGATTTCCCTCCAACTCTCAGTTGGGTTTGATTGGCTGTTGATTGAGGAAATATATTCAGTCCATGATCTACCTTTGTTTATTTTTACAGTACTGCGGGCAATAGCTCTAGTTCTCTTGTAGTTAATTCGACTATCATCATCTCTTCTTTTTTTAGTAGTAGTAGTAGTATTAGCGAGGTTCTTTACAGCTGACGCCGCTTCTCGCATCCTAGTCGCCACGTCCTTCGATCTTCCCAATCTTTCTCTCGAAGATCTCGTTCCTTCATTGACTTTTATATCTCCTTTTCCCATGTTTTTCTCGGTCTGCCACGTTTCCTGTTTCTTTGAGGTAACCATTTCAAAATTTTCTTAGGCCACCGACATTCCATCATCCTTTGGATATGACCATACCACCTCAATCTTTTAGCATCAGCTACATCCATTATATCCATATTAATACCCATTTGATTTTTTATGTCAACATTGGGTACTTTATTCAGGAGTGTAAGGCCACAACAGCGTCTCCAGTAGTTCATTTCCATTGATTTTAATTTTTGTTCTTCGCTCTGATTAAGAATCCAAACTTCTGAGCCATATGTAGATACACTTTCAACCAATGATTTGTATATTCTTATCTTTGTCTTGCTTGTTATTTTTTGGCTACACAAAACATTATTCAGCAGTCTTGTCACTACTCTTCCTTGAGAGATCCTACGTTTTACTTCTTCTGCACATTCGCCTTCCTTTGATATATGCACTCCAAGGTACTTATAAGCTGCTGTATTTTTAATACACCTGTTCCCAATTACTAAATTAGTCCCTTGTGCTCCCGCAACAACATATTCAGTTTTCAGTGGATTCATAGTCAAACCCCAAGCTGTATATTCCTCATTTAGCTTTCTAAGCATGTAATCTATATCTTGTTCATCTTCGGCAAGAATAACCTGGTCATCAGCGAAGTGAAGGGTAAAAACGTTATCATTGTCAACTTCTATCCACATGTTTCGACATTTATGTCTCCAATTTTCAAGAGCAGCGTTTAAATATATTTTGAAGAGAGTAGGTGCTATACAGCATCCTTGTCTCTGACCTTTAGAGATGTTAATTGGATTCGTTACCTTTCTTCCAATTTTGATGCAGCTTGTCATATCATTGTACAGGTTTTGAATTGCTGTTATTAATTGTATATTTATATTTTGATGTCTGAGATCTTCCCACAATTTTTCCAATGGAACATTGTTATAGGCCTTTGTGAGATCTATAAAGACCATATGTGTCTCTAAATTATGTGCCAGCCTCTTATCTATTATTTGACGAAGGCAAAATATTCCATCAATGCAAGATCTTCCTGCCCGAAAACCATTTTGTTCTTTAACATCCTTGATTGTGTTTTCTAATCTCATCTCTATAATTTTCCCGTAAATTCTAGAAACAGAATTTGTTACACTTATTGGTCTGTAATTTTTACATTCTTTACGATCTCCTATTTTACATATATTTGTGATATACGCTGTCTTCCATTCTGTAGGGACATCTCCACCTCTTGTCATACAGCTGAAAATAAAAGCTAATTGCTTAAATAATACATCTGGGCTATTTTTTATTAATTCTATTGGTATACCATCTGGTCCAGCAGATCTACCATTTTTCATAGATCTTACAGTTTCTTGGACTTCTTTCACATTGATTTCATTAATGCTTTCATTACAATCTACATCAGTTCGTGTTACATTCAAGAACTCTGTCCGATCTTCTCGGAACATCTTTTCATAATATTCCTTCCATTCTTGAACCTGAATAATTTGTAATTGATATTTTTCGTTCCAGTTGTTCCTCATGGTTTTAAGCGTTTTCCATGCTTCTTTTGAGCGAGAGGCGCCTAAGTACTTTTCTATTCTTTCACATTGGTGTTGCCATGCATCATTTTTTGCCTTCGTTACTCTTCTTTTTACCTCTTTGTTTAGTTTCATGTATTTTTCTCTATCATCTTGTTGTTTTGTTGAAAGCCATTTGTGGTACAGGTTCTTCTTAATATCTACTAGGTTTTTAATATCTTTATTCCACCATGGACTCTTATTGAAATCACCCTCTATCTTTTCCTTTTCTCCCAAGATTTCGTTTGCTACTTCATGGATTTTATTTTTTATTTCTTCATACATATTCAAAGTGGAAAAAATGGAAATTTCATTTAATTTTATTAAAAGTTGTATTTTAAACATAAATTTAATGGAATTATTTTCTAATTTGTTTAACTTATATTGTTTTGTATCAATTTGGAGCATATTTTCGTCTATAGTCGAAGTTTCTTTGCTGTCATTAGAGTATGGAAAATACAGTTCTACTTTCAGCAAGTGATGATCTGAGCCACATTCTGCTCCTCGATATACTCTGACATCTTCAAATTTTAATTTAGTGGAGATTTTACAAATGGCATAGTCGATAATTGACTTCAACTGTCTAGTAGTTTGTGTCCAAGTAAACTTGTGTATGTCTTTATGTTTGAAAAATCCATTTAGAATACGAAGATTATATTCTTCACATAATTCTATCAATCTATGACCATTATCGTTTGTTACTGGTTCTCCGTATCTTCCAATTATATTGCTACTTTCATTTATTCCAGTTCGACCGTTCAGATCCTCTAATATAATTATTTCTTTTCTATTTCCAATCTCTTCTAAAACAGCAGTCAATTGTTGATAAAATTCTAATTTTTCCGTATCCCTTTTATCATCTGTCGGAGCATATGCGCCAATTATTACAACTTCGTATCCTTTCAGTTTTAATTCTACTAATATCAATCTTTCATTTTTCTGATTCCATCTTTTAATGCTGTTTGACCATTTTTTATCTATCAGAACTGAGACACCGGCCTTTGCTCGTTCTTCCTTGTTACCTCCACTGAATATATGGATATAATTATCCAATTTTTGACATCCCTTTCCCTTCTTTTTTGTCTCCGTTAAAACTATAATATCTAATTTAAATCTCTGTACCTCTTCAAGTACTTCTTTTTGTTTCGTGGCTAGACCTTGAATATTCCAGTTTCCAAAAATCATTTTCCTTTTTCTTTGCTTAAGTCGTCGTCTGTTATTTGGTTTATTCCGAGGCAAGTTACTAGGAATTTTTGCAATGACTGTGATAACACAGGGTTTTACAAAGAATGGGGGGCAGGAC
Source organism: Acheta domesticus (assembly GCA_031308135.1). Classification (NCBI taxonomy): domain Eukaryota; kingdom Metazoa; phylum Arthropoda; class Insecta; order Orthoptera; family Gryllidae; genus Acheta; species Acheta domesticus. The sequence continues at coordinate 39,718,965 of JAHLJT010002406.1, forward strand.
CAATGCTTCAACCCCCAACCTGGAGGGCCAGGGAATTTTTCTTCAGGCATTCCATGCCCTAGGAAGGTTGCCTTCTCTATGGCTAAAGAGACCCTCCTCCCCTGATTGTGAAGGAGAAATAAAGATGGATAGCAGAAAAGAGTAAAGAAGTAAGGAGATAAAGGAAGAGGAAAGAGAAGAATAGAAAATGAATGACTCCCTAGCCCTCGAAACCTAATAGCGTCGGGGTCGAAAACACAAGGTATCTAGAGTGATAAAATAGGATAGAAGATAGCAGTGTGTCACAAGTAAGTGGAAGCAATGCCACACTAGAGACCCTCCTCCTTGTCCGGGCTTGGGACAGGCAATGTCCGTCGTCGCCGCGCTGCTCAGCGCACCCGCCATCGCAGGCACGTCGAACAGCCCAGCATAAATTCCGACAGGCACAGCCACAGGCACTCCTTTTTTTAATCCGGTTAAATGCTTGTTTAGCGTTCCTAACAGCGACTTTGCATTCACTATTCCACCAGGGAACGCTTTTGAGCTTAAAAGGGCCATGGTGCGTTTGTGTTATAGTTAGCAGATTTGGATATAATATTACAGAATGATTTTACTATCTGGTCAATATTATTATTGTTCTTGAAAATATCTTCTTCATTGAGGTTCTCATCAATATTTTCTTGATAGTCCAGCCAATTAATATTCTTATAATTAGGGATTGGGTTACGCCATTCATGACTAATGGACACATTTGGTTCATGGATATCAGTGTTGGAAAGTGATCACTATCATAGGGGAAATCCATAACATTCCAGTTACATTTCTGTGCTGTTGTGGGAGAAGCTATTGAAAGATCAATCGCACATAGTCTGCTGTTACTGATATTAATATGTGTGGGATCACTAGAGTTGAGGATGATGCTGTCATGGTCATCAATTACTTTTTCCAATAGTCTGCTTCTTTAATCAATTTTGTATGATCCCATAAAGAGTGATGGCGGTTAAAGTTCCCAAGAATTATGAAGGGCTCTTTTATTTGGTTTATAATATCATGCATTTCAATTTCTTGTAGTGGATACCTATTAGGGAATAAACATTTCCGATAAATATGGGGGTAGTTGAATATATTTTAATTGCCACAAATTCCATGTCAGTTTGAATTTTTAGAATTTCAGTGGGAATCGATTTTTTTTGAATATATTGCCACACCACCACATGCATATTCAGGGTTGCTTCTATTTTTAAAGGTGCAGTTATATCCATTTATATTCCCATGTGTTTTTCCTTTAAAGTTGGTTTCATGGCTCAGATTATATCAGAGCCATGTAGTTTCCATAAATATTGTACGTTTTCTAACCTGCTGTAAAAACCATTTAAATTCCATTTCAGAACTAACATAACTTCTTCTTTGTATTACATTCAACTTTTAGTTGTATCAGCATGATTTAAATTCTATTGAATGATCTGAATAAGTACTTACAGTATTTAGGAACTGTCTAAACTGAATTCTGAGTCTGAGGACTCCCTGCTGGGAATACTTTTTTCTAATTTTTTTATAACTCTTGTAAATCTGCCCTTTATAGATCTTTCATTCAGTAGTTTGTATGTTTCTATTAGCATACCAATTGTTACATTAAAATCAGTTGAATAATCTTTCATTATAGGAATAGAGTCAGGTGCTCCAAAAGAGTTTTCAAGGAATGATTTGAATTGGGTGTATGAGAGAGAAAGTTTGTCTTGGTTGGAGTAAATATAAGTTTTGGTTGGGAGTAGAAGATCTTCTATTGACTTGTTAACTAAATTGTCTTGAGAGGCAGGTTCTTCATTTGCATTTTTGCTCTCTTTTTCTTTGAGGGTTTACAGCCTTTATCTTTACATTTTACATCACTAGTTGATATATTCTCAGGTGTAGAGGATGATTCAGATGGGAGGCTTCTTTTGTTGATAGGAGGGAAGAATTTATAATCCATAGCAGTCGAGCCAGATGGATTATCACCTGTTTGTTCAGTAGGGGGAATCTCTAACAAAATATTCTCATTATTGTTATCTGTTGCTCTATTTATAATTGGTGAAAGGCTAATGTTGTTAATTGGGCACTTGCTGGCAATATGACCTTCATTTTTGCATTTGAAACAGGTGATATTATCTGTTGTGAAAAATAGTCTATATATTGTATCTTCATATGGAATTAGAAGTGATTGTAGTAATTTATGTACTTTATCTGGGTGAACAAAGACTTGTCGCCTGAAGCTCATAATATGAGACATACCTGGTTCAGGTAGACCTGCTCTGATAAATGTAATGTTAGAAGAAATTTAAATATTCGATTGTTCAAGAGCATTTTTTATTACTTCATGTAGGATAGCTGGACAGACATTGAATATTATAACTCTTACATGTTTGCTTAATAGGGGTCTAACACTCACTTCAATGTCATTAATAGTGAAAGTTTGATAGTTGTCCGTTAGGTAGTTAGCAATTTTCTTGGTACTTGAGAACACATAAATCCCATTATTCGCTATGCGCGACACAAATCTAATATCACTTGGATTGATAAAAGTTGATAATTTACTCACATAATCTTTTATTGTAAGTCCTTCGTGGGCTTCTATAATAATTGCTTGGTCCTTTGACGGGAAAATGTCCATTGTCGCAGCTCCAGCATAGATTTTAAGTTTGATCCATGTTGTTGTTGTTGTTGTTGTCGTTGGGCGTTCGAGGTTATGTTTTCTTTGTTGTTCAGTGTATCCATATTGACGCTATACTGCGATTTTTGTAGGAAGAGCTCTCAAGATAACTTAAATCCCATCTTCGCAATGGAATATGTCACGGCATTTCGTATCATTCACAGTCGTTCCGCTAGATATCGCACGATCGCGACCGTATGAAGCAGTGCTTGCGATCATGCGACTTCTACCGGCAAGACCGAGAAAAGACGCCAAATGCCGTGACATATTCCATCGCGAAGATGGGATTTGAGTTATCTTGAGAGCTCTTCCTACAAAAATCGCAGTATAGTTGCCACTCTTTCGAGTAGCGGCCACACACAAAATACACTTGAATGAGAGACTATATCACAGTTTTATTTATATGTACACCAAATAAGGTATTAGAAACACTGTCGAAAGCACAAGCGAACGGAGCATACGGTGTTGCTAGTACCGCGGTCCGCCATCGACTGTCGACCATAATAAATTTATTTAAGAACGTGGTTCGGCGATTCCCTTCATACGAAGACGGATGTAAACGTAAACCCTTCTTGGATGACTTTTGCCCGGAAATTATCCAATCATATGGCAACAGTCCCAAAACACAGTGATATTATCTTCCAAAGGAGGCAACCAAGGCCTCTTTGCGTTTATTATAAATCAAAACACACACATAAACACTTCAAATACATAACACTTCTGTCGGCAGGGCTTCAACCTACCTGCCATTACCGGTAAGCACTCTCTCGTTCTACAACAACAATCACTTAATGCTACATATGTCCTAAATTACCATACAGAGTTACACACATAACATTCAACCGTTCGACCAAAATTTCTATCTTTTATGAATACAAAAATTAGTGGAACTTTTTTCCTTGGAATTCAGAAATTAATGCTGCAAACTGTTTTCCCCCATTTACTCCATGATTATTTGTTACTCTTTGGATCCGTCATAATAATATCGGCCGTGTCATTTCTTAAAAAACGAACTTAAACCTATAGCGCAAGGCGTTGCCAAATGGCAACGGCTTCTTCTTGCATCTCTTTCCTATGTATATTGTGTCCAAGTGTGAACTTTATGCACTCACGTTTCTCGTTAGGCATTGTAGTTCACATTATCTTTAATAGATGTCGCTGTTATTATCTCATGGACATCTGTAAGGAGATTGTTACAGCGGCGTCCTTGGTCTTATGAAACCCAATTATTATTTTTTTTTGTTGATGAATATTCAGAAAATGCCAATATTTGCATCCTTCCAAAAATTTGTGAAGATAATTTGAAGTTTTAAGATTTATATAAATCACTTTTCAACAGAATTTGACATCATATTGTTGTTATTTTTCCAAAAACATACCGGTTGCCAATTGGCATCTTCACGCATTCGTGTGTTACAAACTCCTGCCTCATCTTAGTGTTCGGTTGTGGGTTACAATAGTTTTCAGGTTTGCTTTTGTGCGTTTAAAGGCGTGTTGGCTTGTCCACTTGTCTACGTGTTCTTCTTTTGTGAGATTTTACAATTCGGAAATGGCAAGAAACAACGAGCAAACATACATATTTGATGATAATGGTACATTACGGCCATTGACTGAAGACATTATTTTAGAAATTCCTATTGGAAGTGAATGGGATTTTAAAAGTAATAATAGTGACGATGATCCAACTGTAGATCCAAATGTACTATTTCGGGATCTTGATGATGCCCATCAGATGTCAGGCTTGATAAAGTGGATCACTGGCCTGAACATGAAGAAAAGAAACAACGATGCAAAATTTCTGAGTTCAAAGGCTACTCAAGAATCAAATGCTCAAAGTGTTGCGTTCATTTATGCTTGAAGAAAGGAAACAATTGTTTCTTTAAATACCACAACTCAAAACATGTGTAAACTGACATGAAACATATTCTTGTTGAATTCCCAGCAGGTTATTTAAAGGTTCAAAGGGAATTAACAAAAGTATTTTTATAGTTAATTGTATGTTGTGGGTAATTTTATGTTAATTTCCACACAATTTCTTTTGTTTGTCTCAAAATTAATTAGTTAATCATGAAGTTTTAATGGCTTTTTATATTGACTAATACAGCGTTCTCTTTCATGATATATCATTGGTTTATGTACGAATGCATGGTGTTGCCATTTGGCACCAAAAATAAAAACCTTTGTTATGTGGACAAAATTTGCAAAATATTTTTTAAAATATTTTTCCCGCATCCTACACATTACATTTAGTAAGGAGAAAAATTTTCATTTCTATTTAAAAATTAATGCACTGTAGGGAACTACAAAACTTGTTCTTGTACAAAAAGAATCTTTAGCCGACGTTTCCAAACTCGATGAATCCCCGAATACCTGTGGTGACGTGGCGACTCGCATCATCCTCCAGGCATCCTTCAGGCAACTTCGTTGCTGCACCCGCCATCTTCTTCTTACACTGCGCTAATACCTTACTTAAATTTCCTAATTATTTACATCGCGCACTGTGTGTCTTAACAAACTAATTCTTGCATGCATCTTCGCGCGTGTCCGTTATGAAAATGAATTATGCATATTCTTGCACATGAATGTTTAAATACGAAATTATTAACAACCTTCACGTTACTATTTTTATCTTATACGCGTGCAATTACAGCGCACACTATCTTGCCGCGATAAACTATGTTTTTTTTTCTTCTTCGCAATTCATAAGTTTAAGATTGCAAAATCATTCATACTACTAAAAATTCTTCAGTCAGCACGACGAAATTACCGTTCGTTCAAAACTTGCGCAACTATCGTTCGCTCTTACCAAAGTTTTCTATCTCCTTTTATCCGTAATAAAACTCACTTTCCTAATTAATTCATTATATCAAAACCCGAAAAGTATTAAGTATGCACCGAAAACTTCTGCCCTGCGTAACATCGCGTCGCTTGCATGACTCCTCTCCACCACAACACAAAAACAAAACCCTCTTCTTTTTCCATTGTTGTCTGGCCGCTATATCTCTTTTGCAAAAAGCAAATGGCCGTCGATCTCTTCACAACAATTTTTCCATGTTTTAATTACATTCTGGCCATTATCTAAACTGTTATATTGTCAAAAAAATTTCATTAAATTGTTCTTTCATTCCCGTAATTCCCTATTAGTCTTGGAACGCTTCCTTTTAATAATATTTATATTTCTTCCTCAGTAATAACATTGCCTGAGATCACGTGACTGCTTCACTTTAGTGTAGGTAAATGACTTATTCCTTTTAAACAAACAGTTCACTCACGCTACCATTCCCATTATTTCTATAATTATAAAGTAATTTATTTGCCTTAGTCCCATCATCGTTTATTCACGCAATCCTTTTATAATTGTATTTTTAACATTTTCGACGTGGAATAACGTAATAGCCTCTAAATGTTTTTCTCGCATTCTCGTTGGTCAAAACCACAATTCTGTGTTTCCATGATCGGATTCACGTGAAACCTACACTAAAATGTTTCAAATTATGGGCGCTTTCGGGTTCTAACTAAACTATATCGTCCCCCGTTAGTATTTCGAAACCACAAGATTAATTACTAATGCAATGCAGTTCGTTTCAACTGTTTACTGCAAGGCTGCTTCTTGACACGTTTCGCCTTTGCGCACACCCTAAGCCAGTCCCATACGTCCTGGAAGTTAGCAGGTCCATTTCATCCAATCACAAAACTGCATAGCTCATAATTTGCCGCTTTTTTGCCGTTTTTGAGATGCGAAAACCAAAAATTTGCCGCGAGCCATTTTCCCCCACAAATCAGTGGTCCTGCTAACTTCCAATGGAAGTTAGCAGGTGCATTTCATCCAATCACAAAACTGCAAAGCCCATAATGTTCAGCTATTTTGCCGTTTTTAAGATGTGAAAACCAAAAATTGATATTTCCATTCTTTCAAAAAATATTGAGAATTAAAAAAACATTAAAGATACGTTCAATATAAGAGCGCAATCAAAGAAGTAAAAGGACGTCCCCCGTACAAAATCACACATAACAACTTATTATCGACGCCAAAATTTCCCGAAAACTAGTGAAAAACAAAATCTGTAATAAAAAATTTGCCGCCAACCGGTTAGACACAATTACCCGGGTTCGAATCCCAGATATGCACCTCTTAAATTAGCCCCATTCAAAAAATAGACGCATTCTCTAGTAAACCATTAGCTTTAACAATTCATACTGTGCGCCGAAATTAGCACTAACAAAGTGGCAAACATAATCATTATTTAAATAATTTGCCGCGGATCCGTAGTTTAAATTACCAGGGTTCGAATCCCCAAAACTTACATTTTGAAAGCCCCTTTCAAGGAAACGCGCGGTGTCTCCAAAACAATTAGCCCTAACAATTGATTATGAGCGCCGAAATTAGCTGTATGAAAGTGTAAAATATAATCTGTAATCAAAAAATTTGCCGGGCACGGCTGAGTTATAGTTTCCCGGGTTCAAAATTCCAAAATTTTATCATTGCGAACGGCCTCTTTCCAGAAAATCGCGCAGTGTCTCCTAAACAATTGACCTTAACAATTCCCGCTCTGCCCCAAATGAAGCTGTCAGTAAGTGCCAACTACAATATGTACTCAAATAATTTGCCGCGAACCAGTTAGTCACAGTTTCCCGGGTTCAAAATATCAAAAATTTTACATTTCGAACGGCCTCTTTCAAGAAAAATGCGCCGTATCTCCTAAACCATTGACCTTGACAATTCCCGCCTTGCGCCAAAATTAGCTCTAGGCAAGTGACAACCATAATCTGCAACCAAACAATTTGCCGCGGACCGGTTAGTTTCAGTTTCTCGGGTTCATATTTCCAAAAATGTACCTCTTCGAACGGCCTCTTTCCAGAAAAACGCGCCGTGTCACCTAAACAATTGACCTTAACAATTCCCGCTCTGCACCGAATGATGCTGCCAGTATCTGCCAACTACAATCTGTAAGCAAATAATTTGCCGCGAACCGGTTAGTGACTGTTTCTTGAGTTTCAAATTCCAAAAATGTCCCTCTTCGAACGGCCTTTTTCTAGAAAAGTGCGCCGTATCTCCTAAACCATTTTCTTAACGATTCACGTTCTGCGCCGAAATATGCTGTGAGCATGTGCCAACTATAATCTGTAATCAAAAAATTTGCCGCGAACCGGTTAGTGACTGTTTCTTGGGTTTCAAATACCAAAAATGTCCCTCTTCGAACGGCCTCTTTCTAGAATAGTGCGCCGTATCTCCTAAACCATTGACCTTAACGATTCACGTTCTGCGCCGAAATCTGCTGTGAGCATGTGCCAACTATAATCTGTAATCAAAAAATTTGCCGCGAAACGGTTAGTGACTGTTTCTTGGGTTTCAAATTCCAAAAATATCCCTCTTCGAGCGCCGTATCTCCTAAACCATTGATCTTAACGATTCACGTTCTGCGACGAAATATGCTGTGAGCATGTGCACACTATAATCTGTAATCAAAAAATTTGCGGCGACCCGGTTAGTTACTGTTTTTTGGGTTCAAATTTCCAAAAATGTACCTCTACTAAAGGCCTCTTTCCAGAAAAGCGGGCTGTGTCTCCTAAACTATTGACCTAAACAACTCACATTCTGCTCTGAAATCAGGTGTGAACAAGTGATATATATAATCTGTAATCAAAAAATTTGCCGATCGTTTTGTTACAGTATCCCGGGTTCAAAATTTAAATACGTATCTCTTCTTTCGCAAATTCTTTGATTACAGGTGATAGTTGTGACTTGCCTACAGGTAATTTTGGCGCAAGGCGGGAATTGTTAAGGTCAATGATTTAGGAGATACGCCGCACTTTTCTTGAAAGAGGCAGTTCGGAAAGGTACATTTTTGATATTTTGAACCCGGGAAACTGTAGCTCACTGGTTCGCGGCAAATTATTGGAGTACATATTGTAGTTGGCACTTACTGACAGCTTCATTCGGTGCAGAGCGGGAATTGTTAAGGTCAATGGTTTCGGTGACACGGCGCATTATTCTAGAAAGAGGCCGTTCGAAGAGGGATATTTTTGGTATTTGAAACCCAAGAAACAGTCACTAACCGGTTCGCGGCAAATTTTTTGATTACAGATTATAGTTGGCACATGCTCACAGCATATTTCGGCGCAGAACGTGAATCGTTAAGAAAATGGTTTAGGAGATACGGCGCACTATTCTAGAAAGAGGCCGTTCGAAGAGGGATATTTTTGGAATTTGAAACTCAAGAAACAGTCACTAACCGGTTCGCGGCAAATTATTTGCTTACAGATTGTAGTTGGCAGATACTGGCAGCATCATTCGGTGCAGAGCGGGAATTGTTAAGGTCAATTGTTTAGGTGACACGGCGCGTTTTTCTGGAAAGAGGCCGTTCGAAGAGGTACATTTTTGGAAATATGAACCCGAGAAACTGAAACTAACCGGTCCGCGGCAAATTGTTTGGTTGCAGATTATGGTTGTCACTTGCCTAGAGCTAATTTTGGCGCAAGGCGGGAATTGTCAAGGTCAATGGTTTAGGAGATACGGCGCATTTTCTTGAAAGAGGCCGTTCGAAATGTAAAATTTTTGATATTTTGAACCCGGGAAACTGTGACTAACTGGTTCGCGGCAAATTATTTGAGTACATATTGTAGTTGGCACTTACTGACAGCTTCATTTGGGGCAGAGCGGGAATTGTTAAGGTCAATTGTTTAGGAGACACTGCGCGATTTTCTGGAAAGAGGCCGTTCGCAATGATAAAATTTTGGAATTTTGAACCCGGGAAACTATAACTCAGCCGTGCCCGGCAAATTTTTTGATTACAGATTATATTTTACACTTTCATACAGCTAATTTCGGCGCTCATAATCAATTGTTAGGGCTAATTGTTTTGGAGACACCGCGCGTTTCCTTGAAAGGGGCTTTCAAAATGTAAGTTTTGGGGATTCGAACCCTGGTAATTTAAACTACGGATCCGCGGCAAATTATTTAAATAATGATTATGTTTGCCACTTTATTAGTGCTAATTTCGGCGCACAGTATGAATTGTTAAAGCTAATGGTTTACTAGAGAATGCGTCTATTTTTTGAATGGGGCTAATTTAAGAGGTGCATATCTGGGATTCGAACCCGGGTAATTGTGTCTAACCGGTTGGCGGCAAATTTTTTATTACAGATTTTGTTTTTCACTAGTTTTCGGGAAATTTTGGCGTCGATAATAAGTTGTTATGTGTGATTTTGTATGGGGGACGTCCTTTTACTTCTTTGATTGCGCTCTTATATTGAACGTATCTTTAATGTTTTTTTAATTCTCAATATTTTTTGAAAGAATGGAAATATCAATTTTTGGTTTTCACATCTTAAAAACGGCAAAATAGCTGAACATTATGGGCTTTGCAGTTTTGTGATTGGATGAAATGCACCTGCTAACTTCCATTGGAAGTTAGCAGGACCACTGATTTGTGGGGGAAAATGGCTCGCGGCAAATTTTTGGTTTTCGCATCTCAAAAACGGCAAAAAAGCGGCAAATTATGAGCTATGCAGTTTTGTGATTGGATGAAATGGACCTGCTAACTTCCAGGACGTCAGTCCCATTGTAAGCTTCTTACTGCAATTGGGGGTATTTGGGAGTTGCAATCTTGTAAACTATTACAATAAATACACCAAAATAACAAACAAAATTCATTCACACTTATTGTTACAAAATGCATTCACATTGAAATGCGCATTTCCCCGCTAATAATGGCCATTTATTGTAAATTCTTAATTTAAAACAAGCTTGGCCTTGTACAGGGAAAACTTCTTTAAAATAATTGTTTATCATTCACTTCCCTTTCGAAGCGTCGAACTCTCCTCCCCGCAGCGAATACTTCCTTTGGCTGGCCGGAAACCGTACTCCAGCACATTGAAAAATAGTACATTTTCTCGCAACAATGCGAATTCTGATACGCCGGAGTCCCCGAATGATCTGTTCCTCGCCACAACACAACACATTCTAACACATTCTCACATTCTCTCACCTTCTGTCTTGGCATTGTTGCCCTAGCCTTTTATCATTTCTGGCTCGACAAAACACCATCACGCTTTCCATTGTCTCGGTCTTCGTAATTACATTTTTCTATTTTGTCTTCTCGGCGTTCCCCAGACTTGCCATTGTACTCCAAAAATTCCACTGTTCGAATTATGAACTTTGAACCAGCATTCCACGTCTCGTTTCGCCGAAAACTTCAAAATTCGCGAGCTGGTACTTGCGTACTTACATCATATGGATCATTCACTTGTCTAAAGTACACTTCATATTCTTAATTAATTATATAATTTCTAATTCGCCTTCCCGGCGTCCTCTAAACTTGCTATTACATTCAAATATTTCGTAAAATTGCTACTGTCTGAATTCCGAATTTCTAATTGGAATTTCACATCGCGTTTCCCAAAAACTTTAAAAATCATAAACTGCAGTTTGCTTACGTATATCAGACATGTCATTCACTTGTTGCTGTACATTTTCGTCACGTATTAATTACTATTTTTATTAAAAACACGACAACCACTGATCCGATTTCGTTCGTGCATGGCTTAAAATCTTCATTAAAATGTATACTACTGAGCGATAATGTCCAAATCCTGTTCTATTTGCAAATTCTCGTAATCTCCAAAAATGTCTATACGCAAAATCGCCGTCACTTGTTGAAACTGGTATCGTTCCATAGGAGCTAAAGTATCTGTTTCTTATTGTCTGTTTCTCTCATAACCGGTATTCTTAGTAGGAAAATCATGAAATGTCCGAAAATGATGCGAAATCATTACAATACCATTACAAATCGTTGTATTTTGAATGTTTATAACAAGCATATTGTACCACAACATTGTGATCATATAACAATATAATAAGAAATGTTCATATTTTTTGTACCATTTTTGTAATACTTGTATTTGTATCATGTTTTTACCATTTTGTAATTCTTGACTTCAAATATCATTAAGCTCTTGTACTAACCATGTGGTCGCTCATGACCAAGAAGTTTATGCGACCTTAATGAAAAAAGCAAAAAAAAAACAACAACAAAACTTTCTATCACAGGCAAGTCAAGGTGGCTCCTATGAGAACGTTCTCACAAAGGTGCCGATCAAAGCCGTGAGAGCGGCGGGCCTCTCATAGAGTACACAGTGGAGTATAACCAGTATAAAGGATGGTGTATGCCAGGGAAAGCGAGAGGGATCGAAAGGAAATTGTTAGTACTAGAAGTTCTTTACGTGTCCAAGTGATCCGCGAAGAAAACGCTTGTGTCAGAACCTTCCGTACCTCTACATTTCATGGCGAACGGCGATAGGCGAGGGTGGTCTTTTATCGAGGTAACTATCATGTATGTATTAGTAATAGAATGATTGCTCGTTGCTTGCAATGGGCGATAACTGAGGGTGGCGGAATGTAGAGAGGCGCTAAATCGTAGTTTGACAGTAAATCTTAAAAAACAAAATACAAACTCTGCAGAAACCCAAGTCGGTTAACCGCAAATGAATGGCTTATTCCAGAAACAACATAAGTCACTGACAAGTAACTTTTCAGTCCCGACAAAAATCCTACTCACGAGGGTGTATTTGTCAGAAACATTGTGTCAATTGTTTACAAGTTGTTTTCCGCGTATTATACAGAATTATTGTCTCATTTAGCAAAAAGGCAAATTCTATTTTTTTTTTAATTTTTACTAACAAACATGGTTGACTTAAGTTGTTTCTGAAATAAACCATGCTAGGGCAAAAAAGTATTGTCATTAATTAAACTTTGAACTCTAGGTTTTGCGACTTTCAATCGGATATTTTGATCTTTGAGGGTAGTTAACATGAAGGGCTAAAAACATAGAAACACGGACTGACATGACCCTCCATACTGTGTGATTTTTATTTTGACTTCCACAGCCATATGAACACATTTGGATGTTTTCGAAGTTGGACATTCAGGTCCATAGATATTCCATAATAAATTTCGATATCTTACAAGGTTCTTTAGCGCTTTAATGCAGAAAAGTAAACCGAGGATATTTAGGTAAAAACCTATATTTTTTCTGGGTCCCTTGTACTAAATGAATTATTATATATACATTTTGGATTTTTTTTGAAGAAAAAACCCGTCAATTTTATAGCACCTAAAGGAGCTTATTTCAACATTAATGCCTATACAAGCCTATTTTACTTTTAAAAACATAAAATGAGACTAATTTGCCTAATTTCTTTTGTCTGTGGCTTCTTTTAACTTTTTTCTGCTGTGTCGGCAGACCAGGCAAGGATGAAATTGATTTTAATTTGCGTTAATCTGTAAGATAGCGAGGAATGAATGTACAGGACAAGTATCTTACAATAGAAGTCTCCATGCTACTACTTCCTGACTTCGTGGAAAAGTCTGCCTGCACTGCTTAGATAAAGCTATTGAATTTTCGCGAAAGAAAAGTGATGTTGTCCGATAAGAAACATTCATTTTCACTTGGAAACTTGGAGAAGAATTAGTAATTTATTGTGAGGCAGAATGCGAAACGAATAATTCTAACTAGAGGACAAACAATTAAACTTGAAACTTCTTCATAAATAGTATATAAAATAATGATTCTACATACTCCTTCATAAATAGTGTATAGAATAATGATTCTACATCATACTGATTTATGTTTTATCGATATATATATATATATATATATATATATATATAATGTAACGATTGTTTTGTTACAACAATGAAGATATTGAGCACGGCCGAGTGTTTTGAAAGACGCGCGGAAGTCAGCGGCGCGCAGTAATGTAATGGATGGCGGCGAGAGAGCGCGGCGCACAGAGTAGTTCAGAGCGATGTAGGGAGGAGGAGTGGTTAGCGGCGGAGGGGAGGCGAGGCCAACTCACCCCTACGAACTTTCTCATAAATACGCTGATCGCCAGATCAGAAGCCCCTTTTTTGCTTCAGCTGTCGCCAAGTATTGTTCTTTTGGTGAAACGAAGACGTGCGAATTCCTTACAGTAGTCAGTGTCTAGTTTGCTTGTAATTCTAGTAGAGAGTTTAATTGATGTAAGCGACGAATGAGATTCGGAAGAGTAATATTGTCAGCAGTTTTTTTTTTTAAGTTGTGTTGGAGGAGAGTGCATTAAAAGACGACGCATTAGAATTCAGGGTAAAAGACTAGAACGGCGTTATTCACTTTGTTGTGGTGGATCGAGTAGCCAGAATTTAACTGATTTACACGCTGATTGATTACGTGGAATCAGTCAGGAACAATTACGCTGTGCCATAAAGAATCAGCTATTCAAATGTCTAAGTGCGCGACGCCCTGGACAGAGCTAATAGCGGCCACCCGGCTGTGATCGTGCGAGGACAATAAGCACGCGGGCGAAAACTTAACAATCGCGCTGAAGAACAATACCGGAAGGAGACGAAGAAGAGAGCCACCGAACGGGAAGCAGAAGGACCGTAGGAGAAGAAGAAGAGGCGAGGAACAAAGACGAGTATCAAGAAAATAAGAAGAGAGAAGCAGACGAGACCCAGCATCGCTGCTAGAGCGGCGAATTCCAACAACGCAGTCTCTGGTGTCGGCGAAGCGCGGAGCCAAGGTCGAACGCCGAGCCGCAAGCGCCGAGGTAACGGTAAGGGAGAGGGGGACGTGTTAGTGAGGCCACGAACGCGCGAGCAGTTGGGAAAGACAGTTTCGTAGTACAGTAGTACAGAATTCGTGAATAACTCGCGTAATTTGTTGCACCTAGAATTTTCATATCATTGTCTGGAATGCCTTATGAATGAAAAGGAACATTGCCCTTTTGAAGTTAATTGTAAAGAAAGTCATTGCTTAGCTAAGAAAAATTTTGAACAATGTGTGAAAACTTGAGAGAATCAGAGTAATTGAGTGTGAATTCAATTGGTCATAGTAAATAGTATTTTTTTCTTTTTTTGTGTGAATTGTGAGTTAGAATAATTAAGTGTTTAATTTCAAGCAAAAACGTGCACGGAAGGCAGAAATTGAAAAAGTACCATTCGACTGAGTCATTGATTTAAATTTTAGTACAGTTATCATAGTCAGTTGATTTGTTTGAAGAGGTTGGAAGATTTAAAAGTGTTTCAAGCATACATTTCGATCACTAGAAAAAAATATTCTTGCCATTTTTTTGTTTGTTGCATTGTTTGTTTTTTTCTTTCAGAGCAAGCAAAGAAATTGTTTTTTTTTCTTAAATTGAATCATTTAAGAATATATCTGAATTTGTTACTGAATTTGTGTATGTGTGTGTAACCATTTTCCTTGAATTCCCTACTATCTGCCGCAAGAATCCTCTACCCTGGGAGTAAATCAAAAGCTCGCAAGAGCAATAAATTTGCTTGCATTCTCGGGTCCAGTTTGGATTTAGAAGGGGGTAAAGGTTATATATGTAACAAATGATAAAAATGTGTTTCTTTTAAGTTTTATGTTTTATTTCTACCTATTCTACCATTTAAATGCTGCTTTAAATGCACTGAAATGCTGAGAGAACCTTTTTAGGGGCCTAAAAATCCGCGGGCTAGTCGTAAGATTGGCCGTTTAAACGGCGCAAGCACAGAATAGTTACTAGTATCTATTCTGTGGCGCAAGCACAAGCTTTTAACCAATGCTCCCAATTCCGTTCCAGACAGCGATTCGTAATGTGACAATATAATGTAACGTCCGTGTGGTGGTCTCCAAAATTCGTTTACCGATGTCTCCAAAACACATTTCTTCAGCTTACTTGTTTCTAAATATAAAAAATCGTGTTATTGACCTTTGTGTTATCCAGATTTGAATATTATTGAAATTGTTGTAGATAAAGTCTTAATATATTTCATTCATTTATTGAAATGAAATAATTTGTACACATCGTAAGTTCTATCCTTATAAAAACGTACAATAACTTATTCGACTTACTGAAAAACAAAATTGTACATCGTCAATCCCCACTCAACACACGTTGCTTCGTAACTCGTTTTTTATTCATATAAATTCCATTAGAAATTCAATTTTTCAACGGCGGATCAATAAAAAGTGTTTTTGTATTTTGAAAATAAAAAATACTATTAGAACGTATTTTCGATACAAATACAAAATATATGATCAAATGATTTTCGATACAAAATACAAATTACAAAAGTATCGAAAATACGTATTTTAAATATATGTATTTTCGATACTGCCTAACTCTGGATGTGATACATTCACCCAACTTAGCCAATAGAAGGAAATATTCTTCAGTGGAAGCAGTGATTTGTCTGAAATATTCTATGTAATGAGACAAAAACTACAACGGAACTTTTTCTGAAGCACATTAAATCTTTTCTTCGATCTTCGATTTGTACGGTAAAGAAATGATGAACGGGAGCACTGGACAATCTCTGCTACCAGGTACTTTCAAAGACGATGATAAACCCTAGGTTTTGCCTTGCCATAAATCCAAATGGGACACAGCTCACTAATACGAATGTCACACCTACCATCAAGAAAAGTTTGGGAAGAGAAACTATTTCTTAGAATTTGTTCTGGTCGTCTAGTACACACGTGCCTAATTAAAATATTATGAAATGTGCCGTAAGAACTCTCACTTCATGTAATCAAGTGGCACAATGGGGCATAAATACCCACATTAAATTAACTGCTGTGGCAGAAGAACTGAACTGAACTTAAGTGCTCTTCTCTTAGTAAGCATAGTCCTGAGCATGCATGTGGCAATTCCTCTGGCTGGGATGGACGAGGCTGGGAATAGCATTTCATTTATCGTTCAGAAAAGAAGCCTTATTATATTGAAGAAAGCAATTAATTTAATGTGGGTCTTGAATAAGAAACAGGATCTTTCAGCCTTGCTTGTCTAGCCCTCTATGCCCGCTGAAAGCGCATTACACGTGGTACATATTTATTGCGAGTTGCATGATTTTGTTTGTAAATATCACTCCTTTCCCATCCACTCCTCTAGGTGTTTTTTACCACCGGTGTATTATTTTTTTCGTTGTAATTGTGTCGTAATAAAGTATACCAGTTTTGTTGAAATGACATTGTTCCCACGTTGAAGAGTTAGGCTGGAACAATAACACACACACATTGTAACATATTTTGATTTTATTGTTAATATTTTTATATTGTTCTTTTCACATCTTATCAAATTATCAAATTCAGTCGTGGGTTCTGACATACAGCATTAATCGTCTTACCTGTTGCATGCGTACGGGTAATTCTATACCAAAACACAATTAGGGGAAGGTCGTGTGGTATCGGCCACCTTAGCTTTAAATATGATTTCTTAATTAAGGTTAGTTAAAATTATTCTTAAAATACAGAATATGAAACTTCAATCTCTTACTCACACACTCTATAAAAGCCGTTTGGTTTGAAAGTAAAATAATGTGATTATTTGGGAATAGTAAAAATCGTTGACAATTTACACCTCTGAAGAGTGGAGGGTGGTATCGGACAACTAAGTAAATAATAGTAAAATAATTTTTATGAAATTTTTTTACAGCAATTCATCAAAGATACGCTCACTATTGAGACAAATATTTAATTGCTTAATACAAAGAAAAAATGAGTATTTAGTTACAAGAGAAAATAACAGTTCTTGAATTAAAAAACAAAAACCCAACTATTTTTTTCAATTTATAGCTTCACAACTATCATTATTGATGGGTTTTTCTTTTGAAATGGCCTTCATAATGACTATCTTCCTATTATTTATTCCCATTTCCCGCGAATTTTACCTATAGTTCCCTGAAACACTGACACAATCCACATTAGTATTCGAATATTACCTCCTAACAACCTGCACGCAGGAAATACGGAAAAGTGAAGAGAAGGCGAAGAAGTAACTGTCCGGTACCATCCGATTCTACTTTGTCCGATACCACCCAAACGACCCTCATCCTTCAGAAGAATCCAACACAGATATAAATTGTACAAACAACGTTGTACTACTGTAACGTAACAAATAACCTAAGTAAACATATTAGTCACAGTATAATGCATTTAAACTTATCCTAAGAGAAGTTTCATGTCTCCAAAGTTATCTTCGTACACCGGTCAGCATGAAAAAAACGTAGCGTGTCGCTTTAACCAAACTGATTGATGTACTCACCTCATACGGCGTATGCAAAGCTAATTCGTGTCCAGGAACACACTGACAGTGCAGCACGTGCTACCACCAGTGCCCAGTTCCCTAAACTACTTTTGTCCGATACCACCCGCTGTCCGATATCACACGACCTTCCCCTACCGGAAGTTCTGTGGAAGAAAAACTTACTATTGAACTGATGGCAACTACAATGAATTATCAGCCTTTTCTCTTTTGAAAACAATCAAATTTAACATTATTACAATTTTACACAATATTCGAGATCGATTGAAATAAATGATTGAACTTTTCTCTAAATACATGAATGTACTGCGAGGTCTTTTTCAAATAATATTCGTAAGCTTACGATTACTTCGCAGATGAGTTCCTTCTGAAATGGTTTCCACGACTCAGAAGCCTGTGATGTGAGAGGCAATGTCATATCTCCGGCAGTCGACGCCATGCAACTTGCACACAGCGAGTTGCAGTGAGTTCAAGGGCCTCACCAACGCAGGGAAATCGGTCAAGTGATGTTTCTCGGCCAGTCACGTGTAACAAGGGGACTGTCGCCTTTTGGACAGCGCGCGTAAATGGCGAGAGGAAATCAAGAAACAGAGCGAGATACTTACGGAAAAAAAGTAAAATACTTTATTGAAAACGTATTTGATTGATGGAAAACTACAGGATGTAACACATTGAGCATAGATTGAGCCTACGCCACTCGTAGATCAGTATCGTCTCCTATATTATTTCAGTAGTATACCTTTCCTTTGCGGCTCTTATACGCAAGCAATCTTTATAAATGAGGTCTCTAAAGAAAGAAAATTTCACGGAGCCGTGGCGAATTGCACTTTGACTTTACAAATATGAAGGTTCTGTTTAAAAAACGCATCTATATATTCATTTCAAATGCAAACCGCAACACTTAGCCATGTTTTCGAATATATGTCGGCAAATAAATCCTAAATAAAGCGTTCTGTGGCCTTGAAAACTACAATTTTGAGGCCAAATGCCTCAAAGAAACGTTTTTCACACCATAATCTACAAGATGAAATATTCTTGGATATTCAATTAAAATTTCGGTTCCGCGCTACGAGTACCAACAATATATTTCAGCCCTTGTTGCTGGTAGCCATTTTTGTGACGACATGCATAGAAGGCTTAGATTCCTCCATATTATATTTACGCTTTCTGTATACAACGTGGTTTGTGAAGTCTGACGAGGTTTATTTGCCTAATCATTAATTCAAGATTTACTCTCCAGCAACAACTAGAAGTGCTATTATAGTTTGCTTGATATAGTTCAGTCAAATGGTATTTGACCCAGGAAACAATTTCAGAAGTTTTTTTTCTCAACAGTTCTATGTTTTTGAGGGTGCTGAATTCGAGTTTAATGTTTGCCACCTCAAAAAAGGTCGTCTTCGTAGACAAAATTGCCAAAAAAACCCTAAACATTTCGCCCATTTTTTGCTTTTCGCTTATATCTTCAAAACTATGCATTCTATTGAAACAATTGTTATTTACAAAATTAAAGTAGATAAAATTGCTTACAAAATTCATATACAAACTTTAAATTTATGAGAAACGGTTTACGCGCTAGAGCGCGCTGGAAAATTGTTACTTTTTGGGCCTCTGGCCAAAGCGGTAGAATAGCTCTTTCCAGACATCCCAACTCGCGGTGGCGCTCTAATTTCACTTTATCATGCTTGAGAAATGTTATTGTGAACAAATGATTGGTATTGTTAAATTATTAACACTCAGATATTCACGGAATCAATAGTTTCGTGTTTGCTCACTTGGAATATCTGTAAATCCAAGCCTTAGGTATCCAAAATAAAAGGGATATAAGAAAACTATTACGACAGTACGTTCTGGACAATACAATATATTCATAAAAAATTGTAGCAACAATACGTTTTGTCTATATGTGCCAAATTATGAGTAAAAGTAAAAGTAACCCGAATGAGGAAATTTTAGGTATTAAACAAAAATATTGATAAACCTTTATTGAAAATTTGTTTCCAACATCAATTCCATTGTTATTTTTGTTTAATATTCTGTAAGAACATTAGAAGTTACATTAATATATTTTTAAACAAATAGGGCCTAAACACGTTTCATTAACAACTTTCCATCTTATTGGAAAGAATAGACGAATTGATAGGGAAAGGGTGGGGTTTAACATGCGAGAGTTTTCGCACTGGTACGCAAGTTGTTCTTACGTTGCAATGATATGATGAATTGATTTACCTAAACGAATATGTTTTATTCTACTTGTTACTAGCAGATAGGATTTTAAATGCGTGTATAGTATTTTTCTGTCATGTTCAAAATAATGATATTAAATGGCAATTAAGTTTCAGCATAGCTATTTCCATTTACTTTTATGATTATGATTCATCAATTACGTTATATCTGCATCTATTAGTCCGGATCTGTCTACGAGTACTAGCGTACCCGTGCGAGAACTCTGGCATGTTTTACTCCGCTTAAAACAATTAGACCCTTCAAGGTCGCGAGTTGGCAGAAGATAAATCATTTAAAACCTTTTCTTCTGAATATGATAGAAGAAAAATAATAAACTAATGGTACAACAGAATGGCACATAATTTTTCGTATTAATTTCCTATTTCCTTTAGTCTCGGATAGCTATTCGAAATGGCCACATACTCTTGCCAGCTGCCGTCTATCGCCACCCAATGTTCAATTTTTGGACATTTTGTTATTTTTCGGTTTCCTAATTGTAGAACGGAAATATTATTTTAAAAATATTAAAGAAAACTAAAACTTCGTCCTAAATGGGAATTTTCTTTAAAAAATTTGAAACCGATTTTTTGAAAAAGGCGTTTAAGCGCTACTGTAAATTCGAATCTGAAGCTCCTTTTCACTGAAAATTTTGCGTTTTCGTGAAAGATCATTTGAAGTCATTTGAAGCACTGCAACTCACAAATATAATAGTTTTTACAAATTACTGCAATTGCTGGAAAGCGGTGTGAGATATTTCAAAAAAATTACATTGTGTAATTTTTGAAAAAACAAAAATACCCTAAAATGAACTCTGTGTCATATTATAGAGTGCAATTAGCAATATCTGTTCGAAATTTGCAGCCATTTATGAGAAATGGCAGTTGAACGTTTCTGAAAATGAGGAATTTTGAACTAGATTTCACAGAAAACGGTTGAGTTTTCGAGAAATTTTATAGGAGATTATTTACACTATATGTACTCATTAATATAATAAAGTTAACAAATCGCCGCTAATGAAAATACTAACAACTTGAGAGACAAGTCAGAAAAATTACATGTTTGTACTTTTTGAAAAAACAAAAGAATAGTGTAATATGGCGTTTATGTCATCTCATAGAGTACATGTAGCACTATCCCTACCAGAAATTTAGAGAAAAACTTTGGAGCCATTTTTGCAGGCGTAGACCCCTCACTAGACAGTGGAGGCCAACTACTTGATTTGTTAGTTTTAGTTACTCCGACCTTTTAGTTACGGAGTATTTTTTCTTCTACAATCTTAGCAGTACGGACTTTTTTTAAATATACGAATATTCTTGACCCTCGTTGGAGGTTTAACCACAGCGAGTGTTGATGAGGGTAGACGCGGGCTAGTTTTGCATAGGAAGGCAATGGCGCCTCATAGGCAGTGGGCCACAATGAGGTGATGTGTATATACAATATACACATCACTGTATGTGTATATACAGTGATGTGTATATACATGTGTATATGAGCTGAAATACGGACGATGGCTATATGGGCTAAATAAGGTGATGTGTACATTTAAAACCGGAGACAGTTTTTGCTATGCAAGGAAATATTACACTTCAAATAATAAAAATAATTAACACAGTGACTGAAACATTTAAATACGAATGCACTATTTCTAATGCTTTTTTATCATTCTGGATAAAGTACCATAATGACGTGCGGCTGTTCAAACGGAAGAAAAGCACTATCTTTCTGGTACCACTTAATTATTAGAAATGCTTCTAAATTAAATTAAAATAATACATTATTAAACAAATTTGTGCAAGTTAATTGCAGTGCAACCTCTAAAGTTCCGTTACTGATTGCGAACGGTATTAAGTTTATTTACGGAAGTCCATAATGATAATATTACAATCTTGTTTTCAAATTCCAATTTACCTTTCTCCGTTACTATTTTTCCAATATTTAATTAACAAAAAACGTGTTGCCAATAAAAGAAGTGAAGTTTGCAAAAACATCTGAAAATGTACTGTTTTTCTTGTTTTCCTGTTTAAAAAACTATTTTCGTTTACATACAAACTTTTTAAATTTGAAGAAAATCTTTGGTATTTCACAGACAATAGGGGAAGCCTCTACCTCTTATCCTTGTTCTTTTTAGATTTCTTCTCCTTCTTTTTAGATTTTTCTTCTGTGCTAGGGCGCCATCTCGAGGCGAATGTAAGCTTTCATAATCCTCTTAATTTGCATTTGAAGTAAACACTGTAAACTGATGGCACTGAAAACGCGCAGAATGTCACAGCGGCCCATGACCGCTGCTATTGGGCTCCGGAACCCAGCTCTATCATCGCTTTGCGAAGGCCACGTCTCCAATACGTGGGAATCGCCGCGAAGCTTGTCATACTCAGTAAGCGACAGATAAGAGCTGTCACGCCTCTGGAGGTCAGGCGAGAAACATCCCGTTCTTGCCGCTTGGTTGAAAGTCTCCGGGAAATCTTCCCATTCGTAAAATAAAGGTTAATAGTTGCCATACTAAGTAATGCTTTACGCATTACAATATCTGGCATGACTAATTAGCAAGCAACGTCATTATGCGTGTTATGAAATTTGCAGTAGTCACATAAATGCAGTTTAGATAGTACTCGGCATAAAATTTTACTGTTTACGAGTTCAGATAATGGAACCACGAAACGTTGCAGAACGCGTGTGAGAATAGTTCCAACAGTTATTGATGCAACTGATTGGCAACAGATTTGTAGCGTTGCTCTACACACTAACTTTAAAGTTAGCGATGAATTAACATACAATGTTTATGAGTTCCAGCAATGATTGTAAGATATTGTGCACACGTAAGAAAGTTATGTCGTTGTAATTACTACTAGTTACAAATTTGTAACTAGTTCAGTTCTCGTGGAGCGTACTAAATGAATAAGTAACAGCATTTAACAGATCTTACACTCACGCACTAAAACATAGTGGCGAAGATGGCAAAAAAAGAGAATACAGCTACAGGGGAGTGGGGACCTGCGAGACACGGGTGTGCTTCGTAAGAAAATCAGAGTCCGACTGACGCCGTTTCGTTACGTCTCTGGTGGGGCGAAGTAACGTCCGCGGCTGTTGGATGTTCAGCCAATGAGCATTGATTTTAGTACGTCGCAATTAAGAGGTTTCGGGCTGTACTTAAATTATAACTAAAGCAAAATGTGGGAACATATAAGAGATTGAAAGTTAGGAATGTTGGCAATGCTTCCGAAGCAAATATAACAAGTTAATTACGTTGTGCAACGTCTTCTGGGAATTGGTGAGAAGACGTCTGGCGTTGTGCATTTGAGCTCTATGCGTTAACCGATTCTGAGAACTGGCGCAAGCAGAACCCGCAGCGGAGGCCTGGACTGATAACGCAATCTGATAAAATCGAGGCGTTGCGATTTAGATGATTAAAACAAAATACGGAATACAATTCAATAAAATTAGAATACAATACAATTAGCATTACGCTTGTAGAATGCTCAATTGCTTAATGGCTTGTATCATACGGCAAAGCGTGCATGTTACAGAATACATGTTTATAAAATAATATATTAAATTGAGCTTGTTACAACAATATTAACGACGTGAGAGACAAGTCAAAAATTAAGTTTTGGTCAATTTTGAAAAATAAAATAATAGAACAATATGGTATTTATGTCACCTGATAGAGTTCATTTAGCACTTTTCCTACTAAAATTTTTAAACAAAAAAATCTAGAGCCGTTTTCGAGAAAAACTGTTTTTGTTATTTTGTAATATTTCACCGACTGCATGCAATATTGCGCGAAAAATTCTAAAATGTTCAAGAAATATACAGGGCCTTAATGAAAGAAGTTGTATAAAGAGACCAAAAGAATTCAAACTTTTGAAATTTTCGAAAATTCAGAGTTAACAGTGAAAAACATACGTATATCATCTCATATGTGTATTTTACTCTATTCTTTCCAAAAATTTAAAGAAAAACTTGGAGCCATTTTTGAGAAAAGTTTGAAAATAAGGCAGGGGCTTCATGTAAAGAGCCCCCAAATTTTAATGAATGTTTTTCAAAATCGCAGCGCCTCGAGTCGCGCCAGATCTACCGGAGGAATATCCATTTTGGAAAAAATTCTACGCGTGGTCCATGCGCTAGTGGTGTTCACAGACGGACAGACGGAAAAGACAAACGGAAAAGACAGGCAGATAGAAGAGACGGACCAACGGAAAAGACGGACAAACGGAAAAGACGGTCAGACGGACGGACTGTCGGGAGACCAGTCGGAAGCTTCGAGATTATCTCGGCTGCGGCGGTGCCCTGCTGGTGGGAGATTTGTGGTTGAGGCAAATCCCGCTAGCCGATATGTAGGTCGGCGTCAGATTTCGCCACTCAGCGGGAGATCACCGCCTCATCCCGTGATTAAAACACGTACAACACTTACGGGAGCAATGGCCTTAGCCGTTAATGCGCTTGCCAACACCACTCAACCTTTTTCTCACCGGGTTGCAGTTTTTCTGGATCATGCGCGCCCAGTTTCTGGTGGTGGTGTTGGCTGCCCTGGCGGCGCGGTCGCAGGGCGCTGCAACGCGCCCCGCGCTGCCCTCGCTGGCTGCGCGCGCGCTGGAGGAGGCGCTGGAGGAGGTGCCCGGAGGGCCGTGCCGCCAGCAGGTGGCCCTCGTGGCGCAAGGCCTCCGCAACGTCTCTGCCTGGGCGTTCAGCAGTAAGTCTCGCCACAGCGATGCCGCAAGGCAGGGGCGACCAGAAAGAGAGGGCAGGTGGGGCAACGTGCCCCAGGCCTCGACTTGATTGGGGCCCGAATTTTTTTTCATTCAAACGAAATGAAATGTATAAAAGTTTAACGCTTAAGTTTTATTTCTGATGCATGGAGAAATTGATTCTGTTGATGAATTGGGGATGGAGGGATTTTTTTGTTTAAAAAAAGGGGTTCCCTTTGATCAACTGCCCGGGCCTCTGGGTTTCTCTGGACGCCCATGCCACAAGGTGTGTGTGGGACAGAGGGCTTACACGAAGTTCAAAACCGGGAGGTTAAAATAAGATGGCAGGTGCTGTTAAACTATAGTGGTGCTACAATAGCACATAATTTCTCGCATCGGTAATGATTAAGAAAATTATAATAACGCAATTTATGCGCATATTAACACATCACATCCATCACTTGTAAAATTCATTACGAATCGAAGCGCATTAGGCTAGAAAATTTAATTTATTTAGAGGTAGTACATCAATGCAAATTCGACAATCCAAAACTCCTTTATACCCAGAAACACAGCCCAACAAAGAGAAGTTCTTCTAAGAATTTTAAAATGCTTTATCCTGGCGATCCCATTGTTGTATTGCAACATAAATCCAGAACAATTGTAGTAAAAGAAGTGCCAGAAATTCGAATTCGCAAAATTACATATTTTTAAACATTTCTTTTCAACAAATTTCTATCATCAATATTATACTTCATCGATTTTCGAAAATACGGTGAGTTTGCCGAAAATGGGAGCCGTACCATTTTCTTTACCGCTCTTTGATACCGGAGGGGAAAATGTTAAGAAAAAATTGGAGCCGTTTTTGAGAAAATGTTTTTTATATAAGACACATTAACTTTAAGCAGAAATTACGCGAAAACTACTAGTTTTTCAAAAAATTCTGCACGAACTTTACTAAAGATCTAAGTTTTTAGAACAAATTCCATCTTAGAGCAAACTACGTTCAATATTTTACTTTTTCAATGTTAATTTTTTGCAAATTACAAAAATTCAGAGTGCGCCCAAAATGGGATCCAAACACGGACGTCCCGGTAATAAGAGTTTTTCTGTCGAAAATTTGCCGTTTTTTTGGCGCGTTTATAATACTTTTTCTTTTTACAAAGTAAGGGCGGTATCATGTACAGTTGCCGACATATAAAATGGGTAAAGGCCAAATTCAGAAGTGCCCGTCTTTCCGCGCATTCTGGCACACTTTACGGACGATAACGCCATCTGGTTCTTTCATAGTTAACTATTACAAAAGAACATTCGGAACCAACTGCCAACGACTGAGAAGCTGATAGGCTAGATTTCCCGCAATCATGATCTCTAGTTTGAACGTTCTCTATGATACACGTGTTTATCCGAATGATTGAGAGTATTGGCGTAGAAGGCACAGGGGGGCGAGGATAGTCTCCATCGCGTCGTCATGCAAGCCATTCGATCGTCTACAAGAAATATATCAATAAAGATAATATCATACAATACGACATAAAAAGTTCAGTACATGCAATAGAATTAGTGGATTTGAAAAGGAAATGTGGAAATTTTTAATTCTGATTTACTTGCAAAAAAAGCAATTGAATATCCTCTCTTTTAACACAAAACAACTTAAGAACGTGAACGAATATTACGGATCCGAGACGAAGAAATGAAGTGTGCGAAGGCGGCTCCAGGATCGGAAAAATAATTGGGAGTTGGACGTTTTGGCGAAGTAATAGTGTTCAAATACCAGTATTTACGAAATTTAAGGTTTTTGCAACAATTAAACCAGGTATTCAGTAATAATTTTGCATCGCTTGTCAAAATTGTTATTTTGCAATATTCACCTCAAAGACAATTTGAGGACCCTTCCCCCGTATAGCGCACGTTTCGGAATTGTTTATAAAATTGTTAATTGTTGAAAATTTGTTAATTCGCAGTTTTCGGTTCTGGAATAGAAGGGAACCCTTTCCTCTTCAGAACTGAAAAATTTGGAAATTGTTTATAAATTTACAAATTTTGCGAAATTATTTTATTGTCTTTTCTAAACTGCCTTTGAATGAGATGCAACATTTCGCAATCCAATCGGCGCTATCTCCTTTCGTTTTCGAGATATGTAATTGTTTCTAAGAAATTAGCATGTCATGACAACTCCCATTTCTTTGGAAGTCAATGGCAGTTCTCTCACAAATCTACCCTTCAAGACGTTTTCCAAATGCAACGTGCATTGAGCGACACTCTTTTCTCATGCGACCCTGACACCAGAATGGTATTTGAAACTACCTTCAGAACGCAAGTCGATTGCTTTGCGAGTCAAAATCATGGAAACATGAGTTGTTACAAATGTTCCCTAAATTCGTAAATGCCAAGAAGGTCATCTTATGAGAACACACAAATTCTCTGAGCATATGAATGAATCAGTCATTTCAACAGCGGAGCCACTACCTTAAAATAGTAATAACATCCACAATTTCTTTAATTTATTGTGTCATTTAAATGCAGCCCGTGTTCAACCCATGCAGAAAAGCAAACATTATTACTATGATTTAAACGAAAAATAACCATTGTTAGGATGATTACGTTCAGAATAATTGAACGACCAGAATCCTACGTTCCTACCATTTGACTGAAACACCGGATAGAGTACGGCTGATAATGTGATAAAAAGGAAATAAATATTCCATATATTGATGTCGACATTTTGGCGAAAATGCATAACCTAACTCGTTGGGAGCCGAATTTGATTCTCATAACAAAATTGTAGCTGTCACTTCACGCAATGTCCGTACATCTTTAAAATCTATTCAAAATATGCTCCATTTTTTAAATTGTTACCTAAATTTTAGTAAAATGCTTTTGCAATTATGATTTATGTTCGATAATTAGTAAATCCTCTCGAAATCGAAAATCTGATTTAATTTTTTGTGATCCTGACCTACACCACCAAAATTAAAACCTTTTTTTAATGAAATCTATTCTTCAACTTTAGAACTCTCCATTTTATAGTTTATAGTTTTTCAGAAAATTTACATTTTTCCGTAATTTGAAAATTTCGAGCAAAGCTATGTTTTATTCGAGTGTTACTATGTATTTGTAGTTCTTGTGTAATATTGTCTCCCCTCTAAATTGAAAAGCTAGTGGTGGACATACTTTCTCGATTTCTTTATAACAAGTATGTAATATAAAAATTCAAGTTAACCCCGAGCAAAAATTTCACAATTCCAACTGGATTGCATATATTGTCGCGGCCAATGACGTCTCATCTCTTACTTAAAAATCGCGGCATTGATCCAAAAACGTCGTTTTGGGAGTGTTTAGCACCCGCGAAATCACTCTCCGAACTGAGATTTGAATTTGAGAGCATAGGTTTCGAGATTCCATTACATAATCTCGC
Organism: Acheta domesticus; assembly: GCA_031308135.1. Taxonomy (NCBI): domain Eukaryota; kingdom Metazoa; phylum Arthropoda; class Insecta; order Orthoptera; family Gryllidae; genus Acheta; species Acheta domesticus. The sequence continues at coordinate 39,747,022 of JAHLJT010002406.1, forward strand.
TGGTGATTTACTACAAGTAGTCTCACCAACTATGGGCCACCCCTATAACTCCTAAACGGCTTCCGATATTAAAATACAGTTTTCGCTCAACAATGTGGAGTCATGGAGCAAGTGAATTGGTGTAGAGATATTGTTTGAAATACTTTTAGTTTTGGAGAAATTAAATCAACTTTGATTTTTTTTAAAATCGAATCATATATTTTTCTTACTAGCAATAGATAAATCGTAAAAAGGGGAATGCAATGATGTAACATATGTTCATATTTTGGTAGTATTTTGTGTAATAAATTATACTTTCTGGCAAGAGATTGTAAATGAAACCTGCACTTTTTGCTGTAGCAGCCAACGCTATTGTCACTTTTGGTGAAGGCCTTCGCGGCCTCTCCTCGAAAAGAGCCGGCGCCGGGAATGCAACCTTTCTGAATGGCAACAGTTGCAAGAATTGACGCAGGAAATCTCATGCATTTTATTTAAATTCACTTGTCAGAAAGTATAATTTTGTGCTCAAAATACTATTAAAACAATAACATGTTACGTCATTGCACTCGTCTACTTACGATCTACCTCTCGCTAGTGAGAAAAAATCATGGTTCCATTTAAAAAATGAAAGATGATTAATTTTCTCGAAAACTACAAATTTTTCGGACAATATACTTACGGCACATTACTTGCCCCATGATTCCGCATTGTTGGGCGAAAACTACGTTTCTATATCGGGAACTGTTTAGAAGTTACGGGGGAGGCCCATAGTTGGTGGGACTGCCTGTATGCCAAACTTCGCAAGTGTTGGAGCGTTTTCATTATCATATAAAAAGAAACTAGTGTTGCAACAGAATGCCACAGAGATTCTCGTACTAGATCTCTTCTGATTTCTTTAATCTAGACATCACCGACATGGTTTTACATCACCTACTTTCCAGCTGTCATCCATGGCTGACATTTTATTATTTAACATTTTCTCAATTTTTCAGGCCATTTAAAATTGAAAAATGTGATATTAAGAATATTACATAAGTTGAACCTAATCCTATATCATAATTTTCGATTAAAAATTTTGATCCGTTTTTGAGAAAATTTTGAAAATGTTCGGAGGCTTCATGTAAAGTACCCCCAAAAATTAATGAATGCTTTTCAAAATCGCAGGGCAACGCAGGCCAAATGGACAGGGGTTTCTTCAATTTGGAAAAATCCTACGCATGGCTTAGGCGCTAGTGTTGTTCACATACACCGGACAGACGGACTTTTTGCCATCAATTGGTTTTTCGGTATCAAGGACCCACAACACATGTATTCTGGATAACCACGTGTTAGAGAATTTTTTCTTAATTTAGGTCAGGATTTAACCACTTTTTCGTGATCGTGGCCCAAAAATGACTTTTTTCCGCAGTAAATCCGCCGTTTTCTCGTGCAGCATTACATAACTTTCCCTACACTACATATATACCCCGTATATACGTACGTATACGGGAAAGTAAAAATAATAAAAAAGGAGAAAAGAAATTACATAGTGATGAAAATGAAAAGGATTCACGACAAGGAAACCCAGCCACATACAAAGAGAAAAAACCAAAAAACATCCTGGAAAACGTAGTTGGGAATATAAACTTTGTTGATGCATTCTTTATTGGAGAAAATAAAACAGGAAGAATAATGAGATAAAATGTCAATCACGAAGAACAAGAATAAATTAAAAGGTAAAGACAGTTATACAGAAAATGTTCTCACAAGACAGGAAAGAGTGATCTATGCTGCAGTCTGGCAAGTAGCAATACAAGAAAGAGAAGAGGAGAAAATAATGAAGATCGGCTATAAAAAATAGAAATAAATGTAAAATGGGAGTATTGGGACAACACCATGAACAAAAACTCAAAAAACTAAGAAAAAGTTCATGGACAAAAAGCATCAACGCTAAACAACACACGACTGCATCCAAGACACCATATAACAAAGAACAATACGTTACAAAAACAAAAATAAAAAATCAAAGATATGTATTACAATAGCAATATCAGGACATTGCTAAGTGGGGAGAGAAAAATGGAACTCATTCACGCTTCGTATATACGTATGTATACGGGAAAGTAAAAATCCACTAATTTACAAAATTATACTTTTGTCTTGACAATGTTATGCATGAAACGGGAAAAATTCGTGATAGCGAACAAAGAATTCTAAAACAAATTGTAATAGACGTGCGGCATTGAGATAATAACACGATTTTATTGTAGTAAAATAAATAACACGATTTTAAATCGGGAATATAACGAATTTTAAAATATTGTACTGTTTTTTCTTTTTTGCACAAACAAAACTGTTTGTATCTCTTAGTACACAAAAAGGACAATGGAATTGCGGTCTTAATAATTCGGATACCTCGAAGTTACGTACTTCGGAAAGAGAGTCGTTTAGTAATCTTGTAATCGTAAGTCGTAAGAAATCTTGCAGAATTTTAGCGATATATCGACAAGAAATCGGACGTTTTTTGTGTCTGTGAGTAATTCACTAAAACCCGTCTTGACTTTTCCTGTTTGCCTTGATATGAGTTATATTCCTACTATGTATATTGTTTGTCTCTTTTACTTAGAAAGAAACAAAATAGTAAATGCATGCACTGTCTCACAAACGCTTTTCATAGAGAATGTGAATAAAGATGATGGAATTGCTGGTGATCAGCAATTACAATTATTCTTAGTGTGTCAATACTTCCAATTTGCAATCTCTACTTTGAAATTAACAAGTTTTCCAAAAGGTAGTTCTGATGAATATTTATGGAACGTCTTTTAGTTGTGTGTTGAAATTTCATAGCTTTAAAGTAAAATAAAATAAATTTCAAAATTAAATTTGTTGAAAAATTTTTGAAGGTGGAAATGTTTTTGGACATTGATTTCAGATGTATGCAGAAATGTATTTTGTGTCTTCTATTTTTTAAAAGACAACAAAGATAATACAGATTTTGAGTAAAAACATGAATAGAAATTTTTTTGATATCCAGAAAATATTTCTTCCAAAAATTAACGCAAAAATGACTGCTTCTACTTATACACCGGGCGACAATATTAGTGATATCTCTCTGCTTGATTCGATATTATAGTTCAGAAAAGAGTTGAATAAAATCATCTTTCTTTAGAGGGATAATCGATTTTCTCTCATAAGCCTCAAGCTACCACTGACTTGCCAATTTTCCTGGGGAAGCACTTTCGACTCCGGGTGAAATCAGATAAGGGGCTACATAGCGTTGCCAAAAAAAAAATCAATATATTCACTCACGCCAAAGCAAAATGAACTACTCGTATTTCCTATTCATTCTTCTATTCATTCATTCTCAGAATAGCAAAGCCACATAAGAGGTAATTATCTCATTAGTGAAAGACCTGTCTATTTCAAAGACGCTAAAATTTTGCTTTTTAGAAATAAAAATTGTAATAATAGCAGTATCGCAGTTTGAAATTACAGCTACTCACTATGTTTCCAGCTTTACTGGAATTATGTAAATTTCCATTTCTGAGGTAAAAAGGCTAACTTATCTAGTCCTACTCAAAAATAGCACGATTTTCTCGTATTTGTTAGTCTCTTAACACGTTTAGTCTGAGTTAGCTTTTCGATTTTTTTTCACCCTCTTCACAGCAACTATCTATTGGTGCATGTAACATATTTTTACTTTTTCATACTTACTTCGTTACAAGAGAAAGTTTTGTAATCGTATGCCGGTGAATTTTCGATAGAAAAACTCTTATTGCCAGATCCTGTTAAAGAAAAACTGAGTAAATCGTGTTTGTTTACGAGAATATAGCAAATTATTTCCTCTAACACGTTGTGTAAGGGAAGTCCATAAATTACGAAACGGTAAAAAGGGGGAGGGGGTCTGAGCCTGTGTTACGCTGCGTTACATGGGGGTAAGGGGATATTAATTGTTACGTAACATTATTTTTTTACATTTTTCAATATTTGCTGAAATGATTTCTTTTTTGAGTCCTGTATTAAAACGTTAAAATATTAACAAATATAACAATAAAAATTAATTTCGACGGCAAAACGTCTTTCAGTCTGTGCGTTTGTCCGTTCGTCCATCTTGGTTAATGTTAGCGCCTAAACTGAACTGCCGATTTTCTTCAAAATTGATATTCCTCGATCGGTTTAAATGATTTCGAGGCCCTCTGAGTTTGCCAGAAACATTTGATTTTGAAAGTTCTTTGTAAATATTTTAAAATTTTCTCAAAATGACTCCAAAAATTTTGATTAAACTTTGGCCTCGAATAGCGTAAAGAACGTCTAAGTGAAGAATATTAAATTAAAATGAAGTTCATTTCATTTTATTCAGTGAATATAGCACTATCCATGCAAAACGATTAAAGAAGACAATATTGATGCAGTTTTAAGAAAATCTTAAATTTAATATTGTTTAATGTTGCTCATATTTGAATCAAGATTGTGCAAAAACAAGTAATATATTCAGAAAAGTTTACATGATATTTTATAAAGAACTGATTGTCAAGAACTAAAATGAAGAAAAAATCGCGTCAACTAAATCACTACAATATTTAAAGAATTATTTTCAAATTGCAGGATCTCGAGTGGGGCCAGATCAATAATGCAATGTTTTTAGCAAACATTCTACGAATAGTTTAGGCACTAGTGTGTTCACAGAACGACAAGTGGACCGATGGACGGACGTTTCGAGAAAAAAACACTGTTTTCGTATCAGATGACCCCAAAACGTGCACTTCCATTGAAATTTGATTGATTTTTTGAATTTGAAAATTGATTGTAATATTCTGAGCGAATGAATCGGAACGATGAAAGACGTCTCGTAGAGGAAATCTCAAATTCATTTTCGTATTTTAAAATTATTTCTCGTCTGCAAATTTATAATCAGTTCATTTTTGAACATTAATCAAACGGTATACAGTACAACAAAAAATCAGAAATAAATCACTACTATTACATTTTTTGTAGGTTTCATAAGTATTTTTTTTTTCGTGTACGCCTGCTTATGCGTTGACATACTAGTAGATTAATTGGAAGGTGAATCGTGTGCTGGCACAATCTCTTCTAATATATTTGGCTTCTTGTGGTGATAAGGTCATCCAGTGGAATTATGCCAACATCTCTGTATAAAGTCCTGTTTGTCACGAACTATGTTTTAGTTTTGAAAAATATTCATTATACGAGTAGTTATTACTTCTCTGTGGTGTCGTATTAATCCATTCGCGTTCCATTGTATAATTTTATGACTTAGCAGCGATTCTATTTGTTATAAATTCTGTTTTATAATGTTTTGATATCTTCGGAAGGAATTTTCAATTTCTTGGCATATGTCTATTTGTGCAGAAATGAGACTATATGGAAGTGGGGTGTATCGGATTATTGAATATGTGATCAGGTGGGCAATAAATGATATTTTTCTGTGAATGAGTGTGCTTCTTTAAGTTGGAGAATTTTCTGAGTTTAAAAATGGTATTGTTTAAGTGGAAGGAGAAGTCGTCACTATACATTTTATATGTGAATTATTTTCAATGCATGTGTAGAAGTTCATTTAATTTCGATATTCGTAAGATTTTTCACAAATGATGATAATCTGATATTTGTTTCATTTTTCGTTTACTTTTCATAGCGTTAAATTCAGGTCGCTATATTTCGTTCATTAAACTCCAAAATATCCAAGCTGTCATTTCAAATTCAATAAAACTCAATTCAATAATATAATAATACCAACTTCACATGATTCTCTACAAACGACTAAAAAGAGATGTGAAAATGCCGTGTCCGAAAGGATGCATGAAAATGACTGACGATGAATGACTACATTAAAAACAGGATTTTAAGGAGGATCATATCAAGCTCTCAATGCCCCAGAAGGGTTTGTAGACGCGTTACGAACGCAAAACAAATTTAAAAAGAAACGTATTCATCCTAAATATGGATATTATTAGTTTAAATAACAGCATTAATGTTTGCTTTTCTGAGACACGGGCTGATTCTAAATAACAATAAATTAAAGAAATTGTGGATGATATTACTATTATAAGGTAGTAGCTTCGCTGTTGAAATGACTGATTCTTTCATATGCTCTGAGAATTTGTGCGTTCCCATAAGACAGGCCTGTCCAAAACCGTGCTCCGGTGCAATTTTGCTCCGCCCGTGTCCCACGCAGCGCGCCGGCGCAAGTTAGTCACCGGGGGAGTGGGGCATTCCTTCAGTCCGTGCGATAAGAGAACGGACAACCTGCTGCTGGCTAGCTGCTGCGCTTTATCTCAATGGCGACATCGAAGAGTATTGACATTTTGTTTCATAGTGGTTCTATAGGACTTATATTCTGACCATCCATCTAAAAGACAGAAAGATTTCGAACGGCGAACTCTTTGGAGTATTATGAATATTTTCCACAACATGAGTTCTCAAAACTACATATGAAAGCAGCCAAAGTAATTTCTGTCTGGGTCCACGTATGTATATGAGAGCTTCTTTTCATAAGCAATTAACAAAATCGAAGTTTCGAGGGTGTTTGAGCGACGAGAGGCTTCGCAATTCCTTGCGTTTGATGACGACAAGGAATTTTGTGAACCACAGCGAACGAATTGTTAACAAAAAATCCACAATTAAAATTGTTACAATGAAATTGCTTTTATTTGCTTTAACTGAACATACTTATCCAGCATATTTCGTTTTGCTCCATAATTATGTTTCAAACTAGAAAATAGAAAGGAAACTTACTCACTGGAATAAAATTAAATTAAAATCCCATTTGATTTTACATGAACTAGGCCCGAATTAAAACATTGTCGTGTTTGATCTGTTCGTAACGAGCTAGTGTGGCCGCTCCGTGAGAAAAGTTTTAAGGGTAGGGCTGAGCCGGGGACTCCCGTCGGGCGGTGGCGTAAACAACCGGACCGAAGCGCGCTTCGTCATCTGTCGAAGCGAACTTGGTGCTCCGGAGCATGAGCGGAGCAGAAATCTTGGACAGGCCTGCCAAAAGATGACCTTCTTGGCATTTACGTATTTAGAGAACATTTGTAACAACTCTTGTTTCCATGATTTTGACTTGCAAAGCAATCGACTTGCGTTCTGAAGGTAGTTTCAAATACCATTCTCGTGTCAGGGTCGCATGAGAAAAGAGTGTCGCTCAATGCACGTTGCATTTGGAAAACGTCTTGAAGGGTAGATTTGTGAGAGAACTGCCATTGACTTCCAAAGAAATGGGAGTTGTCATGACATGCTAATTTCTTAGAAACAATTACATATCTCGAAAACGAAAGGAGATAGCGCCGATTGGATTGCGAAATGTTGCATCTCATTCAAAGGCAGTTTAGAAAAGACAATAAAATAATTTCGCAAAATTTGTAAATTTATAAACAATTTCCAAATTTTTCAGTTCTGAAGAGGAAAGGGTTCCCTTCTATTCCAGAACCGAAAACTGCGAATTAACAAATTTTCAACAATTAACAATTTTATAAACAATTCCGAAACGTGCGCTATACGGGGGAAGGGTCCTCAAATTGTCTTTGAGGTGAATATTGCAAAATAACAATTTTGACAAGCGATGCAAAATTATTACTGAATACCTGGTTTAATTGTTGCAAAAACCTTAAATTTCGTAAATACTGGTATTTGAACACTATTACTTCGCCAAAACGTCCAACTCCCAATTATTTTTCCGATCCTGGAGCCGCCTTCGCACACTTCATTTCTTCGTCTCGGATTCGTAATATTCGTTCACGTTCTTAAGTTGTTTTGTGTTAAAAGAGAGGATATTCAATTGCTTTTTTTGCAAGTAAATCAGAATTAAAAATTTCCACATTTCCTTTTCAAATCCACTAATTCTATTGCATGTACTGAACTTTTTATGTCGTATTGTATGATATTATCTTTATTGATATATTTCTTGTAGACGATCGAATGGCTTGCATGACGACGCGATGGAGACTATCCTCGCCCCCCTGTGCCTTCTACGCCAATACTCTCAATCATTCGGATAAACACGCGTATCATAGAGAACGTTCAAACTAGAGATCATGATTGCGGGAAATCTAGCCTATCAGCTTCTCAGTCGTTGGCAGTTGGTTCCGAATGTTCTTTTGTAATAGTTAACTATGAAAGAACCAGATGGCGTTATCGTCCGTACAGTGTGCCAGAATGCGCGGAAAGACGGGCACTTCTGAATTTGGCCGTTACCCATTTTATGTGTCGAGAACTGTACATCTTCTTTGGTAGACATGAAAATGTAGGCTTGCGAGAGTTGACTTACATTTATCCAGCAGCTTACAACATTGCTTTCCCATGAATGTTTGGCTTTTTGACACATGAAGAACATCAAAACATTTTTGTGCTTACGATATCGTTTCGGCCTGGATGCTATATAATCGCAAGAATAAATATCATCGTTATATTATTTTAATGAAAATGTCTTCAATAAAAAATAAATTAGGACGTAGGTACTTGAAAGTATTGGAGGATGTGTCCCTCATTTCCTGTTCAAAAACGCCCGTTGTACAAAGTACAATTCCGCAAAGATCGGAATCTGCATCTGAGAGGTACTCGGAGCTGGAGAGCTAGTGCGCTTAATGTGCTCCCTTATTGCCAGAGTACACACGTGTGTCATGTTCCAGATGCATTGCTTCGCTCAGTGTCCTCGTGTGTGCGCAGTGGCGGACGCGACGGCCAAGGTGCCCTCGGGGCTGCTAAGCGGCAACCTGCGCGCGCTGGGGGACCTGGACCAGTGCGTGGCGGTGGAGGCGGAGGTGCAGAACACCACCTTGCGCGGCAAGTACTGCCTGGCCAGCCTCCACGTGGACTCGGACAGCGAGCCCGTCGCCCGCCTTCTTGACGTCGCCACGGCCGGACGCCGGCACCTCGAGTTCCGCCATCGTCAAGTGGATTTGGTAAGAACGCCGTCATTCTCAAAATCATGCAATATGTATTCGCTGCCTAAGGGGTGTTTAGTCCAAAAATGGTAAAAAGTAGATACGTCGTAGTTGTACATAAATAAGTTAAATCTACCTATGGGTATAGAGAGCTAAGTTTAAAACCAATTTTAATCTTTCGATTTGTGAGTTTTTATTTCTGCATTTTGGGTTTATGAGAAGAAAACATACCTGTTGTAGTGTAAAGAGAGCTACCTGCATATATGGTTGGAAATGCATTGAAATAGAAGGATGCTCATTGGCTACACTACCGGATACATTTTACTGAGGTAGATTAAAATACAAAAATCTTATAAGAGTAAATTTTTAAAACGCGTATTTCTGAATAACCTTTTTTTGTGGACTTAGTAACATCCTTTAACCAGCAAACAAAGATATTAGAGCGGAGACAGTGGAATTCTCCAGTCCAGCCCTGATACGGAAAGAGTCAAATTTAGGACGTCTGTTTTACCTTCAATATTTCGAATTCGAAACTTAAAAATAATTTATCTGACTCATCAACTCTGCTTATTAGATTTTGTGATCTGTGTCATTTTAATACACATTATATAACATATTTTGATTTAATGAATGAAAATGTGTTCTTTAAAAAAGCAAGAGAGGTGTATGTATCGGTATTTATTCGTGTGTGTTGAAATGTATGAAATAATAGGTACACAATTTTAACAAAAATAGTTTATTGTGCACATTGTTACAATTTTTATGTACGTACAAATTTCTTTGCCAAGAGTCGTCAGTTCACCGGGAGAAGAACCCAAATCGTAAAGGAATCCACTGGAAGACCCAAACGAAGCCTAGTCATCACATTTTTCAGAAAGCACTGTACAGGGGCGTAACTTAATCCGGCATAACGGTATAAACTCCTCTAGGCACGTACTTTTACACGATCCGTTCCAATTCCATGACTCTTTGCTGTGGAGCCTGTTTCCCTTAGAGAGCAGGCGCCGCTGTTTCGCCCGGTCTCACTTCATCAGCTTGTCACGTGAGCATGCCCCGCGCGTACGCTCCTCCGGCCGCCCCAAAACAACGCGCTGTCCACGGCTTGGATTCTGATGGCACGTGATCTTTAAATTTGTGTATTCTAGACGTGTCTGAATGTTTATCGCAACATATAGATGAAAGAAATGTGTAGTTATTGTATCATTGTTTGCCATTTTTACTTTTCCGTTTACATACGTATATACGGAGTATTATACGTAGTACAGGGAAAGGTATGTAATGCTGCGCGCAAAAACGGCGGATTTTCTGCAGAAAAAATTCATTGCCGGACCCTGATAACGAAAAAGTGGATGAATCCAGTTGCTAAATTAAAAAAACAACAACCACTAACACGTGGTGTACCCTGAATCCCTGTTTTGTGGTACTTTATTCCAACTTGCATTTACGCACATTTTCTCCGAAAATTAATTGTACAATTTTCCCTAGATGTCTCACATCTTTAAATGTAAATTGTTCTTCATTTGTCATTTTTATGATAATTCACACCCTTACTTGCATAAAGTGTTTATCATTCACTTCTCTTCAGTAAAATTATGATAATTTTGTTACTAGATTGTTCTTGAACCTAATGCTCATTGGTATCTCGTAACACTAAACGTTTTTATTCGTTTATTTTTGTCTGTTAAAATTTCACTAGTCTTACAATTGTGGCGAAATAAATATACGAAAATGTGGCGTGGAGAGGGGGGGCGGACGAAGCGGACGAGTAAAAAGAGGCACAAAATAAGACGCAAGAGAGGCGAGAAAAAATTGTTGGTTGAAAACACTTTTGCTGATTCATGAAGTACTATGATATTGCGGAGCTTTTAGAGATAATAGAGCGTGAGAGAAAGCATGTGCTGTTGTGGCACTACTAATCTAAGATAGAAAAATGTCACCGGTACCCAACGAACATCCTTCCATTTCAATATACAGGGTGAGTCACGTAACTTTAGCACCTCCTGTAACTTTTGAACGGTTGAAGTTATTTCAATGCAGTTTTCACGAAGTGCATGAGGGAAAGGGGCTAATTGATACGTGCATTAATTTCTATTTTATCACTTCTATTTTTCCAAATTTTTTAGGTAACTTTGTTTTTTCAAATGGAACTATACATATTTTTTCAGTCCACCATGACGAGCGTAAAAACACGAATCCAATGATGTACATATTGTTATATGTTAGATAAGCATTTTTTTGATTAATTTTGATTTTTGCGACCGGGGTTTAACGGACGTTTTGAATAGTCCACCACACAAGGTCACGGTAGCGCTCCACCAGCACACGTGCGCCCGGCGAAGGGAAGGGAAGGGGAGGGATCTTATTTGAAAATACGAAACATAGTATTCCAAATATTCACAAAACCATTGCAGTTTTTTCCTGAACTGTGCTTTCCATCCTTCCGCATTTTCAGATTTTCGTCTTTCTTTGATTGCAGGAATTAAAGGATGGAAACTAAGGATTTGTCATAAGTTTGTATTGTAATAAAATTGTTTATAACTTCAACTCCATTTAATGGGATTTCATAAGATACGTAGTAATGGGATCTTGAAACAAAGCACAATAAGAATAAATAATTAAAACTGTACAAAAATATATTGTATATTTTGAGCAAACAATTTCAATGTTAATACGAATATAATAATAACTTAGGGATAGAAATAATCTTATTTCAATAAATACTACTTAAGACAAATCCGTATTTTCAATCCCTAAGAAACCCAAATTACTGAAAATGGATTAAGATGAAAAGGAGAGTTGAGGAAAAAATGCAACAGTTTTGTGAATATTTTTCGTATCCTCAAGTACTTAAATCCCTTCCTTTCCCAGACCCCGCGTTTGCTGGGGGAGCGCTGCGTGACCTTGTGGGGCTGACAGTTACTGAAAATATCCGTTAAACACTAGTCGCAAAAAAATCACAATTACTCAAAAAAATGCTTATCTAACATATGACAATATTTATATCTTTGGATTTGTCTTTTTACGCTTGTCATGATAGACTGAAAAAATATGTATAGTTCCATTTGAAAAAACAAAGTTGCCTCAAATATCTCGTAAAATAAAAGTGATAAAAGAGAAATCAATACACATATCAATTAGCCCCATTCCCTCATTCACTTCCGTGAAAACTGCATTGCAATATCTTCAACCGTTCAAAAGTTACAGGAGGTGCTAAAGTTACGTGACTCACCCTGTATGTCCAACCACATTTGCAGATAGACCTCTTTACACTATAATATGTATGTTCGTACTTCTCGTCTTTACTTCATACAAAGAGAAAGCATTGTAAACGTACGCTGAGAAACAGTGGATTTTTCGGCAGAAAAACTCTTATTGTCGGGCCCTGGTAACGAAAGAGTGGATAAATCTTGTGATGTAAACTTGTTGTAATGCATTTCGTAACTTGTAATAAATCTTGTAATATGAAAAACTTCATTATATGTTCACGTCTTTTAGAGTTATTTGGGTAACATCGTTCTTCAAATTGTCGTTCTCTATGTTCTCATGCCAGGAAGTTCTCTACGATTCCTCCACGAACCGCATGAAGATAGTTAATAGACAAACTCCGTAGCTGATTTACATCTGCGTATAGTTTTTATTACACGGGAGCGGATTTTTCTAAAAAATTCTTGCCATTTCTTTCTGTATTCAGAATACAACTTGCATATGGATTAGGGTAGGGATCTCAGAATTTCAGAAAACGTGCACAGAATACACTTCTCCCCACTTCACGCCATGCACCGTTTTTAACTCTTTTTTGACGCTAATTAAATAGTCTTCCTCTCTCTCTCTCTCTCTCTCTCTCTCTCTCTCTCTCTATATATATATATATATATATATATATATATATATATATATATATATATATATATAAATCAATGCTGCACCAATTTTAATTGTTGGTTTGTTGGATTCATCTCGGCCCCGAATAGCATAATAGCTAAAAAGATATCGGGAAAATGGCGCTAAAAGGCGCTGAAGAATAAACTAGTGGTGCTACAACAGCACTTACTTTCCCGTATTAGAGGAAACAGCTAAGTAGTACTGTAATATTGCACTTTATGCGCTACTAACATCTTCGCTTGGAACTCACTATTTCCATTGCAGTGTTGTCAGAACTATGTGAATTCTACAACTTCACAAAAATAGAATGCAAAAGTTTTGTAACCCTGTATTGGAAAAAGAAGCCTGATACCCTGGAAATATAGAAATGCCTTCCATTGGGCCATAATTAGGGAAGAGTATTTTAAAACCATGCAACAAATTCTCTACTCACTACAAATGGTACAGCATTTGGTGCAAAACTAAATATTTGCCTGCAAATATCAACATAAATTAGACAATTATAACTCCTTTTCATACAGCTCCATTAGGTCACAACAATGACACTAATTCACAGATATTCGCGAGCGCAAAGTGAATTCCATTGTTGCAGACCCTGCATTGTCGCTATTCTGAGAGCTATTAATTCTTTTTACTTATTTCAAATATTTCAAAATAAACAATTTCTAAAATATTAATGTGTAAGTCTATAACAAAGTTCGAATGTAAGAAACGAAGAAAGAAATAATATACAAAATTGCACATTCTAATTAACGACGCATCCAGCTGTCCGAAGCGCAGTAAATTTACAGCGGCCTATTACGTTTGTCACAAAATTAAAGAAAAACTACTCGTATTTTGAAAAAATTAAGCATGACCGTATTTATTTTAATTATTTATTTGTCAAAAGACTGAAACAGAATGGCACAGACTTTCCCGTATTAGTTTTCTATTTTCCTGGGTCTTCGCTAGCTATTCGGAATTGCCACATACTCTTTCTTGCCAGCTACCATCTATCATCGCCAAAAGTACTTTTTTTGTCATTTTCTTAATTTTTCGGTTTCCTATTGGTAGAACAGAAACATTAATTTTAGAATATTAAAGAACACAAAAACCTAGCCGTAAATGGCAATTTTCTTTTAAAAATTATGTGCCGTTTCAGAGAAAATGGCGTTTTAGCACTACTAAAAATGCGAAATTTGAAGCTCATTTTCACAGAAAATTTTTGAGTTTTCAAAATACTTTATTGGAAGTTATTTGAAGCACTTACACTCAGAAATATAATCATCTTTACAAATTGCGGATAATGTGCATATTAAAGATGTGAGAGATCTTTCAAAAAATTTATATTTATATAATTTTTGAAAAAAAACAAAAAAAACTCAAAATAAACTTCACACTATACTAATGAGTGTAATTAGCACTATCCGTTACAAAAGTTTCAAGAAAAAAAATTGCAGCCACATACGAGAAAATGACGTTTGAGCATTTCTGAAAATGCCGAAATTTGAGCTACTTTTCACAGAAAACGGTAGTGTTTTCGAGAAACTTTACTTGACATTATTTAAAGCATATATACTCGTAAATATAATAATGTAAAAAAAATCGCCGATAATGTAAATATTAACGACGTGAGAGACAAGTAAAAACATTTACATTTTTGTAATTTTTGAAAAAACCAACCTATAGACCAAAATGGCTGTTATGTCATTGATAGAGTACATTTACCACTATCTCTACCAAAAGTTTAAAGAAAAAATTTGGAGCCGTTTTAGAGAAAATTTTGTTTTTGTAATTTTTTAAAATTGCACATATTGCACGCAATATTGCACGAAAACTAGCAAAATTGTGAAAAACATTTACATGACCTTTATTAAAGAACTCAATATGCAGAACAAATTTTATTTGAAGAAAAAATCTCTATCTTCAATTTTGTAGTTGGAGAAAGACGCCGAAAAAAATTGGAACTTTCACAATTTTCGAAAATTCAGAGCTGTACGTGAAAATCGGACCTATGCCATGTTAAAAAGCGTATTTTCCTCTATTCATACAAGAAATTTAAAGAAAAAATTTGGAGCCGTTTTTGAGAAAATGTTGAAAATTCCCGGGGGGCTTCATATAAAGTACCCCCAAATTTTAAAGAATCTTTTTCAAAATCACAAAGCTTTGACTAGAATCAGATCGACTGGGGAATATCAATTTTGAAGAAAATCGACCGAACGGTTTAGGCGCTAGCGTTGACCACAGACGGACAGACGGACGGAATGCCGTCAATCGATTTTTAAGTATAAAGAAGCAACAAATCATGGATTTTGACGACACCACGAGATAGAGGATTTTTTTCCCTTAATTTAGCAACTGTTTTTATCCACTTATTCGTTTTCACGGCCCGGCAATTAATGTTTTTCCGCCGAAAATTGGCCATTTTTTCGCGCAGCATTACATAACTTTCCCTATACTACGTATATCACTCCGTGTATACGTACGTATACGGGAAAGTAAAAAGTATTGTTCATGTAAATGCAACCCGCTACACTCGGTAGGATTTTAGACTCACCATCGTTAAATAACTCCTCAACGAAGCGTTCTAGGATCTTAAAAATTAAAATTTTGAGGCCAATGGCCTCAGAGAAACATTTCTCACACCGTGGATGTCAGAACTCTTTTTGAACATTCTGTTACATTTTTGCTGGTCCGGCGCTTCTCAATATTACCCCACCTTCCCAAAGACGTAGAGAATCTTAAGTAAATAAAACAAAGTCGGGTTAATTAAACCTACGACTCAAGAATGACTTGACCAATTTTAATTATCTCCGATTTGTTGGAATCATCTCCGCCCCGAACAGCAGAACAAGTATATTAAAATATCGGGAAAATTCACGAAACATATCACCGCGAAAAATATCACCGCGCAAACTACATTATTTTGACATTATCTTAATTTTTCGGTTTTCAAATGGTAGAACGGAAATATTCATTTTAGAATATTTTAGAACACAAATACCTAGCCCTAAATGGCAGTTTTCTCTTAAAAAAGTTTGTGCCGTTTTAAAGAAAATGGCATTTTAGAGCTACTACGTAGTGCTCGTAAAAATGCGAAATTTGAAGTTCTTTTCCACAGAAAATTTTTGAGTTTTTAAAACACTTCATTTGAAGTCTTTTGAAGCACATACACTCACAAATATAATAATGTTTAGCAATCGCTGGTAATGTGCGTATTAAAGGTGTGAGAGATCTTTAGAAAGATCTGAGGAAACTTTAAAAAAATTACATTTGTGTAATTTCTTAAAAAACAAAAAATACTTAAAAATAAACCTTATGTCATATCAAAGAATGCCTTTAGCACTAGCCGATTGAAAAGTTTGAAGAGATTTTTTCTAGCCATTGATGAGGAAATAGCGTTTGAGCGTATCTAAAAATGCGGAATTTTGAGCTAGTTTTCACAGAAAACTGTTTTCTCGAGAAACTTTACTTGACATTATTTAAAGCACATGTACTCATAAATATAATAATGTGAACAAAGCGCTGCTAATATAAATATTATCGATGTGAGAGACAAGTCAAAAAATTACATTTTTGTAACTTTTGAAAAAACAAAAGAATACAACAATATGGTTTATATGTCATCTGATAGACTACATTTACTACTATCCCTACAAAAGTGTAACAGAAAAATTTGGAGCCGTTTTTGAGAAAATCTAGTCTGTGTAATTTTTTAAAATTGCACATATTACACGAAGACTACTAAAATTTTCAAAACAATGTATATGACCTTAAACAAAGAACTCACTTTGAAGAACACATTTTATTTGAAGGAAAACTCTCTATATTTAATTTTGTAGTTGGAGAAAGACACCGAAAAAAAATTATAACTTTCACAATTTTCGAAAATTCAGTTATCCCCGAAAACTGGACTTATGCCATCTTAATAAGAGTATTTTACTCTCTACATACAAGAAATTTTTAAAAACTGGAGCCGTTTTTGAGAAAATTTTGAAAATGTCAAGGGAGCTCGATGTAAAGTACCCCCAAATTTTGAAGAATATTTTTGAAAATCTCAAAGCTTTGACTCAAATCAGATCGACCGGGGAATATGCATTTTGGAAGAAATCGTACCTATGGTTTAAGCGCTAGCAGTGTTCACAGACGGACGGACCGACGGACGATTTCCTTTCAATTGGGTTTTCGGTATCGAGGACCCACAAAAGAGGGTTTCTGGCTGCACCACGTAGTAGGGGATTTTTTCTTTATTTAGAAACTGGTTTTATCGACTTTTTCGTTATCAGCGCGCGGTAATTATTTTTTTCCGCCGAAAATTCGCCGTTTTTTCGCACAGCATTACATAACTTTCTCTATACTCCGTATAGGGCAGCTCTGTGTACACGTACGTGAACGGGAAAGTAAAAAAGGAGACAGAGAGTGGGGAAAATGAGAGGAGGGAAGGGACAGGGGGAGAGAGAGACGATAAAAATGAGAGAGGGAGAAAGAGAGGGGAAAAGAAAGTGGGGAAAGAAAGAGGGGGAGAGGAGTATTTCCTTAATTATTTCTTGTGCGGCAGCAATGCGCCGGGGACAAGCTAATAACTGTATGTGTGTGTATATAAAATTACTAGCCAGAATCCATGTTTGGTGTGTCGTTTGCAGGGCAACGGGGAGCTGGAGGCGTCGCCGGGCTACACGCCGGAGTTCAGCCGGTGGGAGGTGGGCGTGTGCGTGCCGGCCGCGTGCTCGGCCGCCGACGCGCAGGCGCTGCTGGGCGGCGTGGCGCGGCGCGCGCTGGCGGGCTCGTCGCTGCGCGCGCACGTGCGCGTCCCCGACAAGGACTGCCAGACGCGCGGCGGCGCCCACAGGCCCCTCGGAACGGCGCACTACGCCTTCGTGTAAGGATCCTTGGCGCGGTGTAAGGTGTGTCAGCCAGCCGCCTTTGGGGCAACTTTTCTGAAGCCAGTTTGAGGCTAATTCCTCGCTTGTGCGTACGGTGCGCACGGTCGGTTTGGGTCACGTAGCAAAAGACATGCATCTTAAGATGATATCTTAAACTGTGGCTATTACACGGTTTTACAAAATATTTTCTACCCATTTTCCTAACTATTCGCTCTAGACTTTACCAATTCCACCGCGAAACCACAAATCTCTGAGAAATTAGAAATCAGCTAGCCAAAACTTTCAAATGGATCACGACCAATCATGACCTTGCCCAAATGAGACCCAAAGCTCGCAGCGCTTATATGCGAGAACAGTGAGAACTAGCCTCACATAGCTTCAGTTTTAGACGGAAGTGAACACACCTATATATCTTACACCGTGCCCTTGGCGCAGTGTAGCGTTCTTTACGAGCAGTGATAATCAGAGGGGCATTTTGATGATCGAAAACATCGCCAAAAACAATCAATAAAACGCTCTTAAAACCCTTTAAAAATACTCTGAAAGCAAAGAAAAATGACGTAAAAATTCTTATAAAAACCAGTTCAAATGAACAACTCAAACTGATGGATATGTTATTGATGTAATCGAGGTTTCTTCCTTTCGTTCAAGTGAACTCAGCTTGCAAGCTTTTGATTTGGACTGTTCATTAACACGAAATCTCTGTCTTTAGTTATCTCAAAATTGGTCGAACCGAAAATGGCGCTAATAAGTGTCACAGGAACCTTAGATTGCATACTCTCAATGGCTGACATAACTATTACTGAGCGGGGAAATCGAACTGAATACTCAGGAATTCTGTGGAGAACATTTGTTGCATCTTGTAATTATTTTAAGCAAGTTCCATTAAAATGAAATTAAAATGGATGAAATGAGTGAAAAATGCTTTAAAAATGACTGAAAAAAGGGGGGAAAATGTAGCGACTTTGCAGTTCCTTATTGGAGACTGGCTGCCCTCTCCCTTTTTCGTGCGTGACCATGACAGGCCACTATAAAAAATCGAAGTATACAGGATTTATACGTCACAGCTCGTATAGGGTATTACCACAGAAAGATACTACATAGAAAGGAAAGTCCTTTGATTTTCAATGAGCCACCGCGCAGCGCGAACCGCCATCTTGAAACTGTGGAAAGGAACAGCAGGAGTCAGCTCAAACCCTGTTTTATCAAAAACGGTACCAAATTGTTTCTTCTAACTTTTCCAAGGGTAGTGCTAATTGCACTGGTTATTATGACATAAAATTCATTTTGGTGTGTTATATTGTTTTTTCAAAAATCACACAATTGTCATGTTATTGAAATATATCTCACGCCGTTAACATGCACATTTCGAGCGATTTGTAAACACTATTGCATTTGTGAGTTAAAGTACTTTAAATTACTTGAAATAAAGTTTTCCGAAAATTCAAAACTTTTCTGTGCAAACGGTTTAACGATACTATCTTAAAAACTTCTTCAAATTTTTTAATGAAATTTTTTCATTTTGGTCGAGGTTTTACTTTTTAATGTTCTTAAAGTAATATTTCGGTTCTACTGTTAGGAAACCGAAGAATTGAGAAAATTTCAAAAAATTTACTTCGGGCGGAGATAGGTGGCAGCTGGCTGGAGTACATGGCAAGTCCGATAAACCAGCCCACACCAAATAAAAAAGAAAACGAATACGAGAAGGTCTGTGCTATTCTAGAGCACTACTACTTATGCATTTATAATTCTTTACCTTTTTATCTCTATTCTTTTAATATTTGCCTATATTAAGCAAAAGCTCCTCAGGTTACACATGTTTTTGCTAGTTGTACACATACGAAATATAACGAATAAAACGGAAATAAAAGACACCTTCACCATCGTTCACCACTCAACAAATGCAGGGTCATACAGCAGTTTACACACTTTCAATATGGCGACGATGCGCATCATATTGGCGCACGGATTATGGGAAACTTTCCTTTCTGTGTAGTATCTATTCCGTGGCATTACTGCCTCTGATTTGATACAAACTCACGTTCAATAAATCTTTTAACGTCAGTTACATGCCTTCCAACGACTGAATGTCGACTGCCTCTATCGACTTCCAACCGGCAACCTCTCCACTGCCCCAGCCCCTACCCCTGCCTTTTAATATAATAAAATTGGACAACTCTGAGAATATAGACAAATTAGGCACGAACGTCTAAACGAATACGTGTATTGCTGTCACATTCAATACCAATGACATCCTTGATTAGCTTATCCGGGCGGCGTAAAGGCACGCTATGCAAATCACGTAGTACATGTTGCGCCTGAACGGCGTCATTTTCTTGTGCATTCCCGCGCCTGTATGTGTATGAACGGTGTATTCAGGTCAGCGACACCGAAACGTATAAAATTCAGGTGGGTAGTACCATGGCGTGTCATGTAATTTTTTATTGTATTTACGTTTTATTAAAGGAAACATGATAACGCTATGAAATATGTAGTTTATTCAGCATTTTTATAATTATTTATTTAAACATATTAATAATTTAATACTTATTAATACATATTAACAATACTTTTTTACATGCCGTCAAGAGAAGGGATCACTTCTACATAGGTTTTTTTTTATTTTTCAGTTTTTCATTATTTTCATTACAATTTTTCGAGGTTACGTTCGATTTACTCACTGGCTGCAACGTTTGGTATCCGCGCTTAACTGAAAGATTCATCAGTTTTGTCATTTCCTCGTTTAACTTGCAACCCTTAAACAATAAACCGCTCCATTATCCATTATCCATCCGTTCTTTTGGATACAGTGGGACGCAACCCGCTCGCTTAAAACATGCTGCCCATCGCGCGCGAGGTTTGAATGTAGAATGTTTTGGCCGATTTCGAAAATAATTTTTTCACCAGTTTGATGGTGGTAATATGTGTTAAATTGGAAACTTTTTTTCAATTTTTGTCAAAACTCCAGGTGGGTGATTGACCACCTGGGATATTTTCGCGTGGATAATACTACCCACCGAACCCACCTCTTCTGCTGGCTTTGATTCAAGTTGCTTTCAAAACCGATCTTCGCGCCATTATTGATCGCTATCTATATTTGGATTTTTATTTCTTGGCGCGTGGGGGCTTGTCTTTGGAACGGAATATCGCGTAAGTCGTATTTCGCGTCGTTCTCGATCGTGCCGCTAGGAGTCGCATGATCGTCACCACTGCTCGATAGACGCGATCATGCGACTCCCAGCGGCGTAACTGGGAACGACGCGAAATACCGTGAGATATTCCATGGTGACGATATGCCCCCACGTGCCAAGAAATAAACACCCAAGTATAGGTTCGAGTGAGTCTCTTTCCCGCTACTTTGGAGTCACGCAGTTAAGAGCACTTGGGGTATGCTTGGGGTATGGTGGTGAGTCTAAGCAGAAACAACCTGAGTTTGAAGACTCGCATGCCACATCAATACATACAAAAGGGGGCTTTAGAAGGTACCACAGAGAACAGGATCTGGAGGACGAGACTCACCTGGAGGAAGAGTGGACGTGGGCTGGCGCGGCGGAAGGCGGGCATTATGGTGATATATAGGTGTGTCAATTGGCCGCCTTTGGGGCAAATTTTCTGAAGCCAGTTTGAGGCCACTTCGTCGCTTGTTCGTACGGTGCGCACGATCGGTTTGGGACACGGTGTAAGATAAACATCTTAAGATGGCATCTTAAACTGTGGCTATTACACAGTTTTACAAAACATTTCCTATCCATTTTCGTAACTCTTCGCTCAAGACTTTACCAATTCCACCACAAAACGACAAATCATTGACTTGAAATTAGAAATCAGCTAGCCATAGAACTGTCCAATAGATTACGACCAATCACGACCTTGCACAAATGAGATCCAAAGATCGCAGCGCTTTATGCGAGAACTGTGAGAACTAGCCTCATATAAGCTTCAGCTTTAGACTAGAAGTGAACACACCTATATATCTTATACCGTGGCGGGAATCCAAAAAACTATACTTCGATTTTCAAAGTGGCCGGTCAAGGTCACGCACGAAAAACGGAAAGGGAAGACAGAATTGTGGCGGCGGTTAGCGTATCGGACTTTTATACCCAAGTTCGCGGGTTCAAACCCGATCGAAGCCATGGATTTTTAAGGGCGTAAAAATCGTTCGTACGCCTTCCTTCGGAGGGGAAGTAAAGCCGACTGTCCCATGTTAGTAGCATGCATGTAAAAGCACTGCATGTAAAAGATCCTCAAGCCTAAATGACGCCTCTGAGCTATATTCACAATCGCCTGTTTCGTTGCCCAAGGAATACCTTCTTTCTCCGCTAGTTGATAAAAGGAGCGTGGTCAGACGGAAGAGCAGGCCTCATGGCCTGAGTTTCGCCACGTAAAATAAGGCATTAATTCAATTCAATTCAGAATCCAATAGGGAGGAGCTGTGTAATGAGGTTGCAGCTCTCTATTGGAGTGTAGTGACTTTGCTGCTCCTTATCGGAGTCTAGTTTAGTTTACGAAGTGTTTTAGTTTTTCGTATGTGACCTTGACATGGAAGTATACAGGATATATATGTCACATCACATATAGATTAATTACTACCTCTGATTTGATACAAACGCACGTCCAATAAATCTTTTAACGTCAGTTACATTGCCTTTCAACAACTGAATGACAACTGCTACTATTGACTTTCACCTGGCAACCTCTCCCACTGCCATTGTGGCAAGTGACTGCAGTTAAGATTTTTCTGCAACTTCCCCATTTCTCACACCAATAAATACTGTAACGAAAAAACCCCTTCTCTCACTGCTACCGATATCGATCACGCCCACGAAACGGGCGCCAATGCAACGAAAAAACCCCCCTTTCCTATTTACTAAAACGCCCTACGAACTGGGCACTAATGTAATGAAAATCTCCCCTCTCAACTCCTATTGTTGATCACGAAAAACTTCCTTGCTGATCACCTGTAATATCTACAATGCACACCACTGTGCCCCCCCCTTTTACTATCCGGAGTTTTCCTGTTTACATAAATTTATCAGGGCGGGCCGTGATTTGTTCTCTACAGAACACAAACGCCACGCCAATGCAGGGACCAGGATCAGCTAGCTACGTGATAAAAACACCGGTTACGTAACATCAAAACGAGAACTCAAAATCTCGTTTGTTTATTTTCTTTTTAATCAACAGAAACATTAATACCCTCATAAAAGAATCAATACCACACAACATCAACAAAACACGATATCATAAAAATCACAAAAATCAATAAACATATTATACCCAAACGTTATTACGAAATAATGAGCTCAATACTGTGGCCACACCCATTACATTGCAATCCCCCCCCCAAAATGTTTCCAGTTTTGGCTTTGCAAACCATTTATTCTCCCCAAGAGCAAAGAAATCAAAGTCGTTGACTTCACTGGAGTGTTGCAAAACAAAAAAAATATTCCACTTCCCTTTCGTTGTTAACGAAGCAACGACCGGGTCCACACACAAGATCTCACGCCGTCACGCGTGAGAACTCTGCTCCACTGCTGCCTGCTAGCGCCGAATTACCAGTGCCCCCCAAATTGGCACTGACCACGGCGACGATACGCAAAGACGCGCTCGAGTCTGCTGCACCTCGGCACACCTCGTTCGGCGACACCCGCTTCGATTTTTCAATGGTCGAAGTAACACCAGTTCCAAACATTAGTAGAAAAACTTTCAAACTTCACAAAACTCAAAATTATGATCGCGCGTGGCATAGCTTTATATATTACTACTAAAATAGTTCACATCACACGGCATACAGTTCCGCCACCTTGCGAATACAAGTCCGAAGGAGCAACACCTTCTCGAAATTTTATAAGTTCGCGTGTTAAAATAATATCACGAGTGACGCGGAGTACAACTCGCCACGAAGTTATTCACTCCTCTCACAGTTTATAATAGTTCACTAGTACGAGTCCAGAAGAGAACACTTCATCAAAAAATTACAAATCCAAATTTTTAAAATTATTCTTGCAACAAGCGACGCGGATTCTGCCTCTCGCTACCAAGCTATTCCCCCCATCTGACCCCCATTGTTGTCCTAAAGCATTTATAGCTTTTTTCCGAACAAAACAATAGCGCCTCTATTGTCTTCTGCTTTATAACTTATAAAATAGTTTATTATTAATTTCTAACACTTCTTGGATTGTCTTATTATATTGTAAAATTCCCAATTAATATTTCGTATCCATTCCACTTCTTAGACATCACTTTTCTCGCTTCATTTTGTTAAAAGAATGCTTTTTCGTGCGTCTCATGCCTACAAACATCGCTCGTTTATTTCTCAATTAACTAATGTAACATAAGGTTTATCTATTAATGTTCGGCGTCCTAAAATTGTGTCACCACGTTTATAATTTGGCCCGTATTCCACGGAATACTTTGGTAAATGCCAAATCTCGGTAGACACACTAGTTTTCGTTTAATTTATTAATATATCCAAACTTTTCTGAAGTGACGTCATGACCATTGTTGTTTTCGTTCTTTAACATGTTAAAAGTCAATGTCGTGATCACAAAACTCGCGATATTATGCGTTTCTGACACCCGATTTAGCTGAAACAAACTTTATTCTGTTCCTTATAATTTTGCGCGTTGACTAGTAACACGCAACCATTAATTCCCCACTGCGTTCACATGTTCGTCCGAAATACTCGTTTTCTCTTAGATCACCTTCACTTGTTTTTTCTATATTCCGCTCTGGAAGTTTCTACATAAAGTTCTATACCCGGTTCATAAACCAATGGTCACTTCATATTGTTTACCTATTTCATTTGTAATAGATGGCTAAACTATTACAATACCACGTTTCTTGTAACTACTTTAGCGATGTAACGAGCTTACTGGCACGATGAGGGACAAGTTATCCAGCATTCCTGAAGGCATGCTCTTCAGATATACAGTAAACGTATACTTGCCAGCTACTCATCCTTGATGTCAGCACAACGTGAAACCTCCCACAAGAAAGAAAATGAGCAGGGATTGGTGGAACATAATCCTACGGCGCCCCTCCCCATTAATGCGCAGAATCGATAAACGGTTTACTCGTCTGACTAACGAGCTAGGGTGCTCCATTTGAATAAAGTTACTATTCTATTCGTGCAGTAACAACGGGGATAATATTGGGAATAATGTTAGTGGGACAATTTTTAACATGACCCCATTTGAGTACTCGCAATATTTAGCAGCAGAAGCCACTAAATCTACAGTTTGTGGTAAAAATCGGGGTTATAATTCTAGATATTCTTATTAACGGATCTCCAATTTATCATTCACATGACACTATTGTAGGATTTAATTCACCATATTCTTCATCCTAAGGTTTTTCTGCTGAGATGAAATAGGAAATAATTTATATTACTAGTTTTCACTTTCTGTATACGAGAGACTGTGTCAAATCTATATTATTGTGTTCTCTCTATTTGCTCCGTATTTTATTTTAACCGTTTATCGGATATCTTATTTCGTAGTGAGGACTTTGCAACTTATGCAAGGTCTCTTAGTTTCACGTAGGTTTTGTAGATTTTTTGAGATCCAAGGAATTAAATAACTTTTGCCGAGTATTCTTTCCAGATCTTTTTAATATAAATCAATATTTTATTTATAAAAAATCAATTGTAAATAATGTATTCTTTCCATTTTCATAGTACGGTAGAACCTAAGAATGCTAGTAAGTTGCGTTTTGCCAGACGAGATATTTTAACTCAATATACGAACGATGCTTTGTAACATTAGTAGAACTGGTTAGCTTCATCTCACTCACACACTTGCAGCGGAATTGTGTGTCGCCTTCAGCGATTTTCTAATACTCAGTTTTATAGTTCGATAAACTCTGCACTACGCATGCGAGAAAAGCAGCGAAGGCGAACTGTCTCCCATCCTCTACGCATGAGAAGTTGTTTCTCTTTCAGGCTGGTGACGGGAAAGGGTGGGGAGGGCCCGCCACTATACTGCAATTTATTCATCTCTGCCTCTGGCAAGTATCAGCTACTGAATGGTTTCATCCAATGAGAAGCTTCAATGTCACCATAATGACGTCACTATAACGACATACAAGATCTCGATTGGATGAAACTATAAACAGCTGATACCTGTCAGAGACAGAGTTGAATAAATCGCAGTATAGTTCTCAAGTTCCCACATATGTTGAAGATTATGCAGGTTATTGCATAATCCTCAACATATGTGGTTGAAGGTTAGTGCAGTCGTGTTCCTTGACGGAAACTTTCTCTCTACGCATACATTAGTGTGAGGCAACTTCCTAACGTCTTACGTCTTGACCATGGTGTAAGATATATAGGTGTGTTCACTCTCAGTCTAAAACTGAAGCTTATGTGGAGTTAGTTCTCACAGTTCTCGTACTGCGATCTTTGGGTCTCATTTGGGCGAAGTCGGGATTCATTCGACAGCTCTGTGGCCAGCTGATTTCAAATTTCAAATCAGTAATTTGTCGTTTCGCGGTGGAATAAATATGATAAAGTGGTTGATAAAGTCTAGAGCGAACACTTACGAAAATGGGTAGGAAATGTTTTGTAAAACTGTGTAATAGCCACAGTTTAAGATGCCATCTTAAGATGTATATCGTACACCGCAACCCAAACCGATCGTGCGGACAAGCGAGGAACTAGCCTCAAACTTGCTTAAGAAAATTTGCACCAAAGGCGGCTAGTTGACACACCTGTATATCTTACATCGTGGTCCTGTCCCCAACTATTGGTTTATAGACCTCGTGGTCTATAAACCAATAGTTTTGACGGTGAACGAATCTTCTGCTTTTCAATTATTTCTTATGGGAAAATTTGCTTACACGAGTGTTTTGGACAAAGACATTGTAATAGTATACTAGGCCCACGCACAGCGCTAGTGCATGGCTGCAAATTGAATGCAGCCATGTTGGGGGCAAGCATGTGGACACAAAGTCGTATTGGTGCCGTATATCATTATTTGTGTGCCTTTTCCGGAAGGGGAAGATTCTATAAGAGCAAAAAGTAAAATGGTGAAGCAGCGCGCGGCTTACGAGTGTACAAATCGTGCGACGAAAGCCTGCGTAGTGTAATTTCACAAGTGCATCGTTTAATTGTGATAATAATAATAATAGCCGAATAATAATAATAATAATAATAATAATAATAATAATAATGTAGCCGAATACAGTTTCGGACTAATGGACTGGACTGAGCAAGAAATCCGCATCATGCATCGAAAAACCAGAAAACTGCTTACAATGCATCATGTCGCCCACCCTCGAGCTGATGTACATAGACTTTATGTGTCACGTAAGGAAGGAGGAAGAGGCCTGAGACAAATTGAAGCCTCCTGGCACAATGCAATAACTGGGATGGGAAAGTATGTAGTCAGCCATCAAGATGACCCTCTAATGAGGCAGGTCATGAAATATGACCGAAGAATGGGAAACAGAGGCATTGTAAGTGTAGCAAGAAACATTGCGAACAAGACTATGCAAGACACCCAGAATGACAGAGACACTGAACTTCTGATGCTACTTAACATGAAATTTGAGACCCAAAAATGTTAAAGAAATCGTTTAAGAAAAAAGTTATATACATTTCCTTTCAATAAGCACAGTCAGTAAAAATATGCAAATGCATGAGCTTCCGCGGTCTAATAATAATAATAATAGTAATGATAATGATAATAATAATAATAATAATACCAACCATAAAACACAACATCCTCGCCAACAAAAAACACTAAATTAATAATTTGTATATATTAGGGCTTATAATTTGAAATAAAATTTTAACACGATCAGGATATTTTGAACTCAAATAACAAAACAAAATCAATGTGGGATATAGTAAAAAATGCGACCAAACCAACTAGAAACCTTGTAGAGAATGTTGTTTTAAAAGATAACGATAGAGATGTGAACGATCCGGCAACAGTGGCTAGTTTCTTTAACCAATACTTTTCGAGAATTGCTGTCGATCTCACTAAGGGTTTTCAGCCACAAAATTCAACATCTGACGTTTCCCTAAAAATCTTAGACACTATGTTCGTTTCCGAAACCTCTTCCCATGAAATTCTCAAAATAATCGGTAAATTAAAAAATAAATATTTGGCCGGTTTAGATGAATTTCCGGATTGTTTGTTAAAGACGTGCGCGCCAGCCATTATACACCCGTTAACTCACATATTTAATGCATCCTTATGCATCGGAATTTTTCCAGATATTTTTAAAACAGCTAAGATTGAGCCGCTCTTCAAAAAAGGCAACAAAAATGAAGTTCAAAATTATCGGCCAATTTCTCTTTTGTCAGTTTTTTCAAAAATATTAAAGAGACTTTTTTTATGTGCGAACGGAAACCTTTCTCAATAAACACGACGCGTTTTCAAATTGCCAACATGGATTCCGGAAATCAAAATTTACGGAAACAGCCATTTTTTTCTTTTCTTAAGGATGTTGCCTCATCATTGGATCAAAACGAAGCAACTATTGGAATATTTTTAGATCTTTCAAAAGCTTTTGACGTCATTGATCATAACATTTTACTTTCAAAATTACCTTCGTATGGAATCCGTGGTATTGCTTTAGATTGGCTATGTTCGTACCTTAAACAACGATCTCAGAGAGTAGAAATACCTTACTGGAATGATGGAACTTTATGTACACACCTTTCCGGTTCTTTGCCAATTGCTCGTGGAGTCCCGCAAGGATCGATTTTAGGCCCTATTCTCTTTCTATTATATGTAAATGACATGCCCTTAGCGATTCGAAACGGAAGAACAGTTCTCTTTGCGGATGATACAAATATTCTTTGCAACAAAGAAACCGTAAATAGTACAATATCAGACGTTTCAAATTGGTTCCGTAATAACAAATTAAAAGTAAATGAAAATAAAACTGTTTCAATGCAGTTTTCCATATCAAATAAAAAATTCTGTACTCCATTGAAAATGAACGGTGTGCCATTGACTGATGTTAATGTAACAAAATTTTTAGGTCTATCAATTCAGTCAAACCTCAAATGGAATGCCCACTTAAATGAATTGAACACAAAATTAAGTTCATTATGCTACGCGTTCAGAATTCTTTCAAATTCCGCCAGCCTTCATACAGCTCGTTGTGTATATTTTGCCAATGTTCACTCCCGCCTGAGATATGGCATAATATTCTGGGAAAACACATCTTATAGCTCCCAGACTTTCAGATTACAAAAAAGAATTGTACGAATAATAAGCAAATCCAACCCACCTGATTCTTGTCTCTTTTTATCAATCTAGGAATTTTACCATTACCTTGTCTCCTGATTTACGAATCAGTAGTTTTTGTCAAAAATGACTTACTTAAGGGCGGGAATATATTTTCAGCAAACGCCGATGTCTATAAGCATAACACACGACGTAGTAATCATATTCACCAAGCGGCAGTATCAACAGCTCACTACAAAAAATTCACATACAATTCATGTACATTACTCTACAACACTTTGCCAGAAGACATTAAACGATTAAATTCAATAGAAAAGTTTAAGTTCCAAGTAAAATCTTTTCTGCTGCATAACTATTTCTATACAATTCGAGACTATACCGAGCATAAAAAAGGAAAGTAGAATTAATTTTAACAATGATAGTTAATGTAATTATTTATCATTTGGACTGTATAATTCTAAAGAACCTGTAACAAGTATTGTACCACAGTTTCTGGGTTGATGGCCCCCATCTCGATCAGGTTTTTCGTCCAGTTTCCCTGATCCTTGAGCAAATGCTGAGATGGTCCCTTGTTTTGCTTCTGGACATAAATGTAACTTCATTATTTGTGCACGTCTTCTGAATTTCAGTGGGAAATATAGTTATTCAAATTATCGTTTTTCATATTATCGCGGCAAAAAGTATTATTCTTTCATGAAGAACATGAGGGTTCAGGGCAGGAATTTATAACTAATTTACCTTTGAAAATATATTTTATTATATAGGAGCGAACATTTTGTCAACAAAACTCGAAAAAAACCTCTCTTTTCTGTATTCAAAATTCGACTATAATATGGTTTAGGATAGAGACCACAGAATTATAAAAACGTGCACAAAATTCACTTCTCCCCATAGCTCGTCATACGCAATTTTTTAACTGTTTTTTGACGTAAATAAATAAATAAAAAAAAATAAAATTAAAAAAAATCAGTAAAATCTAGAGTAAGTAAATATTGTGCATTTTAAGTAAAGATTACCATTTGAACCCATTGCAGTCCCATTTTTAAACTTGCACCATCTGTTTGGAAACATATAAGGATTATTTTAGAATTTTTTCAATTTTTTTGAAGGTGAGCATTTTGAAAAAACTCAAAATTGAAATTTTAAATTCAAATTTGAAAAACGTTTTGAACGCAACTCTCATTGAGTTGTATATCACATAAAAGGCCATAAAGAAAGCTGCAAAATGACACATGTTACAGCGCTCTATCTTAATTTGGTGAGGTTCAACATCAATTTAAAAATTTCGGGAACCCAAGTTTGTAAAATTTACATGGCTGTATTTCACAAACGGGAGGAAATATTGTATTCAAAATTTGTAGTTTTCTTATTCTTCATTCATACTACCTATGTGCCAAATTTCATCTGAATCTAAAATGGTGAGGTAAAATTTTAAT
Organism: Acheta domesticus; assembly: GCA_031308135.1. Taxonomy (NCBI): domain Eukaryota; kingdom Metazoa; phylum Arthropoda; class Insecta; order Orthoptera; family Gryllidae; genus Acheta; species Acheta domesticus. Next base: position 39,777,264 of record JAHLJT010002406.1, read on the forward strand.
TAAAACTGTGTTGATTTAATATGGAATGACCCTAGTATGATTTAATGCTCTTATTTCAGAGCATTCTGTGGAACATTTTTGGCGCTAGTTCTTCTCGGCACCATTTGGAATATCCATTACGACAGCAAATCTCCTGAAGATAGAAGTAAGTAAAAACTATTTAAATAATCAATAGCTATCAATCAATTCTAACAATCGCATTCTGGTATTTGTTTACAATTTTAATGAACCTTGTGAAGTAGAAAAGTACTCTAGTGGAATAATTATTTAGGAATTTTGCACAAAACACTGTTATATCTTCTCTATGAAAAGGAAGTTATAAACATATTTGCTGATTATTTCAAGTAAGGATCTACTTGGATTTAAAGTTGGAACTTAGTGATCATGGGCATCATTTATATTCTGAAACAAATTTTTATATTATTATTTATACTATTATAGTTTCAGAAAGTTAATTTCTGTTTTTAATAAAAAAATCGTTCTTTTTCGCTCCTATCGTTCGAGTATTGAAATGTATTTTTTCCCGAAGGTGAACTTTCATGGTTGTTAAGTGCTCTTCCAAAAACATATTAATTATCCGAAAGAGTTTGCAAAAGCGTTTTAGTGGTTTTGCGAAAACATACCCTCATCAAGCAGAAATTTTTGGATATACCATCTTAAAATCTACCATTTTTTTACTTTGCCATATACGTACGTATATACGGTGTAATATACGTACTATAGGGAAAGTTATGTAATGCTGCCCGAAAAAACAGCAAATTTTAGGCAGAAAAACTCTTATTACAGGGCCCTGTTAACGGAAAAGTGGATAAATCCAGTTGCTAAATTAAGAAAAAATCCAGTAACACGTGGCGCAGCCAGAATACACATTTTATGGCTTCTTGGTACCGAAAAATCGATTGACGGCAAAACGTCTGTCCGTCCGTCTGTCAACAACACTAGTGACCAAATTGTTCAGCTGATTTTCTCCAAAAGTGGTATTCCCTGACAGATATGGTTGATGTCGAGACCCCTGAAATTTGAAGCCGATATTTTAATTTTGGGGGCAATGAAGCCCCTGTGACATTTTAAAATTTTTAAAAACAATCGTGCCAATGATTTTGATTAAATTTTGTTGTTGGAAAGTTTGAACGTCATTTAAGTGAATGGCGAAGGTCTCATGTTGGTGGAAAACTGATTTTTCGAAAATTGAAAAAATTCAAAAATGTCCGGCGTTTTCCTACAACTACAATTATGAAGATATATTTTTTTCTTAATGAAATATGTTCTTAAAAAACAGATCTTCAAATCAGGTAATGTACAATTTTTCAAAAACGAGAGTATTTTATACGAAATTTTTGTGTCAAACGTAGGCAAATTTTATTTTCTTTAAACCATTTTTCTTAAAAAACATAGAATATTTTTTTATTAAATTGGGGCCTGACATAGCATAAAGGAAACTTAAGAGAATGGTGCTCGTTTCATGTTCGTTTAAATGCATGATTTTGCAAATTAAAAAATTTTTAAAATTTTTTTAAAAAAATTGGCGTCTTCCTACTACTACAATTGTAAAGATACAATTGCCTTTCTCAATGAAATGTACTTATCAAAAATACACCTTCAAATAAGGCCATTACCTAGAGGTGGAAGTCCTGTTTAGTACACTGCGTGCTGGTCCTCGTGTGCAGGTACAGGTGAAGCTGTCCTGTGCGCCTTCTCGCTGTGCACCGGCTGGAAGCGGCTGACGAGCGACCGAAGTGAAGAGCTGGGCTGCATCGCCGGCTTGCGCGCGCTCACGACGCTCCTCCTGATATTCCTCCACGAGCTCGTCTACTTCTCTACGGAGCCTGCCATCAACAAGACGCGTCTAATGGAAGTGAGTAGGAACGCTGTAGTAGAAGTGAGTAGGAACGCTGTAGTGGAAGTGAGTAACATTTCTGTGATGAGTGTGACAGGTCTTGGCTTTTTACTCGTTTAATTCAATGTAGAAAAAAGCTGAAAAGTTTTAGGATCCAGAAAGAAGCTGATTAAACAAGAGTGTAAAAATAAATTGTTTACATCTGTAGCTATCATCGCAGCTTAATAACTTTAAATTTCATTTGAGACGCTTTGGGGTCCCGAAGTATTCACTACATCTTAATTTTTTAGTGAGTGGTGCAACTCCAAAGATTGGGAAATGCGGATCTAGAGGTTTAAAGGCTTATCAATTACGTAACACTCAGTAAGCAATTTAACACGAGCGTTTATAGAAAAGAACTAGAAATAATAAATAAAACCCATATTTATAATTGATTTGAGATTTAGGGAATCCATTGTTTACGTATTTTCCTTGTATATTCTAGAATGTGTTTTATTTGCTCAGATGAGTTCGAACATATTATATTCATATTTGATGGCGGCCTGGGACATCGTGGAGGGACTTTTCACCATAAGTGGGGCACTGTACAGTTATGGAGTGGCGGACATTATAATCACAGGTCGTTTTCATTACGCTGCGGTACTGATATATCGCTTCATCAGGTAAGTTGAACATTTCGTAACATTTCATTACATTTCATAACATAACTGAACATTTCATAATTGACAGAATTCATGATTATAAGATATTTGTTAAAAAGCTAGTAAGAATAACTCCTCAAAAATATTATAACTCCAATCAATATGTGACATTTATAGTGAATATAGAGTTATTCTCTCATTTGATCTGACAATGAGTAGTACATATTCACAGTGGCTGTGTTCATCAAGGTCACAGACTGCTCTTGTATGTAGAAATTTAAGGTATGGAAGCAGGATAATTGGTATTTGGGTAAGGTATGCATCATTACATCTAAAATAAAGTAATTTCTGAATACTATGGCAATAAAAGATAAATACACACGACATAATTCATAATGTGTAATTAACCTTCAGTTCAAATTTTTTAAAACCCATATTTTTGTGAACTTCTGCTATTTATGTCGACTTTTCCAACCAGACAAACTCTTTTTAAATATTTATATCTTTAAAAATTTAACGATCTTTTGGGAAAACATAATATCTCAATATTTTATTGACTATTAAAATCACTAATTAATGAAAATAACTTTATCATCCGATGTGCTGCATAGAAACCCATTGTTTCAGACTGGATCGTATACTGCTGATTCTGTTATACACAATGTTTACGTTAAAAATTTGGCATTAGGCGGTAGTCACATGTCAGAATGACTTTACTTGTTGTAGATGAATACGACTATTTTCTGACTGGCAGAAAAACTGTGATTACATTAGTTGAAATACATCTAAAAGAAATGAGAGAGTAATGAAAAATGTTTCACGAAGTGAAGTAAATGTACTCAAATGAACTGGAAATGATTATTCTCAAGTTGTATAGAAAACTAGAGAACTCTACATGACGATATAACTTTCGTTTTGATGTAGTTTTGACGTTAAGAATTATAAATATGTTTGGAAAAGCCGTAACGGAGAACACAGAATTGTAAATTCTATGTACTGTGTTGTTGTTTTCAGCATGAATTGAATCAGTACTAGAGCCGGGCAAAACACATTCTATTATCGATCGTTCTCGCCGGCATTGCTTTCTGCCTCGGAGCCTCGAAGGTCGCGCGCGCGCTCCTTATCTGCCTAGGTCTCACTCGAATTATCTACACGTAGGTCTCACTCGAGAATCGAAACTATCGGAACCGCTCCATCCTTGGCTGTTCTCGCCAGTCTCGGCCGGTATCCACAGTCTCAGCTAAAGCGGCCGCCACCGAGCGCTCGGCGCAGGCTCCGCGGCTCGACAGCTCGACACAACTGCGGGATTTAAGGTCGCCACGTATTGTGATCGCAGAACTCTTTCATTTAATTGTAATTGATAAATTATAATCGCAGTAAAATACAATTTCAATTTATCAGATAATGGGAAGAAAAATTACAATCACTCGATTAATTGAAAATAATTTTAGAGAGAAAACAATACAAAATTGGAAATAATTAAAAGCAAAAAAGCAACTTTTTAGCTATATCAATAAAATAGAATAAAAATAAAAAACTAAAATAATTTTCGTTAATTGCTTTTACATTGTGAATTATTACACAGTATTAAAATCAACGTTATTAATTGGAATCTCTAATAATGTAAATGGAACTGCACTTTATTTTCAAATAAGCAAAGAAAATAATGATAAAAGTTTACATTCCAGAATTACATATGAAAGCACAAAAATATGTGTTAAGGGAAAAATAATTCATTTCATACCCATTGTTATGTCATTTAGGTTTCTTACAAATTCGAATGTAACGCATCTTTATTAAACACAATTAACATTTGGTATTAATTTCATCATGAGATAATAAAAACGCATATGCGAAACAAAATTGAGATGGGAACTGTTCTTCCCTGTGTGAAAACGTCCTTTCGTCACTGGGTACAATTTATTATGTATCAGTTGATGTAAGCCACCATGGCCTCTGAATTTGGTGAAACAATTGGCGGCGAAACAACGGCGCCCACTGCAACTGCCCGGTGCTTATGCACTGCCCGGTGCATCAGCCTATTCAACTCCTTGCCCTATCGTCACACACGAGTAGAGTTTTTAGAAATTCGAAATACATAATTAATTGTAATATCCTACATTTATACACCATCTAAAATGAGGGAAAATTATTAATTTATAACATTTTTGCGCCATAGAAAAATGCTGTAATTTAGTATAAGCATGGAAATGATAAAAATAAATGTTTTACTTGACTTTAATTCTATCACTGGCATGCGAAAGCGACCTAATGCGTAATTCTTTCAATTAACAGAACCTTCTTTCCATTTCTTTTACCTTCCTGGAAGAACATATGGGACGGTGACATATCAACATCGGAAGTCGGCGTAATCGGCTTTTCCTCTGAGACGCGAGTGATGTTTGCAATGCGAATCTGAGCCCAGCGATCGCCCATGACCCATCGGTCACTTATGATAATCCGCTTCTTTTCTTTATGTAAAGAATTAAGAGGAAAGCAAGTTGGTGGTATCTAAAGATGCAGTATGTCAAATTCAAAAACAAATAATATCCTCGGTCTAGATCTAGATAAAAAATAGAGGTTCGGTGCCAAACGGCTGGGATTAGTGAAAGTGGAAATGATTTAAACATACATTTTTAACCAAACTAGGAGAAAATAGAAATAAATTTCAAGAAAATAAGCTTAGAAAGTTAAATATGCCTTAAAATATATTTACGTGAAAATAGGCGAAATATTCGTCACAATTATTATTTTTATTATAAATATATGTCAAAAGCCTAAGGTTATCTAAAAAAATTGCAGATGCCGCTAGATTGCTTGTTCATTGGTCAACGTACAAATCTCGCAAATCGCAAAAATATTTTGCCTTATTCAACAGACTGCCTCGAGTTTGAGCTATACTAAACTGTGGCGAGAGCCTCGGTGAAGACTCCAGCATTTATTCGACGCGGTCGGCGCACACCGATAACAGGCCTAGTTTCGGTATTGTTCGTTCTCGATAATGGTAGTTCCGGAACTGTCATTCTCGGACACAGTAGTATCGGCGCGCCTGGTATCGCCGCTGAGAACGAACGGAACTGAGGTTTTTGTCAGGCTCTGCTCAGTACTATGACACCACTAATAAAAGATATATTCCACGCGACACTTCTGTCAGCCACTACCAAACTACTACAAGATTCTACCAGTCAGATCAACTCGTACAACTACTACAAAGAAGACCACTACTCTATGACAAACTCGGAGAGTATTCGCTAGTCGACTACTAACTCCGATAAGTGCTACAAGTTCTGTTGCTCAGTACTATCATACGACAACGCAACTCACTTCCTAACTTAGGCATTCGCCTACAACTGTACGAGACTCAAACAACTAACATTGACTCATCTGTCAATACACCGGACGAGTGTGTCAATACTCGCTCCACTCATCAGACAGACTGCGAACGTGTCGGCTATTCTTGCTTCGCCTATCAAGGCTTCGGCAATCAACTAGCACGGCGAACAGGTCGCTACCTCTAAATTCGGGCCACAAAAGCAACCGCCGTCACCTGGTCGAATTTACGAATCCACATAACAAGAAGGCTCAATTCACACCAAGTCCGTGACCGTTGCGCCATCCAGGTCGCTAGCCGTGTCATCTGGAGCTAACCTCAGCTGACGGCATCCACACACTCGGCCGTGTGATTTGGGTTGGTGCTTACAGTACATCGAACTGTACGTGAAGTGAACGTCAAGAAAGAGGAACTTTAACGAACTTTATAAACATTCATTGGTCCTCCGGCTTACTACTAAACTACTTACTTGCACAATTATCTATCTACATATCAAAGATTAAATTTCAATTCATTCATAAGTGAATATTTCCTTTCATTCACCTCAAAATAAAACAATCCCTTGAAATCCGTACTGATCCCTTATGTAGTTGCACTCGCAGTACTGCACCTCCAACCGTGTTGCATCTGCTATAGAGTACATGATTTCTATGCGTCACAGCGTCACCGGCCAGTTCCAAACATGGCCACCAGGTGTCATGATCAGGCACAGTGCTGATGTGCCTGATAATACATGCAGGTATGACATGGTGACGAAGCATATTGCAGAACCGCTAGCGCAGAACACTAAACGTTTTTGGTCCTTGAGTGTCAGCCTGTTCAAAAACGCACAATACGGTGACACTTTCACCATGCAAAGGAATTCCATGCACTTTGCCTCACGGTGAAGATCTCCACACTTGACACGCCTCACCCGTCAGAGAAAAAATGTGCCTCGTCAACATAGGGCGATTTGAGGCCTCGTCAACTTCAATTTTTACGTGAAAGTGGAGAGCGAAGTCAACACGTTGTGCGCCCGTGGTGCAAGCGCTTGTACGATATGGATCTTGTACGGATACCATTTGAGAATGGTTCGGGCCTTCCGTACAGTGGCCTACGAGATGTTCAACTGTCGGGGCACAGCACGCGCACTGCTTGACGCTCGGGCATTGCGCGCAGCGTTGTCCGTCAGAGCAACAGCGATTTCATCAATCACACGTGGTTCCACCGGTCGTCGGCGTCTTCCCGGCGCGACAGGCAGTTCCCCAGTTGATTCGAACTTCATAATTTTCCGCAACGCAGTTGGAGAAAGAGGACGTTGCCGTAATTCTTTCATCCGGCGATGTTATCGTAGTGCAGCTGCAGCATTACTGTGGTTTGATGAAAGATTTTCACGAATAATCCCTTGCTCGGTTTGTCTAAACCCATGTTGTCCCGTCGAAACGTACATGGTGACTAGTCCGGTATAAACGACTATTTAGCGCTAAGCCTGGTCATGGAACCTGTTTGCTATATTTGGAACTGGCCGTTGGCGTTGTGACGCTTAGAAATCATGCATCCCATACTCTGGATAGTAATACTAGCAAGTTTGGTACTCGCGGTATAATTCGTTTCCTAGATAAAACGTGTTCTGTAGGGAACGTTTAATTATAACCACTCTGTATACTGAGTTACGGATTTCTTTTATACTGATGGTAATGTTCACAGGTTGACTCCGATATATTACATCACACTTTGGTTCTATGCAACATTCTTGGAACATCTGGGTGAAGGTCCTGGCTGGGATACTCACATAAACTACAATGCACAAATGTGCAGGAAGAACTGGATTTGGAACGTTTTTTATGTTAATAACTACATTAATCCAATGCGCATGGTATGTTTAATTTTTTCAGCCCAGTTTAAAAGAAGTTCCGAAAATATGTTATTTATATCCACATATTTTTTCTGCAAATAAACTTATAACTGCCATAAATGAATTCGTCACACCTCCAAAAATTATATTTTTAATGAGTTCTAACGACAAATTATTAAATAAGCCAAGTGACAAATAGTCAAAGTAACTTAAATCAATTTCCTTAAACTAGATTTATATTTTAGGAAACCGAAACGATTGTGACACTTCTCAAATGAAAAATATTACTTCATTCATTCCTTGCTATACTTGTTAATCCTAAATTCTCTGATTTGAAGGAAATACCCTTGGATGCTGTTACAGTGTATGGTGCAGTCGTGGTTTCTAGCAGCCGACATGCAGCTCTTCATGTTGGCGCCAATGGTGCTCATACCACTGTATCGCTGGCGCAGAGGTCAAACCCTGGTGCTGGCGCTCATAGCTCTTTCTGTGGCTGTGACTGCCACCGCCGTCATCGTCACGGGTGTACCGGGCATCTTTAGTCTACAACACAAGTAACTTCCCATGTCTTGTCTTCTGCATGGAAAATCTTACTTCTCATTTGCAAGACCAAAAGGAAATCGCCAGATATCGCTTTGGAAGATTTACCAACATATCCAACTATTTTTTCTCTGGCAAGATAAGAGACTATGCTATCATTTGCTACATAGATCAATAGAGGCAGAGTGCAAATCTATTTCTTGAAGAGTTAAGATTTTGACCATTTATTGCTTGCCTTTACTGTGTTTCGTAGACCCAGTGAACAGATCTGTCTCCACAAAGCAATTTAGCCAAGAACTAAGGTTTTACTCAGAGCAGAAAAAGCATATTCAAACGTTTCCCAGAGTCGTTCTTTGAGTTACTTCTTTTCTCTTCCAATAAATTTACGTCATGGTGCAGACTGCTCTCATATGTTTCCCTTCTCAAAGACTTTAAGGAAAAAGATTAAGAATTAAGAAATTAAGTGTAATGAACGAAATAAGCATTTAAGAAACTCTTTCAGAGACAGGCAGTACTCCTATAATTAATGTGTGTCCATTAGATACAAATTTTAATGCTATTAAAATAACCCGGCGTGAAAAATCCTCATGTCAATGGGAACGTTGGGTCTAATAGACCCGCTAGTTATAATAGGCTATTTAAAACACTAATTAATTACACAAATGTTTTATTATGAAGTAAAAGATGCAAATAATTCATACATCCAAAATAAAGCACAAAATATACCGCAATGTTTTAGAAATCTCAGACTATTGAACAAAAATTAAAATTGAAAGTGAACGAAGATCAAAGAAAACAAAACGTAGCATTAAGTTAAAAACTGCAACATGAACAATATATGTCTACATATCTTAAACAAACATAATGGAAGCATTTTTTACAGTGGAAAAAATTATCGAAAACCTGGCCGTAAGACTAAATATTTATTTATTTACGTCAAAAACAGTTTGCAAAAATTCAAAATGGCGGCTTATTATGAAATTATTTTACATACATTTATATTTGTTTACAGAATTATTCATTCAAATTGACAACTACAACAATTAGTTTAATAAATTCATAATACACAATTTAAGTTAACAAATGTATGTAAGTATATATTAAAATAATATAAATAAAAAAATGAAATGCTTGGAATATTTGTTAATATTCACTTTTATTTCTCACAGAAAATGAACATAAAGCACATAGCATACATAAACGGAAAAGAAACGTTAGAGATATTAAAAACTCAAAAATTGACGATCGAGGACCAACACTCTTCTAAAAATATATAGTTACATTAAGCCACTTTCATTTCTTGTCAAGAATGTATCTAATTTTCTGGTCCTGGCTTGCCATTTGTCTTTAAATTTCAACACTATCTTCGGAAAATCTTTCTTCGTTTCAGGTGTAGCTCTAACACGGCAGCCATTCATTTTTAATAATTCAGCCTCTACGAATAACAATTTTTCAGAAGAAATAGCTTCATTACCAACATTTTGAAACAATAGAAATATTTCCCTGCGCGTATATAATATAACATCGTAATGTGATCCTGGAAAGAGAAAAAAGGTAAAAATAAAATATGTATATTGCGACAACCACGGCTCCAGTTGGGCGCGGAAAACGTGGCTGCCGGTTCGCTCAGTGGGTAGAAGGGCGTGCCTAAAATGAAGATGATGGTGAAGTCGGTGGCCGGTAAGAAATGAGAGACTTGTAATCATGTTAACAAACAAGTGGCATTTATTCAGCAAAGATAATAATAAAAGATCATGATAGTACCACTCATGTCGACGAGCATGCTCTCCTTTTCCCCAATTCCAAAATTACATGCACACAAAGAAAAATTGAAAGGTGACATTATTACAATAAATTTAACAAACTTTCACGCTGACTCCTTCTTGATGGCCAAGCGCGGCCGGGAATCTTAGCTTCTCCGCCTGGTCAAAAGGTAATGGAAATTGTTCTCTCAACAGTTCATCACTTTTGACCACGTACGTGCCTGAAGGGTGTAGTACCGCCTTAGCGGGGCGGCTCACAAAACCAACCAGTGAATTGAATGACCTGGGCCGCCAGCTAGCGGGAAAGGCGCCGAGCTCGGCACGCACGCTGAGGGCGCCGCTCGGAGGGGTAGAGCGAGGAGGTCGGATCAGGTAGCGGGGCCGGGCTCTTGAGTGTTGACCCAACACACAACGCCGTTCACTCGCAGCTACTAGTCACCAGATAATGTCTGCCTGACACAATGATCTCATCACCTTCAGTCCACTGCTCTGCACTTTGGAGTTCGCGGCAAGTTCGTAAGTCATCTGATTACTTCACTATAATACACTCAAGCACGAGTACGAGTCAGTCACTTTCCCTGCGCGATTCGATTATAAATGAGTCGTCTCAAAATTCACGGTCTACGGCTATTTAGGGACCGCGCACATATTCTCCCCTGATGAATTTAAGCTTTCTCACAAGTTCAACACAAAAAAATTCTCTCTCCGGCGCCGGACGCCGCAGTGATCACGACCGGCCTCTCTGACTGCCTCTTACGTTCTCTCTCGATGCTGCGTCCGCGAAGTCCTTCGAGCCTCCCTTCCCCCACCAAATTCATCCAAAATGTTCTAGAACTTTCGAGAATTTTGCTTAAGCTATTGGCGAACGGGTAGTGCGTCGCAAAATAATTTCGGGGCAGGGCAAATAATGGCAGGGTACAATTCGAACAGTGTCATGCACCTAATAGAGTTACGATATTCATTCTAACGCCATTTAAAGCAGAATTTAATCTATTTTTATCCCTACAAAGCAAACGCTGATTTTTCGAAATTCGAGTTTTCGATTTTTGGCCAGGTTTTGGCGCAAATTTTCCACAGTGCGACGTACTCGGTGAAAAATGGGGCGTTCAGCGGGAAAATCAATTTTTTTAGTAGGACGCGCGAAATTCATATTTTGGCTCCCATAACCCACTGCAAATACCATGGAGCGCCCAAATTGGGCGGGACGTTACTAGCTCATACAAGAAGCGCCCAGCTGGGCGAGAAATTAATTGTCTATAGTCTGCGCCGGCACAAATGTGTTTAAAAGCATCGATCGCAGTTAATGACAGTGGCGGGTCGTGGCTGTGAAGTTAGGTGAAGTGCCAGGGGAGCAATATAAATTTATACTTGCTTATCTTAATAAATAAAATGGCTTGCTTCTAGTACATCGGACCGTTCCTTCGTTTCTTCTAGGCTATGGACTTTTGTCTATGATATCATCCTTCATGTTTCCTTATTAACCACAGAATACTTTTTCTTCTGAATTGCAATATTCCTCAAAGGAATACTGAGACCTCGTGCATTCTATGCATTTGTGGTATCATCTATCTAAACAAAATCAGACGTTGCTAATTCTGTCTGCACAAAATCTGTAGTCTGATGTAGTTTAAAATGTACTCGGTTAATTCAGTTCATACGCATTTTATAAGCTCTGCCAAATCAGGGTGTTTACGCAATGATTGAGTTATATTTAAGAGAGCGGCGTATTCTTTTCTGTTCCAAACGTTGCTTTTATTGCTAATAATCATACACGTCCAACAAAAGGGTCTGTAGAGTTGGACAGGAATGCAATTCAATAAACCACTGTTGTTTGAAACTAAAGTAGTTTATTTCTGAATGTTTCACTATTGTACCAGACTTTAGAGAGATTGACTAGGGTACATACACCTTAAAACTTCCTTATCTTAATCTTTTCAACGTGAAAATGGTGTTTCTAAAATAATATACACTACATCATTCACAGCATTCATATTTGAAATACACAGTAAACTATAACACGCGTGATACGAACGAATTTCGTACTAGAAGATATTTCTGAGAGACTGATATTTCTTTAGCCTCTACTTCTCCACGAGAGAAGCAGCGTGAAGTCCACGCTGTTATCGCAGGCGATGTCACTTTTTTCGGACGAATCAACTATTGAGGTAATTAGTCTCGTAAGTGTAGTGCATGTATTTTTCTCGGGAGGTGGCGGTGATCATCCATCGCTGGATGGTTAGATCCAGTGACCTCCCTTCGGCTATGAGGGTTTCCCCCTAACCAGGTAACTAGCGGGGCAACGTCCCAAACGGGACAAGCTCTGAGCTCCCGACCGATCTCCCGGCATGTGTGTTCGTGTAGTGCATGAAAGTATAAGTGTGTGTAAGTAAGAGATGAGGATAGGACGAGGAAGAGGAAGGAAAGATAGGGCACGGTTCTTGGCCCGTTTGTTAGGGTACTGCTCCGGTATTCGCCTAGTGTTGATCGGAAAAACCACGGAAAACTACCGATTGGAGAAGTCGGTCGCTAGAATTTTCCTGCAGATAGCGACTGAATTAATTCGACCTAGCTATGTACGTAGTGTCGAAAATCCTGCCATCGTCGGGACTCGAACCTAGGACTTCTCGGTCAGAAGCACTGCAGTGACATCAATTAATGCCCTGAGCCACCTCTCCCGGTAGGTGATGTCACGGGTGCCATAGCAATCGCTATGATAAGCCCCACCCTGGAGGTTCAGACACATTAAAAGGCGGCCAACTTCACTTGAACGGCCGGGGTGGTTTGTGGCGAACTTGTCTGGCGGAGTTTTGAAAGTCCAGTATAGTTCCACGCGCGCGCCATTTAAAATTACACATACGTTTCTATTAAAATTAACATACTTGTATTAAATGATACGGATTATAATTTAAAATACAATTCTTATAATTTGTCAAATGACTCTTCACCTACTCCCCCTGAATAGTCTCCCCGGATGAGGAGCAAGACATGATCCCCATGGTCAGAGCAAGACATAATGCTGGATCTGAGTGATTCTGTATCTCCACTACTCATTGCGAGGAGGGATGGCCGGCGGATTACCCCCCACACGACAACAGATGCCATTTAGGGATCTGTGCAACTCTCTCTACCACATCCTGTAGGTTGTTGTAGTAGTAGCAAGGCTTCCTTGGAAGCCTGCTTTAGACGCGGATTTGGGGATCTTTCGAGCAGGCGCGCCTTGCGAGTGATCCCTTGATACACCTGGGATGTGACTCTCGCTTTCTCCGCCAGCTATTGGAGATACGTGTATTAATTAAATGATCACAGGTGTTGTCATAGGCAACATTGTTGATAATGACAACAACTGTGATCTTTTAGTTTTAAATACCAACGGCATTTCACCACAAAATCGATATCTGTATGCCTCCTAATATTATGTCGAACGTTCTTTTGCCCGGCTAAATGTGTGGCATGGACCAAACAAGTCGTTGGAAGTCCCCCTTCCTCTAGAGCCGTTCATAATTGCGAAAGGGTTGCGAGCGCAGGATTTTGTTCACGAACTGACTTCTCGACTATGTCTCGTAAATGTTTGATGGAATTCATGTCCCGCGAACTAGGTGGCCAATTCATTCTCTCTAAATGAACAGTGTTCTTCAAACCAGTCACCAACAATTGTGGTCCGGTGACATGGCATATTGTCATCCATAAAAATTTTATCGTTGATTGGGACCATGCAGTCCATGAATGACTGCAAATACTCTCGAAGTACCTGAAAAAAATTTCCAGACAATCGATTCAGTGAGAGCAGAGGACCCACTCCATATCACGTAAAAACAGCCCATACCATTATAGAGTTACCATCAGCTTGCACACGCCTTGTTGACTTCTTGGGCCCATGGGTTCCTGGGTTTCACACTCGAACCCTTCCATGAGCTCTTTCGAACGGAAATCGGGACTCATCTGGCCAAGCCGCGGTTTTCCATTCGTCTAGGACCCAATCGATGTGATCACGAACCCAGGAAAGGCGCTGCAGGTGATGTCGTGCTGTTATCAAAAACCGACTCGAGTCGGTTTTGCGCTGCCATGGTCACATTTCGCCGCACTGTCCTAATGAATATGTTCGTTGTACGTGTCACGTTCATTTCTGCGTTTATTTCACGCAGATTTGCTTGACTGTTAGTACTGTTAACACTTCGCAAACGCTGCTGCTCTCGGTCATTAAGTGAAGTCCATCGACTGCTGCGTTATCTGTGGTGAGAGGTAATATCTGAACATAAATATTTTCGGCACACTCTTGACATTGTGGATATCGGAATATTTAATTCCCAAACGATTTCCGGAATGGTATATACCACGCGTCAAATTACCATTCCACGTTCATTCCTCATTCATTCATGCGACCATAATTACGAACATAATCACACCAGAAACCTTTTCACATGAATCTCTTGGGTACAAATAAAAGGTTTGCCATTGCATCACCCATTTTATATCTTTGTACACGATACTATTGTCATATATATATATATATATATATATATATATGGTCGCCCGGGAGTAAACAGACCCCAGGGAAAATTTCTTTGGCTAAATGCCTTCGAACATTATAAACAAATATAATTCGGTATTTATGTGACTTACAACTTAACCTTATTTATCGAGTACTTAGTTATTTAAAATTATTAACACATTTTAAAAATCCATCAATACATTAAAGCATATTTTTTTCTTTCATAAAATGAAAAATAAGTGCGTAAACTTTAATATACGGTGAATGTTAATTTGAAAATGTACCTACAGAGTTCAGTAATAATGTTTTTCACGATCTATACAATGGATATGATGTCTGTTCTACTGTTTTCTTGCACTGTTCACATTCTCTGGATGCTGTGCGGTTTAAATTCTTCGGACAAATTCCACGTCCTGTTAGTTCTCTTCCTTGCATCTTATTTTTCTTGTTTTTCCACTGAGTGCAAATATTGTATTATTTTTTGTATCACCTTGGTATTTTTGGTATTATTTTGGTAACAATCCCGATAGAATTCATCTCATAATAGCACAAGCGCGAATACGTTCCAAACTTCCGTCTGCAATTCTCATGTGTGGCGATTCCTCGAAATATCAGTAATGTTTTATTCTCATGAAAGTTGATCGTGCCTACTTCGAATGTACCACCGGAAACGGAGATTATCTTAAGAGATCCGTGAGCGTTGCACCGCGCGGTCGGCTCTGCTTGTCAACGCGGGTTGTTCCCACTTTCCTCGCTAGATGCCATGACTACTGCGCGGAATGAGTTCACCGATTGCATTCCCTTCTCGAAAGGGAGAACTGCAGAACAGTACGCAAATAATTAGTTTGTTTAGAATACTTTCTTTAACATAATATAAACGTTCTCGATATTATTATATACTTTCATTGTGTTATAATGTAGTTAGCACGTACGTAAAATACCCTCAAAAAGCCAAAATAATAAATTCTTTCCAACTTGAAATTGCTACCAGTCGATCACAACGGAACGAATTATCCTCATTTCATTATCCTCGCGCCCTCACGGACCGACCCGACTTTGCACGAGGCATGACGAAGTCGAGCGCCTGCACCTTCGAAGACCGAAGTTTCGCTGACGTCACGAGATGAATTTACACACCGTTTTGAAAACGTCGATTGTTACGGTTCAACCTCTAGTACATAGCTCAGAATCTGAGTTGAGTAAACAGTTTTGCTCTGGCCATAAGCAAAGAATATTTTAAATACAGAAAGGATTTTTCTGTGCTTTGCTTAGGGGAATGACTCATTCCCTTCATTCCATGGAATGCACGCCACTGATATATATATATATATATATATATATATATATATATATATATATTGCGACGGAACACGTCGTGTCTTTGCGACGTGCCGGCATTAATCAACCTTCGTCGGGTCAGGGCGTTTATACCCCACGAGAAGTGTTTCTGGCGTGGGTGTCACCGGGACTGTGCGGCGCTCCTGTCGCCGCTCCGTCGCCAGGCCCTGCCGGTTGGTTATCAATTGTTTTCAAGGATTCTCCCCCCCAGGAAATCCTAATTGGTTAGTGACAAGGGGATAACACAGTTCACAAGTTCTTTGAAATTTACTTCATTGACTGAAATAAGCTATACACAATTTACAATTCGCCGCGGGCAAACCACCGCTTCGCCGCGTGCTGACTATACACATTACATGCAAATTAATTCTACAAATCCTGCCTCCAGCTGGAGCTATCTGACTACTACCTTAGAAAATTAATCATTACTCTGATTTGGGTGGCAGTAAGCATCGCCTTCCACATTGAATCACATTTACAATAACACTTTGAATTAAAAAACTAATTTCAAACCCAAAATTGTCTGTATTAGTCTCTCCTGAATTATTAACAGTTTCTACCTTTGCGTCAATGTATGTGATTTTACGGGTACTCACGCTCGTTCTTCATAGGGCGACGAAATACCTCTACCAACCTCCCCTCTCTCGCGTTCCGGCGGGCGTCAGCTCGCCTACTAGCAGTCGGGACGGGCGGGGTGGATGACCTCGCCGGTTTCGCAGCCGCGCGGAGGGATGGGCTCCCGGCGCGCTTGCAGGGTAACGGCGGTGCTGATGGCGACCTTGCGATGCAAACGGCGAGTTGTCCCGTAGCGCCTCTCGTCCTCGCAGGATTCCGCGTTCCGGACCAGCTTCTCGGATGCACCTCCAGTCTTCTTTCTTCTCCCCCACGTGCAAATTACTTGTAAATTCAAAGAATTTGGACGCCGTTAGTCTTTGTAATTCATGTTTCTTCGAAGGCTTTCCGGTGTCGGGCGACTAGTTTTCGGCAGCCTGGGTGACAAGGCAGTGGCGTGGGGCGTCTGCTTTCACGCTTTTGCTGCCTCGGGAATTATGTAACTTCCCGGTGAGGCACAACTCCAGTCTCACAGTCCGGAATTCCTGTCCTCTCCGGAATCTTCCTCACGAATTAACTTCGATTAATAGTTCATTGAATAACTCTCTCGAAATCCGGTCCGCGTAGCTTTACTCCCGCGCACTTTCAGACATCTTGTTCCGTTGGAAACTTCTTACGAGGATACGTCTAGCCCCGTCGGAAATTGTTACGAGAGTACTCGCGTACGTCTTGCTTCGTCAGAAATTCTTACGATACTCCTAGCATACGTCTTGCTTCGTCGTAAATTTTTACGAGACTCTTTCCCTATGCAGATTGCCAGGATGCCTTTTCCATCCTCCCCTGGCGTGACCTGCACCGGCCAATGGCTAGTGTGGGTTTATCTGCCTTCCTCTTATTGGCAACCGTCGTTCCGGTCGCTTATCTTGAAAATAGCCGTCGCCTGCGTCACTCTCTGATGTCGACGGCGCGCGGTTTTCAAATTGCATGGGCTCTTATGGCGTGCGGATACAGCACGGATTTATCACGGGACGACTGGACTTCATCCATTTCGTCTCATATATATATATATATATATATATATATATATATATATATTTGCTATGAGTTTTGTCACCTCAGTGTAGAACATATAATGTAACTTTATTTATTATATATGGTTTCAGAGACGAAGAAATAGTGCAATTTTTGGTAAATAATCACATGGCAACACACGTGCATTCATCACCGTACTTGGTTGGCTTATATCTCGGATATATACTTCATCGTGTTAGAGGGAAGAAGGTGAATATGAATAAGGTAAGAAATATTTAGTAATTTGCAAAGGGTCGAACAAAATCAAAAACATTTTAATATTGAGGAATGTTGGTCTATTTGTTCTTTACCGCTTCCTTATGAAATGCAAAGGATATCCTTGGTTTTGTTACGGTTCTTATAGTTAACTTCAATTACTGCATTAAGGAAATATAAAAACTCTTTCTCGAAAGTCTATCTTTTATATTCAGTATCTGAGTTATATATGGGAGATAACTATTGAAGATTGAGGAAGAGACAATTCTTAAATAAAATATTGAGGATTTTTTCAAAATAAAAACATAAATTTCTTGAGCGAGTTATTTGGTAGCCATAGTGTTTTGCATAATATACGTAAATAAAATTGGACTGTCTTATATTTCAAATTAACTGCCTTTTTCACCTGCTAATCGATCTTCAATGTAAATAAAATTGGAGTGTCTGTCTGTGATTTAAAAAGAACTAGCTTTTCATGCTTATTTACATAATACATGCTTATTTAGATAACACTACATACCACACCACATGCCACATCACACACACATACCACATGCTTATTTAGATAATATTATTACAGTTTTATTCCTTTCTTGATGAAATTTTGTAAGTGTAACCTTAAAAGAAAGAGGAAGATTACACTGTCAGAAATTTCTGCATTTCTTTAATGTAATATGGATCAAAATAATTATCATGAACTCACATTAAATTTAATGTCCACATGTATTACAATGAAATTAGGGGGCAAAGCTTTATGGTCGTATCTGGAATGAATGATCTTCATGGACTTGTGATAATGAATATACGATATGATTGATGTAAGGCAGTGGAAACGGGAGAACCTTTACATTAAATCTATACTGATTATAATTTAAGCATTAAATTCAATGTACAATTATATTAAGCTCCTTTTAAAGGCACAAGAAACATAAATTTCATACACGTACTGTTCGAACAAGTTACTATACATATTATATTTCTATTTTATTTTTATTATATTCATTGAAGCACCTCGCAACCTCTGTTCCAATACTCGTGTTGCAATTAACGGAAGTGTATGTCACAACATTGCTTCTCTCAGCACCATTAGGCAACACTGATATTCTACGAACCGCGCCTGTTAACTGCCAGGCATCTTTCCGTTACGTAACACAAAGCATTCCAAAACTTTATTATCAAACATACCAATGACATAATTATTGTAATTAAAATTTATGTCCATTTTGCATATCTTATCTTGAATTACCTTACGTTACAGTAATCACAGATATATTATTTTGCTTATCTCAATTCTCATTGGACACCGCCATGTGTGCGCGCCTAATTGTCAATTATACAATATAAAGCATTTTAAGACATCACTGTCACTCACATTTGATGATACAATTATTACGATCAAAATTTATACCCGTTTATACATTTCATCTTAAATCTCCTTTATTTTATAATAATTGCAACCAAATTATTTGCTATCTTAATTCCCATTGGTTCCTGCTTTGAATTGGCGGGAAATCACGTCTTCCTCTCCCAGCGAACACAATCGTCCAGTAGTCTTCGTTAAAATGTTATGTGAAGCACTTCACGAGTCGGGGCTCCGCGCCACGCGTGTTATTACTGTGGGACATCACGTCCATTTTACTCGTTACTCAGTGAACAAGTTACTATCTTGCAACTTATAATGTTAACATTCCAGTCTGCAGTCAGTCTCAAGTGATGTGCCTCGCGACTCGGAACTTCGTGCCAGTGCGTGTTTCTCAGTGAAACTCAACTTGCTTATTATGCACTTTATTGTGTTAGTATTCAGTCACTCTGCATTCAGTCGGTACGCAAACCATTCCAGGACTCGGAATCCGCACTGATGCCTGTTATCATGTGTTACTCGTTTCTCCGTGAAACCCAAGCAGTTTACTTAATAACTTTGTACTCTTAATGTGCGACACAATTCACGTGATAATCTGCACATCAACCAAATGTGTTATTCCCTGAACCATCATGTGTTACTCGTTTCTCCGTGAAACCCAAGCAGTTTACTTAATAACTTTGTACTCTTAATGTGCGACACAATTCACGTGATAATCTGCACATCAACCAAATGTGTTATTCCGTGAACCATCATGTGTTACTCGTTTCTCCGTGAAACCCAAGCAGTTTACTTAATAACTTTGTACTCTTAATGTGCGACACAATTCACGTGATAATCTGCACATCAACCAAATGTGTTATTCTGTGAACCATCATGTGTTACTTGCTTCTCAGTGAAGCTTAAGCAGTTCATCTTGTAACTAGCACTGTCAATATGTGGCACAATTCACGTGACAATCTACACGTAACACACTTCATGTGACAAGAGCTTCTACAAGTTGGTTGATGCGTGTGAATGCTTAACTCCCCGCTTGTAACAAGGTTTTCAAGAGATCGATCTGCTCAAACAATGCTGTGGCCATCGCAGAACATCACTCATCACTCGATGGCAACCGATACTACAGCACCCTGTGTTCACTTCAAGATGATGCAATCTTATATGTATTGTATTTCATTTAGTGCATATGTCTCCATGCTCCGCACAGCTCAGTGCTAATGTGCTTCGCTATAATCCAATATGTAACTCAGTGTTGATCTGCCCAAATTAATTATATATTTTCTTGTGTTTATATGTTGTGTTTCATTATTGCACTCGGTGACAACTCACAAACCAGGCAACCTTTCCTGCCTTGAGCAATCAAAATTGGAGGGTGGTCCTTCATGAGCTATGGTAGTTTTTGTTGGAAGAGAGGTAATATCACCACAGTCCACTGCTCAAGCTCCTTCCAACACGTACATTTATATATTAATCTTTTTAGAATTTCACAGTGTGAGATTTCATAAAAATTACCCATATTCCCATTCCCTACAACGGTGAGCAAAATGTAAGTGTGGACTCTTTCATTTATTTGCAAATCCTCATATTTAAGAAATTTTGAGTAAATTAGCCAAAGCGAATTAAAACATTGGTAAGTACTTAAAATTCCTACCAATTACATTTTTATTGATTTCGAAGGCGGAACAAAGTTTCAGTAATATAAACTTGTATTGGAAGTTTGCAGTTTTTGTAAAATACCTGCTTTCAGTTGCACGTTCGAACGATGATGATAGTAGCGATAGCCATAGGGTCACCACTTCTAAAAAAAATGGGAAACCAAAAAAATTTCAGTGCTCTGGAAAAGTCAGGGAAAATGAGGGACTTTGTAGAAGAATCGTAAAATAATCTGTAAAATTTGACAGGGTTTGAAAACGTTAGTATAGCGTTAGTTTTTGCTCAATTTTTATTTGCCGAGGAAATATTGTTAATTTCTTTGTCACAGCGAATTAAGTAAGAGAACTGACCAATTAGTATCAGGGTAGCTTTAGTACTTTCTTTAAGTATTGTGAAATTACAAATGTTATTAAAAAATAAAAAAATCACTAGAAAACCAGGAAAAGTTGGGGAAATTTTTTCCAGAAAATGCATGGGCACGCTGAGAAAACATAGTAGGGCGGGCTGAGTGGGAACAAGGTGGACTGGGCGTGTGGAACGGGGCTGGGCAGGCCACAGCGGCTGAGGGCAGGGTAAAGCAGAGATACACCACACAGAGAATCAATTCTTTGACCTTTCTAATATTGGATTGTGAATCAACATCCAGGCAACGCAGGATAGTTAGTTTAAATGGTATAAAACCCAATTCAATTCATTAACGATTTTTTCTCTCAGCGGCAAGCTGTGGAACGGCTGAACGGATTTCAATAATTTTCAATGAAAATTCGTGTTTTATCGCGCATAATAGACTACTTTTTCTCAATTAAATAATCGCATTGCGTTTAAAACTTCGCGGTTTTTTCGCGCGACATTACACATGACTTTCTCTATACTACGCATGTTACTCCGTATGTACGTACGTATACGGGAAAGTAAAAGCACTTTACACTTGCCAATACCTTGACAACAATATCTCTAAACAACTCTATCTCAACCTGCAGATATTGGTTGCCCTTGGATGGATGGCTTGTGCGTCGATATTAGCAGTCGCCATTTTTTGGCCTTACATCACAGTTCAGAAGAACTACGATGACAACTTCCTGGAATACGCAGCCAACCCCGCCATCTCCCGCTTGTTCTGGGGGACCGCAGTAGCCTGGATTATCTTCGCCTGCCACACGGGCTATGGAGGTTTGCCGCGCTTTCATATTTGGCACATTTCATATTTGCTATACTGCGATTTTTCTAACTCTGCCCCTCAAGCCCCTATGGCCACGATGGAATATCACACGGCATTTCGCATCTTTCTCCGTCATGACGCTAGAAGTCGCAAGATCCCAAGCACTGTTTGATACGATCGCGATCATTCGATATCTGGCGGCACGTATGAAAACGTCGCGAAATATCGTGATATATTCCATCGTGAAGACGGGCCATGAGGACCAAAGTTATGAAAATCGCAGTATAATAAAAAATAATACAATCCACAAATAGAAACCCCGTTATAAAGACTAAAATAAAACAAATCGAAGTGTGAGAGACGCTTCAGGACATACACTAAATTGGTGAGGAGGCAGCCAAATGAGTCACGTAAAGGAAGAGACAGTCTCCCTTACAGGGATGAGTGATCACTTAAGGGCCCACTTGAGCACTGTTTATGAATAAGATTCGTTCATACAAAGGAAACACCAACCCGAATTCGGCCATATGAATATCTGTCCCAATTATTTACACTTAATGAAACTATGTCCGTAAGATGATGTTGCTGACGATATTATTATTATTATTATTATTATTATTATTATTATTATTCCATTACATCACGGCTAAAGATGTTATGAGTCGGCTGAATATAAAATCTACTCCAGGTTGCAACCAGCTACCTAAGGAGCAGATCCGGTGACTATCAGTGCCTCTACAATACTTTACGCAAAATGTGGGCTGTTCCAAATAAAGCAATTTCTTGCACTTCCCAGTCTTTTGAATTACCGGGGAGTTTAGACAAGTTCTTACTCAAATTTTGCGGAACAAATCCCAGAGCTCCGATAACTATCGGGACGACCTGTGCTTTTACGCCCCACATTCGGCTGATCTCGATTTCCAAACTCTTGTATTTAAGACGTTTCTCTGCCTCCTTGGTAACGACGTTTTGATCGCAAGGTACAGCAACATCGATAAGTAAACACGATTTTTTCGCCAAATCCCGGATAACTATATCCGGTTTGTTTGCCGCTATCGTGCGATCAGTTTGAATTTGTTGGTCGTACAATATCGTACACAATCCAACAGACGTCACCGGTTTCGGTGAGTGTTCGTACCACTTGGGGCATGTGTTTGGAACTTCGAGGGCGGTACAGATCTGCCAGTGGAGGTAGCTACACACCCTGTCATGTCTTTTCAGGTATTGCGTCTTTGCTAGGATTGGACAAGCTGAGACAATATGATCAATGGTTTCTACTTGCTCCAGGCAAATGCGGCATTTATCATCTTGAGAAATTTTGAGAACCGCTTTATCATAATGTCGTGTTCTCAAGGCCTGATCTTGGGCAGCTATTACAAGTGCTTCCGATTCTGACTTCATTCTTCCCCTTTTAAACCACATAAATGATTGATCTTTATTGATCTGCACCTTGTCCATTCTTTTTAGGTATTGTCCGTGGAGTGGTTTGTCTCTCCACGATTTTTTTAACATTTTTTGTGCCTCACACTTCATGTTTAGCAGCATCAGAAGTTCAGTGTCTGTGTTATTCGACATGTCTTGCCTAGTTTTCTTCGCAATGCTTCTTGCTACACTAGCAATGCCTCTGTTTCCCATTCTTCGGTCAGATTTCATGACCTGCCTCATTAGAGGGTCATCTTGATGGCTGACTACATACTTCCCCAACCCGACTATTGCGTTGTGCCAGGAGGCCTCAATTTGTCTGAGGCCTCTTCCTCCTTCCTTACGTGACACATAAAGTCTATGTATCGAGGGTGGGAAACATGATGCATTGTTAGCAGTTTTCTTGTTTTTCGATCCATGGTGCGAATTTCATGCTCAGTCCAGTCCACTAGTCCAAAACTGTATTCGGCTACAGGTACCGCCAAACTACCTATTGCATATATTTTATTTCTGGAATTCAGAGCGGACTGCAGGACCAGTCTCACTCTCCTCTAATACTCCCTACGAATTCTCTCTTTCATTCTGTCATTCGAGATGGTTTCACATTCTTCAATGCCCAGATATTTGTAAGTTTTACCTGGCTCAAGATCTTGAATCACAGTGTGCGTATCAATTTCAATGTTCTCAGACGTTGTGAGTTTGCCTCTTTTTAAATTGATTTTTGCACACTTGTCAAGACCAAACGTCATGCAGATGTCATTGCTAAAGTCATTCATGACAGCATTTGGGAGAGAATCACTTCATTCTTAGCAAACATTATTATTATTATTATTATTATTATTATTATTATTACTATTATTATTATTGTTAACAACAATAATGATGATGTGTTACGTAAAACTTTGTTTTGAAATGCTTATCAAAATTAATTTTTATTTAAATTATTTGTATTTTGCAGGGCTACTTAACCGATTTCTCAACTGCTATGCTTTTCGGGTGCTGAGTCGCATTTCGTACTCTACAAATATGGCACATTTCATTTTACTGCTTCACAACTCTGGTCGTAGAAGAGTGCCTGTTTGGTTCGATCTGTTTTCTTGGGTAGGTATCATCGAACATCTAAAGTTTCGTTTATCAATAGTTGCTCAATTATCGGGCGAAATTTTTAAAGTTGCAACAAAACAGTTACATTTTGGAAATAGAGTGAAAGGAAATGAAATCTTCTGACAACATAGTTTTCTGTAGATAGTGTCATTTCGTACAGAGCCATCAGTCGTAAAAGTAACTGGCCAAGGCTCCGAAGTTAATTAATTAACCCATAAGCCACGATGAATGACATTGGGAATTTTTCTGTTGACAAATTAATTACATACTAGTGGTGCCACAGCATGGCACAGACTTTCCCGTATTAGTTTTCTATTTCCTTTGGTCGAGGCTAGCTATTCGGATTTGACACATACTCTTGCCAGCTGCCATCTATCGATGCCCAAACTTCATTTTTTTGACATTTTCTAAACTTTTCTGTTTCCTAATGGTAGAACGGAAATATTATTTTAAGAATCTTAAAGAACTGAACAACCTTGTCTTCCATGGCAATTTTCTTTGAAAACTTGCGAAAATGGCGATTAAAACCTTCTCTAAATGCGAAATTTGAAGTTCTTTTTCACAGGAAATGTTCGAAAAAACTCCATTAGAAGTAATTAAAAGCACTTACACTCACAAATACAATTGTGTTTACGAACTGCAGGAAATAAACGTATTAGAGGTGTGGGAGATCTTTCAAAAAATTACATTTGTGTAATTTTGGGAAAAAACAAAAAAAATTCCCAAAATGAACTTAACGTCATATTAAAGAGTGTAATTAAAGTATAATTACACACTCTTTAATAATAAACGGATAATTAATTATCCGTTCGAAAAGTTTGAAAAAAGTTTTGGAGCCTTTTTTGAGAAAATGTAATTAAAGCGTTTCTGAAAATGCGGAATTTTGAACAAGTATTCACAGAAAACCGTTGACTTTATATGAAACTATTTAAAGTACGTGTTCTCATAAATATATTAACGTGACTAAATCGCCGCTAATGTAAATATTAACGACGTTGAAGACAAATAAAAGAAACAACATTTTTGAAATTTTTGAAAAACCAATGGAATAGAGCAATATGTCTTTAATGTCATTACGTAGAGTCCATTTAATACTATCTCTACCAAAAGTTGAAAGAAAAAATTTGGAGCGGATTTGACAAATCTTGTTTTGCTTATTTTTTGAGATAGACATATTGTTCCCAATATTACGCAAAAACGACTAAAATTTGCAAAAAAATATGCATATCTTTAAGGAAAGGACTCAAATTCGAAAACAAATTTCATTTGGAGGAAAAGTATCTTCAATTTTTTTCGTTTTAGGAACACGCGGAAAAAATGAATCTTTATGCAATTTTCGAAAATCGGACCTATAATACCTTCATTCTGTTCCTACTAATGTTGGGCGCTGGCGGACGGACGGACGGATGGACAGATAGATGGATGGACGGACGGACGTTTAAAAAAAAACACTTTTTCGGTATCAGAGTACTCCGAAATGCGTATTTCCATAAGTCTCGAAATAGATTTTCCGCAGCATTACATAACTTTTCCTATACTACGTAATATTTACTCGGTATAGTATACGTATGAATATGGGAAAGTAAAAATATATATAAAGTATTGTTCATCCTAAACCTAGATTATTTTTTCAGCTCCAGGCCTTCTTAGCGGATTATGGATTTGGCACGATGCTGGGTGTTATTGTCTTTCTGATGTTTGAGTCGCCCATCTATTTGGTGTCGCGACTTTTTCTTTTAAAAGGTAAGCTCTAAATAACTTCAAGTCCTCCCTCAAAAGTAAATTAAGGTACATTAATGCACGATGAATAATTTACAAAAATATTTGCTTCTTCTTGAATCGTTCAATAGTTTTGAGTTGATTACGATTTCAAGAATTTCGCTAGGCCTTTATACAGTTTATTTGCATACAAAGTCTGAAACTGGTGGTGCTACAGAATAGCGCAGACTTTCCCGTATTAGTTTTCTATTTCCTTTGGTCTCGGCTACCTATTCTGACTTGCCACATACTCACTCTTGCCATTCTCATACCATCGTCGCTTAAAGAACATCTTATTAACATTTTCTTAATTTGCCGGTTTCGTAACAGTAGAACGGAAATATTATTTTAAGAATATTAAAGAACAGTAAAACCTCTTTCTACATGCCAATTTTCTCTGAAGAAATTGGAGCCATTTTTAAGAAAATGGCGTTTAAGCGCTACTTTAAATTTGAAATTTGAAGTTCTTTTTCACAGAAAACTTTTGAGTTTTCGAAAACATTAATTAGAAGTCATTTTAAACACTTTAACTCAGATTTTAATTGTTTTTGGCGTTAAATACATTAATTAATAAAAGGAACTATAAACATTACCATACTATTTACTAATCTTCATGAAAAAATGTTAATTTTTTCAAAAACACTTATGAGAGCTGAAACTAGTGTATTATTCAGAAGACTTCTTGAATCATTTATTAGCAATTCAAGTAGTTTTATTTAAAATATTTTGATAAAATGAATCCAATCCTTGTCAATATAAATTGCAATGATTTCTGTGCATAATCTGAAATTTCTGTGCCAGATTCCTGTGAAACAGAGCTTCAATTATCGCAGAGTAGCGCTTAAACGCCAAAAAAATTGGCTCCAAATTTTTCAAAGAAAGTTGTCATTTGGGACGAGGTTTTACTGTTCTATAATATTCTTTAAAATATCCGTTCTATTAAGAAACCGAAAAATTAAGAAAATGTAAAAAAAGAATGCAGTTTGTGCGGCGTTAGATAGCAGCTGGCACCTCCGAATAGCTAGCCGAAACCAAAGGAATTAGAAAACTAAAACGGGAAAATCTGTGCCATTCTATAGTACTACTATTTTTTTAATTGAAAATATTGCACGCAATATTGCGCGAAAACTACTAAAGTTTTCAAACAAATGTGCATGACCTTAATAAAAGAATTCAGAGAACAAATTTTATTTCAAGGAAATCAATTGAGTTTTGTAGTTGTAGGAAGACGCCGAAAAAATTAAAATTTTGCAGAAAATAAAAATTGGAGGGGCTATTTGCACATCGCCATGAGCTCATTGGTTAATTACACCTAATTATTTTTCAGAAGGCTCCACGGCAAGAAAGTTAATATTTTGATTGTGTTTTTGTCAATCAGAAAATCGATTTTAATACTGCGGAGAGCTATAAACTAAATGGAAATGTTACTAATTTCGATTGTTTTAAAATGCATATTTCTTTCCAGGTTTTGCGAAGACCCTGCCTCCTTCAGTGCATATTATCAATAAAAACAAGAGAGATTGAATGAAATTGTAACATCGAACAATAAACAATACGAGAGCGTAGGCTTCCGCGGCCGGAGTCAATATTAAGTTGGCTGTCCGGGTGACGCCGCGTCCATGGCAAAGGTGCCGACGTTTCGGTCGCCATTCTGCGACCTTCCTCAGGGCGTAATGCGATGGCATTACGCCCTGAGGAAGGTCGCAGAATGGCGACCGAAACGTCGGCACCTTTGCCATGGACGCGGCGTCACCCGGACAGCCAACTTAATAATAAACAATACAATTATTTTTTCGATGTCCTTCATTGTCTTTAGTACCATCAATTGTATACATAAATCGAGATGACTTCATTTTCGAGGGTGTCTATATTTGATTGGTTATTTTGGGGAAATACGAATGTCAAATAAAATAAAGCACAATAAATATAGCCGAAGCATCCCACATTCATCATGATCTTTAACTCTTTTACTCTGCTACTTCTACTGCACTAATGAACGGTTACTAATTGAATCATCGTCTCCTATATTATTTCAGTAGAATATCTTCCCTTTGCGGCTCTCATAGGCAACCAATCTTTATAAATGAGGTCTCTAAAGAAAGAAAAGTTCACGGACACATGACGAATTGAATTTTTACTATAAAAATTTGAAGGACTTGTTGAAAAAGCGCATCTAAATATTAATTTCAAATGCAACCCGCAACACACGACAGCATTGTCAAACTATATACAGTTAAATAACTCTTAAACGAAGAATTCTGAGACTTTAAAACTTAAAATTTTGGCTTTAAAGATTCGTTTTTCACACTGTAATCTACAGGACGAGAAATTTTTGGACATTCTATTAAATTTTTGCCGATTCGGCGATTATCGCCAATTCCACCTATATTTCAGTCCTTGATGCCGGAGACCATTATTTTTGTGACGTCACACTCAGAAGGCTTAGATTCCGTCCTAATATTTACGCTTTTTATGTACAACGTATTTTGCGCAGACTGTTATTTATCATTGATGTTCTACGTCAAAAAGATGAAAGAAACAATATTGGCAAATAATGGACGAATGGGTACAGTTAAGTGAGAAGACTGTCTAGTTAGGTATGGTTTGTGTTTTAACTGTGCCAATATATTCGTTATCGGCAATGATTCGGCCAATTGTTCAAGTCAGCGAGCTTCGTCATGATATTGCATTGAAAAAAATGGAAGATAATACTTTCCCTACGGTGATTAGTAATTTCGACAAATTAATTTATAACTTTTACAACTGAGCATTTTCACGAAAACTAGGATAAATATTCTCATTGCACATTCAGTGCTGTAAATGCTATTTTGAGCAGCTTAGTAAAATATCTAAATATATGCAAGCAAGTTAAATTTATTATTAAAAGATGGCTTTATAAATCATTGAACAACAGTGTTACAGATACATTGCTGATTTGTCTGCTTTCTGCAGTATTTTGTGTTCTATTACCCCTCATGGATACAAAATTCTGAGGAAATCGGGATATGTTGTCTTTCCACAACTACGAACAGTAAGAGCAAGCAGAAGAGAATATTTTCAAGTGTGCTAAGGAGAAATTCAAAACATTGCAGGGATCAGATTGTATAGTTTCATTAATGTTAGATTGAATTTATATAAAATCTTCCTTAAACAACAAAGGTGGAAATAAAGTTGGCACAGCATACTATAGACCAGATGCTGCTACTTCAACTCATGTTTTATTGTTTATATTTTACACATTCCCCTCCTGTAGTATTTAGAAGTATAGACGAGTTTTGTTGCTCACACGCGACGAATTTAAAAAATAGAATTTCACGGAGACGAGATGAATAGCACTTGGTCTTTAAAATCTGAGGGATTTATTAAAAAAAACATCTAAATATTCACGTAAAATGCAATCTGCAACATTCGAACAGCTTTGTTAAAATTTATTTAGTTAAATATCTCCTAAACAAAGCGTTCTAGGGGATTAAAATCTAGAAATTTGAGGTCGATGAAAACACGTTCCTCGCACCGTAACTTATAGGCCGAGAGCATCTTGGACATTAATTACTGAAATTGTTTACTGATATTCGAGGCGATTGAATTGTACGGGTATACCTCTAAGTTCGGTCATAAAGTCAAATAATGTTCCAAGAAGTAGGGTTGAACTTGCCTGATCCTGTATTTTGCAAGGACAACTTTACATAACTTTCTTAAGAGTAAAAATCTTTTCTAATATTTTTGTGACTATCAAGGAGAGCGAAAAGCTTACTGTCAAGCAAGGTTGTATAATTACTTCAAATGTTGTTTTTAAGGAATTGCTGTGAATTGTTCCAAGATGATTTGCCAATAACACTGAATAATCCTTTATTCAAAATTTGTTTCAAACAATTTTATAATTTGTATTTGATAACTTCGAATGTAACTGATGTAACTTCCAATGTACTAATAGAAAAAAGTACATTGGAAGTTACCTTGATAATTTTTTAAACAAATAAATAAGTTTTGTTAACAATAACTTTCCCCCTTAATATAGAAATGGATCAGGATAGAGAAGAGGGTGGAGTTTAAAATGCCAGAGTTCTCGCATTTTAATAATTCATATCCCATTTTACACGTTAAGAAAATTAATACAATGAAATGGGTGAGTAGAAGTATACAACACTTTACTTAAAACTTGTCATGCTAAATCCAAACATTCACAGTTCAATGAAAGTACAACCTGCGCTATTTTTATAATTGCACTTTCGATAAAAAATTTGGAGAAGTTTTTAAGAAAATGAGTTTTTTTAATTGCCTACTACGTTTCAACTCCAAATTACGGGAAAATTACCCATATTTTTGAAAACTTAAATATGACCTTATTTAAAGACATGAGACGAAAAACAGATTTCATTAATACAGAATCTCAAAATTAAGAAAGAATAACATTGTGCTTGAAGGAAGATCCTGAAATACTTCTGAACTTTTGCAATTTTCGAAAATTAAGAGAGAACAACGAAAATGATATTGTACCATTTCTACAAGTGGCATTGGCTCTGTAAGATGAAAAATTTTATCCAAGAATTTGAAGCTTAGAAGCTTTTAAAATTGTTACGGCTTGATAGAATGGATCGGCAAAAATCAAAATATACGTTTCAATTCGCAGGGCCAGAAGTTCGGTGAATTCCATTTGGAAATACCAATGTTACGAAAAACCGTCTCAACTATTTAGGCACTATCGTTTACCAAATACGGAGGGGCGAAAACAAATGTTTCGCCTTAAACCAATTTCTCGGTATTGGGCCCACAAAACGTGGAATCTGGCTACACTACGTGCTAGAGAAAGTAGTTTCCCCAAAATGGGAACACTATACATCCACGTTTTCTGTATCAGGGTCTCACAATACGCTTTTTTCTCGCAAATATTCATCACTTTCCGCCAAACGGTCATGATTCAAAGACAGAAAGAGAATATGATTATTAGTTAACAATACATGTTGATCGAATTGTGAATGAAGCCAAGAATATGATATAGTTTAATTCATGAACATTCCAACTAGTTCATGAAGGATAATCAACTGAATGTAACTGTATTTCTTTGTAATAAATGAATGAGTTGTGTTTGTTTTTCACATCTGACTTTCAATGCTTCTTCTCCTCAAACATAAGCCCGTTCACGAGCATGAACATCTGACCTTAGATCCTCATAGCCTATAATACAAATAATTTGTTTTTCGCATTTACCATTGGTTCGAATATGCACGAAGTGAACAAAAATATCACGAATATCACGAAGTGATCCGTACACTTCCAAATACATACGTTTTTCATTTTAGGTGCATTGTGCTGCCACTAGGTGCATTGTGCTGCCAAGTATTTCATATCAACGACCGCAGTAGTCATTAGACATCGTGAGAGAGCAGAATAGGGCGCTCCGCAGAACTCACGAACTTCGAATGTGATCAGGTGATTGAGTGTCACATGTGTCAGAAGTCTGTACGCGAGATTTCCACACCCCTAAACATCCCTAGAGCCACTGTTTCTGATGTAGTAGTGAAGTGAAAACGTGAAGGCACACGTACAGCACAAAAGCGTACAGGCCGACCCCGTCTGTTGACTGAGAGACTGCAGACAGTTGAAGAAGGTCGTAACGTGTAATAGGCAAACATCTATCCAGGCCATCACACAGGAATTCCAAACTGCATCAGGATCTACTCCAAGTACTATGACAGTTATGCGGGAGGTGAGAAAACTTGGAGTTCGTGGTCGAGCGGCTGCTTATAAGCCACATATTACGCAGGTAAATGCCAAACGACACCCCGCTTGGTATAAGGAGCGTAAACATTGGACGATTGAACAGTGGAAAAACATGGTGTGGAGTGACGGATCACGGTACACAATGTTGCGATCCGATGGCAGGATGTGGGTATGGCGAATGCCCGGTGAACATCATCTGCCAGCGTGTGTAGTGCCAACAGTGAAATTCGCAGGCGATGGTGTTATGGCGTAGTCGTGTTTTTCATGGAGGGGGGCTTATACCCCTTGTTGTTTTGCGTTTCACTAACACGGCACACGCCTACGTTGATGTTTTAAACACCTTCTTGCTTCCCACTGTTGAAGAGCAATTCGGGGATGGCGATTGCATCTTTCAACACGATCGAACTCCTGTTCATACTGCATGACCTGTGGCGGAATGGTTACACGACAATAACATCCCAGTAATGGACTGACCTGCACAGAGTCTTGACTTGAATCCTATCGAACACTTTTGAGATGTTTTGGAACGCCGACTCCGTGCCAGGCCGAAACCGACCTACATCGATATCTCTTCTCAGAGCAGCACTCCGTGAAGAATGGGCTGCCTTTGCCCAAGAAACCTTCCAGCACCCAATTCAAAGTATGCCTGCGAGAGTGAAAACTGTCATCAAGGCTAAGGATGGGCGTCGAATGAATTCCATAATTGCGGATGGAGGGCGCCAAGAACTGGTATGTCATTTTCAGCCATATGTCCGGATACTTTTGATCACTTAGTGTTAGTGTGTGTGAGTGTGTATTCGATCTGAGCGGTAGCACGGGTCACATAGTCCGTCGGGCCGTCGAACAAAGAATGAAATTTTTTTTTTCTTGATTTCCTTAAAAATGGGAAATCAAGGATTACGGGTGAGATTCTTGTTTGCGTTCTCGCGCTCTTCCAAAGAAAAGAAATGCAAATGCATTTAAAAAACAAACAGTAACATTTAGTAACTAGCTATAGTATACACGGGTGTCTATCATCCTCCTGACATGTCGTCAGAACTAATGTCACACATTCATCATATCATTCCCAAGGTGAACAATACATAAGGGCTTCCTGTGCTCCAAAAACAAATGAGTGGTGCTCCCAAAGTACATACGTTCTCGCAATGTTTCTAAATGCTCCGCAATATTATACTACATAAACCAGCAAAAGGATTTGCAACGGGACATTTATTTCCGCTCCGAGAGACGATCTCAAATACTCAGAGTTAACATGCCGGCATTCATACCACTGCGCCACATACGCACGCATGAAACGAACTCGCGCCGAGGCATAAAAATATATAAACCCGATTCTTTTAAAGCACAACAAATAATTCTGGACAAGGTATAAAAAATTCCACCATAGATACAGTTTTTCCTCTCTCATTCAAAGTCAAATTCAACACGGAATGCTATCAAAGCATATTCATTTTTGCATTGTTTCTCAATGCTCCGTAATAACATACACCTACATCAACCAACAAAAGTGTTTTCAACCAGCAATATTTTTTTTCATTCCGACACCCGAACCCAATTCCTCAGAGTTAATGTGCTAGCACTGATACCAGAATGCCATACAAGCGCAGTTGATAATTCGTTGTTTCCCGGCCCACGATTACATAACTTCCTCTTCTATGAAGTATTCGTGAAGCGAGAAAGTAATAATGATTTCGGAACCGTTCGGGATATGTAAGTTGATCGCATACATTCTGGTTATATTGTATTTCAATTTAATGTTGAAATCCTCATAATTTTACTTAAATATGTTTATACGGATGCACACAGATAACGATTGATTTGACGTGACATACGTTTCAGAAATCGAATAACAGTTGATAAAAATGCTTCAAAGTTGCAAATTGGAAAAGTATATACAGACACGTCCTGTAGAGGAAGTGATGCAAAAGTGGAAACCCTGTTTTAATTTATTTTAGAACTACTTTGCTTATAGAAGGATTTTTTCTAAATTCTGGAAAAAATTCCACGAACATGTTATCAACAATAACCACTTTTTATTTTATGAAAAGCATTACGTGTAATAATTGTTATTAATGAATTGCCACTTTGATTAGATTTTAAAAATGTGCTGGTAATATGGAAACATTTGTTTTCTGGTTAAAACACAACCAAAAAATTAAATATCAGAACATATAGTTTCTATACATTGCAAAACCAACGCAAAGGCTTAAAAATAGAACTTTTTAAATAAAATGTTCCCTTTCAAAGTCACAAATGTACTGCTCATTTTCACACCCAGATCACAACGTACGGCACCATGACTCACAAAGCAAGCATCTAATCCAAAGTTCCCCTCGAACAGCATGTGAAAACGCCTCTCCTCAAAAAATGCAAATGGTGTCATCTTTTTCTGCTGGCATTTTACCCATAGGCATCTCCATAACTGATTCTCCTGAGGATATTGAATAGAGAATATATATCTTTTCTTTAAGTTCAAGTTTTCTTTTGCAAGGTTTGGGTTGTTTTTTCCCGTTCCCTTTCGGAAGAATTTGTTCGATTGACCAATAATCGTCCTCGGCTTCTGAAACAGGCGCAAAGACGTTTCCACATTTCCCCAGTGTTGCGCTTCCACATTACCAGCATCGCCATACTGAACTACGAAGCGAAAACTACGCTACATTTTCAAGCTAGGAATTTACTTAAGGCTAAATGTACTGAAAAAGACTTGTAGGAAAATTCAATAGATCGCAGCACTATCAGAAGGAATTTACCGATAACTTCTGAACAAATCGTCCGATTTTCGATCTGCAAACGGCATTTGACTCCTGTTTATAATAGAATTTACGCTACGAAGTCCTTTTTCCAAAAAAACTAGCATACACTCGATTTTTAATTTTTTTCTCGTACTTCCGGGAGCAATTTCAAAAATGTGGGCTTATAGCGCGATGGCGACAAGCTTCCAACGCCGTGTCAAACATGCAAATCGGATAAATAGGAGCGTCGGAAAGTCGAATATCGAAAAACACCTCACCCCACTCCCCCTTCCCCTTCCTCGCCGCCGGGACATCCGCCCCATGTGGGCGGCGCGGCGCGACCCAGCCGGCACGAGCGACGAGCTGCCCGGCGCGGCGCGGCGACGGACGAGAAGGCCGAACTTTCGGCGGCAGCAAGCCAGGCACCCCGTCACTTCCTTGATGCTTCCGTCACTTCGCATCGCAATATTTTTCCCCTACATACGAAACTAGTGATGCTATAATAGGGGCAAACGGTCTCGTATCATCTTTAATAGTAGTATAAAAACTATTATCTTATTCATATATTCCGTCTTCCTTCCAATACCATCATAAGAATGTCTGAGGTATCACTCAAAACTCCGATCGCGATTTGGAACTGATTTCAAAAAGAAAATTGAACTAATTGTGTAAATATCATCCATATTCCATCTCCTCACATCGCATTTGAGATATATTTTTTTTCTAAGATCTTCCATTATCATTTCACTACCGGAAAAAACAAGCAGAGATAACGCAAGAGCTCTTTTATCCCATGAGTCGATTTTTCATTTCAAAACGGCGTTTGTCACCTTGATAGAATTCACATAGTTAATCCCCTTTTCCAAGTAAAATAGCCGAATCGAATTTTTAATACGTGTTCGTACTTTAGGACAAATTATAATTAGTGGTGCAACAGATTGCACATACTTTCTCATAGTAATGTATTCTAATTTCTTTCGTCTGGGCCAGTTTTACCATCTTGCCCCATCTTCTTGTCAGCGGACATTTATCGCCGCCCAAAATACATTTTTTGAATTTTTCTCATTTTTCAGCTTCTTAATGGTAGATGCGAAATATTACTTTTAGGATATTAAAGGGGAGTAAAACTTCGTCTTATATAGCAATTTTCATTGATAAATTTGGAGCCGCTCTTAAGAGAATGGCGGGTAAGCGTTACTGTAAATGCGAAAATGGCAGCTTCGGAATTTTCACAAGAATCTTACGAGTTTTCGAACCCATTCATTTGGAGACACATAAAGCACTTCTATTCACAAATGTAATAATGGATAAAAATTTCTGGAAATGTGAATATTAATGGCGTGAGAGACATTTAAAAAATACATTTGTTTATTTTTTGAAAAATCAAAAAAATACAGCCAAATTCATTTTATGGAAACTTAAAGAGTGCAAACAGCATTCGTACGAAAAGTTTGAAGAAGCAATTTGAGAAAATGGTGTTTGAGCATTTGTGCAAATTCGGAAGTTTCAGTTCATTTTCATAGAAAACATCTGAGTTGTCGAGGAACTTTTAAGACATAATGTAAAGCACATGTACTCGTATAAGTAATAATGTGAACAAATCGCCGTTAATGAACATATTTACGAAATTAAAGGCTAGTCAAAGACTTACATTTTTGTAATTTTTGAAAAAACAAAAGAATAAAGCAATATGGCGTTTATGTAAACTCAGAGTACATTAGACACTATCCTTTCCAAAATAGTAATGAAAAATATTGGAGTCGTTTTTGAGAAAATCTTGTTCTAGTAATTTTTTAGAATTGCACATATTGCACTCCATATTGCGCGAAAACTACTAAAAATTTCAAAAAATGTGCATGACCTTATTGAAAGAACTAAGTATGGAGAACAAATATAATTTTAAGGAAAAATTTCTATCTTCAATTTTGTAGTTGCAGGAAGACGCCGAAAAAATTGCAAAATCTTTTGCAATTTTCCAAAAAACAGAGTCAGCAATGAAAATAAGACCTATGCCATCTTTAGTGTATTTTACTTTATTCTTACAATTAAATTAAGGAAAGCATTTGGAGTAATTTTTTATTGATTGTTAGTGATATCAGGCGCGTCACCTACTGTGGTCATTAGCGTAAGTGCAATGCATGTTTATTTCATCGTGAGGTGGAAGAGATGTTCCCCGCTGGATGGCGAGATCCGGCGCCGACCTTCCGTTCACTAGCGGGGCTTCCCCAACCAGGTATCTGCCACCAGCGGGGCACCACCCCAGCCGGGACAAGCTCTAAATCACCGACACCGACCTGTCGGCTTGCCGGGTTCTTTCTTAACAAGGTATCTCCCACCAGCAGTGCACGGCCCACAGCCGGGACAAGTTACAATCCTCCCACTGGTCTCCCAGCTTATGTGGTAGTGTTGTGCAAGTTAGTGTAAGTGTGTGTGTGTGTGTGTGTGTGTGTGTGTGTGTGTGTGTGTGTGTGTGTGTGTGTGAAGATAGGACAAGGAAGAGTAGGGAAAGATCGCGCGCGGTCTGTTTGTTAGGGTATTGCTTCGGCATTCGTTTGGTGTTGATTGGAGAAACGACGGAAAACTTCCAATCAGAGCAGCCGGTCGCTAGAATTTTCCTCCAGACATCGGCTGAATTCGATCTAGCTGACAAGCTAGTGTCGAAAATCCTGCCACCGTCGGGACTCGAAACCAGGACCTCTCGGTCAGAGGCGTTGCAGTGACATCAGTTGATGCACTGAGACACTTATCCTGGTTGACATTTTCGAGAAAATGTTAAAAATGTCCCTGGGGCTTAATATAAAGTATCTCCAAAAATTAACGAATGTTTTTGAAAATCGCAGAACTTCGACTCAGATCAGATCAACAGGGGTTTATTCGGTTGAGCAAAAATTCTACACATAGGTTAGGTGCTAGTGGTGTTCATATAGGCCCGGACAGACAGACAGACGGACGGACGAACGGACGTTAAAAAGACAAAACACACACACCCTTTCGGTATCAGAGGACCCCAAAACGTGTACATCCGTTGAAATCTCGAAATAGATTTTCCGCAGCATTACATAACTTTGTGTAGATTACGTACACGAGAAAGTAACTAGTGGTGCTACAGAATGGCACAGTCTTTCCCCTTATTAGTTATCAATTTCCTATAGTCTCGGCCAGCTATTCGGACTTTGTCGTAGTAAAATTTTCTATTTTATTGGCATGGGCTAGCTTTCTGCACCATCTTGCCACCTGCCATTTAACGCAGCCCAACATTTTTTTAGGTTTTCTCAATTTTTCGGTTTCCTAATGGTAGATTCAAACTATTGCTTTTAGAATATTAAAGAAGACTGAAACCTTGTCCTTTCTGACAATGTTCATTCGTAAACGTGAAACCGTTTTTATGAAAAGACAGTTTAAGCATCTATGTCAATGCGAAATAGGAAGCCCTTTTTCACAGGAATCTTGAGAGTTTTTAAAAACTTTATTTGAAGATATTTTAAGCTCTTCCACTCACAAATGTTTACTAATCGCTGCAATTGTGCATACAAGGCATGCGAGATATTTAAAAAATACATTTGCGTAAATTTTAAAGAAAAACAACAATGAAATAATACAAAAAAACATTTTTCTTGTTTCCTTAGACAGTGCATTTCGCACTATACGTACAAAAAGTTTGAACAAAAAATTTGGAACCGTTTTTCAAAAAAACAAATTGGCGTTTGAGCGTTTCTGAAAATGCGCAATTTCGAGTTAATTTCTAAAGAAAACTTTTGAGTTTTCGAAAAACTTTAAATGATATGATTTAAAGCGCATGTGCTCATAAATGTAATAATGTGAACAAATCACCGATAATGTAAATATAAACGACATGACAGGCTAATCAAAAAGTTTCATTTGTGTAATTTTCGCAAAAACAAAATAATAGAGCAAAATAGCGTTTATGTCATCTCTTAAAGTACATTTCGCACTATCCCTACCAAAAGTTTAAAGAAAAAAATTGGAGTAGGTTTTGAAAAAATCTTGCTTTGTTATCTTTTAAAGTTGCATATATTGCACACAAGTTTGCGCCAAAACTACAAAAATTGTTTTAAAAAATGTCCTGAACTTAATGAAAGAACTAATTACGCACAACAAATTTCTTAGGAAGGAAACATCTCTATCGTCAATATTGTAGTTGTAGGACAACGCCGAAAAAATTCAATCTTTTGCAATTTTCGAAGATTCACAGTTATCAGTGAAAATCGGACCTAAGCCATCTTTATAAGTGTATTTTATTTCATTTTTACGAGAAATATAAAGAAAAAATTTGGAGCCATATTTGAGAAAATTTTGAAAATATCAGGGGGGATTCGTGTAATTAATCTCCAAAAAGTAATGCACGGTTTTGAAAATCGCAGAGCTTCGACTGACAGTAGATGGGCAGCTTTTTCTTTTTTTTCAGTTTGGAAAAAATGCAGTGTAAACGCTAGTGTTGTTCACATACACCAGCGACACGGACGGACGTTTTTCCGTCAATCAATTTTTCGGTATTAAGGACCCACAAAACATGGATTACTCCACCAGTTACAGGAAGTAATTTACTATAAGGCAACAGGATTTATCCACATTTTCGTTACCAGGACCCGGCATTGAGAGTTTTCCTGCGCACGATATAACCTTCTCTTCGTACGAAGATTGAGAAGAGAGAAAAAGTAAAATAAATGTTCACAATTTGAAATACCATTAATAAAATATTAATTATATCGAATTTAAAAGTAACTACTTCTTCTCAGACATTCTTATGATGGTATTCGAAGGAAGACGGAATATACAGGTTGTCCAGAAGCTCCCGTTACAAAAAAATACCCCAAATTCTGTGTTGCACGTCATGAAAAATGGCAGGTCCAGTTTTTCCGAAAAAAATTTTGTCTTTGAGAAAATTGAGTTTAAAAGTCACTTCCGGGCCGCGAAATTCAAACCGGCCGCTACGACACCAGACGGCGGCGACCCCTTCTGCGCGGAGCATTTCCTCGTTTCTCCGCGTAAACGGTGAAACAGTCGAGTAATATTCTGTATAAAAATAATAAAAGCATCGCGTAGCTTACACTAGAATACGTTAATAGTATAAAATGTTTGTAGGTTCTGTTTAATAAATATTTTAAATGTACTTATTGAAAATTTAGTTTTGTTCAAAATGATAGCCACGGTACACGGCGGCGTAAACGTAAATGATGAACACATCCAACACATGAAAAATATTGAATCTCCTGGAATGCTCGAATTGTTATTTTTAGCACATATTCATATGAACTAGTGCCTTGGGCTTTAGACTGCCACATGAAGATTATTCTAAATGTCGTGATAAACAAAAAAGGGTTTCGGAAATGAAATATTTGTTCATGAAATACCGAGTTTATTGATTTTCTCTGGAATTTGAATTGATCTCCTGGCTGTCATATTCTGAATTTTCAGACTAACAATAGATTAATTTTAACTTATATTAATTTAGCTGGTTTAGATAATATGATATTAATAATTGCACAATTTATTGTACTTCATATTTTAGTTTATCGTTATTACTTCTATTTACTCTAAATTTTAAAAGTGTATCTCTAGTATAAATCAATAGTTGTCGCCAATGACCACAGATGTTTTTAAAGCGACCTTAAATAAATAAATAAATAAATAATAGGCAGATTTTGACTTCTCGATAAATGACTGCACGATTTATCTCAGATGAAATTGATAGATATCAATATTTCCCCCCAAAATGAATGTATCTTTCCTAATTAAAACTATCAGTCGGTACAGTAAAATACCCATAAATTTCCTTAATACTACCCGTCATATTATTCTCTCTCAAGTAATATGTGGTACAGAAAGATGCACTTTCTGCTGTCACACAAAAATGCATTGCGAAATACCTGTTATTCCAAAATATGCTAGTGTGTTCTATGTGGAATATCTAATTTGCAACAAACGGCAAATGCTACCCATTTCTCTAAGTTGAATAAACATTCTACCCGTCGTTTTCCTTTTCCACAAGAAAGATGAGAGCATGTCTCTGTCCCAAATCTTCGAGTTTCTTCGTGAAATTACTTCACGAGGTAGTTGACGGCTACAAGGGAAACGTTTTATTTTTTGTGTGTTTCATTTGCAATGTAGTCAGCAAATACGTGCATAAATGAGTGAAGGCCATTTCTTCGATTTAATAGTATCGATGCCTATCCCGGATTCCTCTAATGCCTATTTTGTAGAACAATGTAATTCAGTTGTCTTTGCAAGCGAATGTCTGCAGTACTGAATTATTTACTTTCTTAGCGTTTTCTAATTAAAGGAAGGACGGGTTATCAAGGCTACTACATTGTACAGAATGTAAGGGAGTTGAAATAGTTTACTTCAGGGACATTGTAGTAACTTTCAATATTTTTCTTTGATATTTCCGTAATGTACAACCACGAAAATAGGCAAACAGGAAAAAACTTTTTTATGCAAGAGAATAAATGTTTAACCCTAAAGATGACTCCATGCAGGTGCTTATTCAGTCATGACCACTTTGCGGGCAAGGCCATGAACTTCGCAATCTGCTGATTTGAGGCAAAACTAACACGCGGCTAATAGGCGAATCACTTGGCGGCGGTGGCAGGTTCACGTGCCTGTTTGCCATACGATATAAACCACGATGTGACGCGACCTAGCAACTGACAAATGCAAGGACATCGACCATATTACGGGCTGTGAATTGCACCGGTCCGGTTCCCTCAGTGAACTTCGGTCGACTTCTGCGTGCAAGAATGAGTTCTTTTGAAATATTTGTACACCACGGAAAGCAACATCACAGTCTTTTCAGTTTTTTACCCTTTCACCTCAGGAATATACTAGATTTCTATTTTTTATTCATTGGCGCATGGCACATAAAGCAACGCCATTTTATCTGTTAATATTCACCTGTGGGATTGATTAATTGTCCACGTGCCTCCTATAAAGATTCTTCAGATTCGACTTGCATCTCCACAAAATGACTGCCAGAGGCATCAATTCGAATGCCGTGCCCGGAGATAATCAATAAACTCGGTATTTCATGAACAAATATTTCATTTCCGAAACCCTTTTTTGTTTATCACGACATTTAGAATAATCTTCATGTGGCAGTCTAAAGCCCAAGGCACTAGTTCATATGAATATGTGCTAAAAATAACAATTCGAGCATTCCAGGAGATTCAATATTTTTCATGTGTTGGATGTGTTCATCATTTACGTTTACGCCGCCGTGTACCGTGGCTATCATTTTGAACAAAACTAAATTTTCAATAAGTACATTTAAAATATTTATTAAACAGAACCTACAAACATTTTATACTATTAACGTATTCTAGTGTAAGCTACGCGATGCTTTTATTATTTTTATACAGAATATTACTCGACTGTTTCACCGTTTACGCGGAGAAACGAG
The DNA here is from genome assembly GCA_031308135.1 of Acheta domesticus. Classification (NCBI taxonomy): domain Eukaryota; kingdom Metazoa; phylum Arthropoda; class Insecta; order Orthoptera; family Gryllidae; genus Acheta; species Acheta domesticus. The sequence goes on from JAHLJT010002406.1 coordinate 39,819,202, forward strand.
GAAATGCTCCGCGCAGAAGGGGTCGCCGCCGTCTGGTGTCGTAGCGGCCGGTTTGAATTTCGCGGCCCGGAAGTGACTTTTAAACTCAATTTTCTCAAAGACAAAATTTTTTTCGGAAAAACTGGACCTGCCATTTTTCATGACGTGCAACACAGAATTTGGGGTATTTTTTTGTAACGGGAGCTTCTGGACATCCTGTATAAATGAGAAAATAGTTTTTACACTTCTATTAAAGATGATACGAGACCGTTTTCCCCTATTACAGCATCACTAGTTTCGTATGTAGGGGAAAAATATTGCGATGCGAAGTGACGGAAGCATCAAGGAAGTGACGGGGTGCCTGGCTTGCTGCCGCCGAAAGTTCGGCCTTCTCGTCCGTCGCCGCGCCGCGCCGGGCAGCTCGTCGCTCGTGCCGGCTGGGTCGCGCCGCGCCGCCCACAAGGGGCGAATGTCCTGGCGGCGAGGAAGGGGAAGGGGGAGTGGGGTGAGGTGTTTTTCGATATTCGACTTTCCGACGCTCCTATTTATCCGATTTGCATGTTTGACACGGCGTTGGAAGCTTGTCGCCATCGCGCTATAAGCCCACATTTTTGAAATTGCTCCCAGAAGTACGAGAAAAAATTTAAAAATCGAGTTTCTGCTAGTTTTATTCGGAAAAAGGACTTCATAGCGTAAATTCTATTATAAACAGGAGTCAAATGCCGTTTACAGATAGAAAATCGAACCATTTGTTCAGACATCGGTAAAGTAAATTTCACTAAATTTGGTGCTGCCACGTGGTGGCGACAAATTGAACTAGTGTCGGTACATTGCGCCAGATTGTAGCGTATTTTTTGGTCAACAATAAATGCCTAAGCATCAAGAAATAGCTTGGTAGACTATGTGATTAAATAGACCCACATTCAATAGAGTTCGGTCCTTACGCGCTTATGTGGCGTAGTGGCATGAATGCCGGCAAGTTAAATCTGAGGAATTGGGATCGCGTCTCGGAGCGGGAAAAAAATGCTGGTTTATGTAGTAGTGTAATATTGTGGAGCATTTAGGAGCAATGCGAGAAAGTATGTGCTTCGGTAGCACCACTAGTTTTTCCTAAATTTAGCAACTGTATTTATCTACTTTTATGTTACAATGGCCCTGTAATAAGAGTTTTTTCTGCCGAAAATTCACCGTTTGTTCGCGCAGCATACATACCGCGCAAAAAATTATTAGTAACTTTGTCTCTACTGCGGTATTGGTAGCGAGAAAGTAAAAAGCATACTTAAAGATTTTTAGGGCATAAATATCCTGTCCCTATGATTATAAATCTCAAATGTCTATTAGTGCCGCGATTATAGTTCCGCTTTTCACCGCCATATAGTTTTGAGCGCGTTTGTTCATTCTTGCATGAGAAACGTCAGGAAGTTGTGGTCGTGGTTGTGGTCCGTCATGGTTCATCAGCTGACACCGATGGCAGCGGGAGCGGGAGGACGAACTGAGGACGAATGGACTAATAGTTGTTTACGTTCTTGTGCTGTTCATTACAGGTTATGTGAATGTTATGATGGGTATTAATAAGACTAGAACAATAATGTGCACAAGCAGATATGCAATAAAAGAACATTTAATGTGTGACTTTCCTTGTAAACCATATATTTTTATATTGAAATGATATGCTATCGAAAATATGTCCTCTACTGTAGATGTGGAGGACGTACGAGTTCATTTGGAACAACTTATGAATGAGGTACCTTTTTCGTGGAAATTACTTTTCTAAAATGTGTTACTCGGCATTTTTACATTATTTGTTTTGCTAGTGTTATTCGATTATAAAATGTTTTTATTTCTTACTAATTTTGAAAGATTTTAAATGAAATATTTCTGTTCCAAAAGACCTCAATCAGAAGAAGTATTCGGAAACAAATTGAGACACTACGTGAAAGAAACAAGACCCACAAAAAGAGAATCAATATTGAAAACAGAGTACTGAAAAATTTAAGGAGCCAGGGAGTATTCGATAAAATTATTGATCATCTGACCAGCAATAAGAGCCCTAATGAAAAATCAGATTTAATAGAGGATTTTAAAAGTGAGTTTTATGATAAAAAACCAGTAGTTGCAGCTACAAGTGATGGAAAGAAATGCAAAGAAAATTTTGGTCCTTTACAAGAAGATCTCGGACCTCCCAGCTCACAAAAGGAGGTACATGGTTCATTCAAAAAATCAGAATCCTTGTGTAGTGCAAAAACAAATGATAGTAAAGGAGAAAACTCTTCAAGTTCTGCTTCTTTGGCATCAGAAAAGAAAAAGAAAGGTGAAAAGGGAACTAAAGAGAAAGATGAAATAGAAGGAGTATCAAAGTCTCCTGAAGTGCTTGACACAAATCATTTTCTAGAGTATAAAATTTCAGAAAAAGAAAGTGTTAAACCTTCAAGATTGAAGCACAAAGGATCAGATAATGTTCAGCTGAAAAGGAAATCTGAAGAAACATTATCCCAAATTATTGATACTCGGAATCATACTTGTTCTGCTGAAGATAAGATTACTGAAGTAAAAATACGTCAAACTAAAAAAGATGGTGTTCTTGTGAAGATAAACCCTCGAAGGCGACATTTACATTTTGAAATACTACAAGGAAGAGCCTTCCTTGATCACTTGTTGGAAGAATCATTCTCAATGTTTGTATTATTTTCAAATTTTCGAGGGCAACGATTTTGGACCCAGCCAGTTCCTTGTAAATCTCAACCAAATTTTGATGCAGGATTTTTATATGAACTGCATGATGAGGACTTAGATGAAACTCAAATGGCTCGTGCATCACATCTCTTAAATATAAATGAAAAAATTCATGTTGTGTTGATAAGACTATTGCCAAGTGGAGAAAAAGTTTTGGTCTCTTCTCATCATTTCGAATGGCGTCAAATTTTGTTTGCACAAGAATCACTGGGAACATTCTCTGTAGATCTACTGGGCGTAGGTGAGTACTCTATAGTTTTAATGACTAGTAAGGATAGTAGGAATTCTTATACGTGTTATCAAACTTAATAATGATGATAAAAAAAAAAAGATCAAAATTTATTTTTTCTCGTGTGTGTGTGAGTTTTTGTGAGCAACACCCTTAAGACTATGTAAACAGTTTTTGCCATCAGCTGTTAACCAAGTTATTAATATTAGAATTATATAACAATTCTCTAAATTTTGAGTTAATACTTCCCTGAGGAGTTTGCAAAAATAACTCCCAAAATCAATATAATCGAGTATTCTTAATGAAAAAACATATGTCTCCAGTTTTCTAAATCTGTCTTAAAAGAGTAAGGGGTCATCTATAAATTACGTAATGCTAAAGAGGGAGGGAGGGGTCTGAGGCAGTGTTACATGTGTGTTACATAGATATAGGGAAGTGCTTTACAAGGGGGAGAGGGGGTATTGAAAATACTCAAAATTTGCATTATGTAATTTACGGACGATCCCTAAACATTTTTTTACTTTTCACACAAATGTGTGTTAAAATATTTTCATGGGATATATGTGGGTGATGGCTTCCAAATGCACCTAATTGTGTATTATCGAAGTTATTTACATCCTCAAAGTTTCTTAAATCAAGTTGGAAATGTGAAGATTTTATGATACAAGATTTGACCATGTTCAATACAAGTTAAGTAAAAGAATTTAAAAATATGATGTATTCTGTTTTAGGAGCAGAAAGCAATATCGTTGTGGGAGTGATTGATGTTCGTATCACTCTTATTCCAAAGCTGCAACTACCAGTCACAGAAAAAACAGTATTGTCTAGAATTAGAGTTCATAAAAGAAATCAAGAAGAACAGGATAGAATTTTTTTACTGTATGCAAAAACATGGTGGAGAGAATATCTTTCTCTTCGACCTGAACATTCTCAAAGAACAGTTAAACTTTTTCATCAAGATGAAAATGGGCAAAATAGGTAGGGTTTAAATACAAATACAACTATAGTGAATATCTATTTTTAATATTAATGAAGTTAATATTTAATAGTATTAGTGTTGTTGCAAACTTCTAGAAATACATTCCAATTTTTATTGGTTTTCTCTAGACCAGTCTTCCATTTTGTTCAGCGTCTAAAAGTGGGTAGACCTCTTTTAGAGCTACCTCAAGAAGCTGCATGGTTTGTATCCTTAATCCAACTTCAGCCTCCTTCTCTGGTTGGAGCTTTGCCTGTGGTTGAACAGTGGTATATTCCTCATACATTTCTCTGCATTAAAAAAGGAGTATGTAATCTCATCTTCTCATTTCCAATAATCCTAAAAAGTTTATTCAAATAAATTTTGAAAGAACACTTTCCAGTAACCATATTATATTTAAAGAATTCTTGTAGTATTATAAGTACTAAGTGTTTTGTAATTCAATAATATTTGTATTGTGTTCTTACATTTTGTTGATATTACATATTTTTAGTCCTACTTCATTTGATTATCTGCTTGCTGTGACTAAATAAATTTAACGTGTGTGTAGGGCTCTGCAAACCATGCCACTCTACTATGCAGTTTGTTTTGGGCTTTGGTCTGGATGCTTATGTTTGTATTGGTACCAAGGAAGGTAATATTCCTTGGGAGTGGGTTGTGACTATTAGCAAAGATAATTATGCTACCTTCTGGGAAAGTACTACTGGTGAGTATTTACGACTTCTAAATTTAGTGGGGAGTTGGGTAAAAAAAAATATGAACAATCTTTGTGAAGCAGTTATGTAGTTTTAATATTAACCTATTTTTTAAAAAATTGTGAACCTTATTTATTTTAAAGTACAATAAATAATTTACCTTTTTCAATCAAATGTTGAGACAATTTTTTGTTTCGTACTACACCTGACAGTAATACCCTAATACCGTATGGGGATAATTAGAAACAAGCTCTCCAATTCTGCTTTGCTATCAGTTAAAATATAGCAAGAGTATCAGGAAGCATCATTCAGGGGGTACACCCATCGTGTATGGTTTTCTTTGTTATTGTAATTTTTCCTTTAGATATCAGCTTCATTTTTTTACAGAATTAATTAATTTTTTAGTTTGTGGGATAAGTTTCTATGTGATTAATGATTCCCCCCCCCCCCCCCGATATTTTTTCTCATACAGTAGAACACAAAAAAACAAAATTCTTAATGCCCCTGCTTCTTATAATCCCACTCTCACCTATTTTTAAACCTCTGTTAGGGTCTTTTTGCACAGCATAGTATACTGCGATCAATTGCAGTGTCTTAATAACTTATAAATACTGCAGAGGCTTGTGACTGCAATCAATTTCTACAGAAATTCCCTTGTAGGTACACTATTTGTCTTTACCATCACAATGAGTAGCGTTTTCCATAAATTATGAATTGCATATTATTTAATCAATGATTCAGTGAAGAATTTATTAACATTATTTATTCATATCAATGAAAAAAAAAAGTGTCTCAAAACCATGCATCATATGCAACTTAGCATTGGTGATAATTGCTTATATTTGTTTAGAAAATAAAAGTTTACTTTACCATTATCACCAAGTTTTAGATCTAGAAGATGCAGGAATGAATGATAAAATGTCATTATTTCAGGTTCACGGTACGGACATGACCCACAATTACCAAATGAACCCTACAGATACTTGTATCCTTATAAAACCATAGGGTGTTTGTTTAATCACAAAAGTTTTTATGCAAATGTTCAGGTATGCTAAGCAAAAATGTAATATTTGTTTGCGGTCAATTTACTTGCATGAACATTTTCTTTTATTATCTAATGACTTTGTTCTAGGAAAGTGATAAAGTTAAAATGTGCATTTTTAATGTGGCAAATAAAAGATTGTGGAAGAATTTATCAGAAGCCGCCATTTCATCTGTGGTTCAGAATTTCAATTTATCACTAATGCCTGGTTGGACAGAACCATTTATTTATAGTCAAGAAATGGAAACAGAGTTGCGAGCAAGAATAACAGAACACAGACAGGTAAAAGGCAATATGAAAAGTAACTATAAAATCATAATATGTAAAATTTTGAAAATAATATGTTACTGATTCATTATAGGAATGTATTATTGCAACATCAATCAGTACATCAGAATCCAAATTGATAATCCAAAGTTGTCTTTGTGTGTAATGCTTGTATACATATTTGAGGATTTTGATGGTAATTTTCACTAGAAGCTCCATTCCTTCTATTGTTGAATTTTTAATCCAGTTTGAATCTTCATGTTCACATGTATTTTGAAACTGTATTTCTGATTCATGAAGTGATGACATTTTTTCAAACTTAATTTATTTCAGAACATTGGCATGTCTACTCGCTGGGACATAGATCTTTGCCATATCATTGCCCCTGTACTTGCTTTGTATGAAATGGAACATCGAATGGGACTTGCTCTTAGGAAAGAAGAAATAGATGACTTGATTAGCAAAAATATTCCAGATGGGTTTTCTTTCAGAGCTCTGCCAATGAGGGTGTCAGTTGTAGATAAGAAGCACGTTTTAGGGGTTTGTCTCCGGTATGTTTTGAAATTTTCTTTTTTCTCCACTTGAAAAATATTGAAATTACTAAGATTTTGAATTGTATTAATTTTGTTTTGTTTAGGAATGCCGTAATGGAGAGCATTGTCACATGTTCAGAAATGGGTTGCAAAATGGCACTTAGAGTTCACACATATGTTTATCCCGAGAATGTATTATCAGTGTGGCTAATAGTTGCAAATAAATTCAGGTCAGAATAGTTGTGATTGTTATTGTAAAATCTGAAAATGGAGAGACTTTTTATTATGTTCAAACATCATCTCCAAACTTTTCTTAACTTCATTTTGATCTCACAATACTCGAAGGTAACTTCATTGGTCCTGCACCCCTAGAACCTAACCATGGTAAGAAAATGAATGCTATCAGCAGTACAAACTACATAAACTCACCTTGACTCCATTCAACTGTTAAATCTAAAAATAGATGCACATTAATTTTTAACAAGAATGCTATGTACGAAAACAACAGCCCAAAGTTTCAAGTTTGTGAATAGCTTCAGAGTGAGCAATTTTGTAAAATCTGAAATATTTGCAAATGATTAGTTAAAGATGATAAATAGAAATGATTTACAAAGAGTTCTCCTTGTGTGAGGCTACAAAACTAGAAATGTCAGAGGATAAAGTGAAAAGTGTGGCTTTTCAAGAATTCATTAAGGACTAGTGATATAAAACAATAAAGTATCTGAACAATTTCATCTCTCTGCATTCCTGACTATTTTGAAGAGGCGAAGAAGAAAAGGCTTGTTTTAACTTCATGCTCAGCTCAATAAAATAAATTATTAAAAATGAAGCACCAAGCATTTTGAAATATAAGTGGAACCAAATGGCCTTGTGAAGGAGAAATTTGAGCTGAGTGTTGACAGAACCAAAGAAGTTTCAAAGGAAAGACTTAAATCAGAAGTAATAACCATAATAAGACTGATTGAAAGTATAAAATAAGCTTTTTGTATATACTTATTTTAAGTAAATACATTCGAGACATTAGAACATTTATACCACCTTCACACTGTGTGTAGCAGAATGATGACTCTCCCTAATGGTGGCTGCATTAGTTTTTTATCTCATCATTGTACATATCACTCGTTCCATTTGGTGCTAGAGACACCTTAAATACTAGTCTGAAAGTGCTGTGCATGTAATGTCTGGCTTTCTATCTATAGGTCCATTTGCCATTCCACCCAAGCACACAACAAATAGTAAAATTGTAGCATGTAGAAGAGAGAGTGTGGTAGCTTCTGTGTTACACAAGGGACTGCTGCAAAATATCACTTATGTAGCTCTGGGTTGTTAAATTTAATGACATTAGCATTTATCTTGCTTTATTATTCTGATCTTGTAGAAAAGAAGCATGTGGAAAGTGAATTATAGGTCATCATAAAGTAATGTACATACATTCTTCAATGTCAGTATTGTAAAAGGGAAATAGAAGCAGTTAATATTAATATGTGAAGAGGAAACTGCACCTCTTTTTAAGCATAGTGTGCTCATGGTGGAGGATGAGATTTGGTGTAGTTGAAGTTTATACAGAGGAGTGCAGAATGCAAAATTTATATATTATATATGTTATAAATTAAATTAAGTTAATTTGTAGATGTAGCGTGTTGATGCACCCTGCAACATGCCACAGCACACTGCTATTGTGGCTACATTTTAGAGTCTTAAAAGGAGATTTTCCTGTCTCATTGGAACATGAGTTTTGTTTTGATTGGCCTAATCTTCAAAATTATTTTTAGACATATTATTCCATGCTTAGCATTTACGAGAAAGGTACTCCACTGCAGATTTGGATTTGTGTATATGAAAAGCAGACTATTATTAAAAACTGTAATAATAATTTTAGCATATATATTATATTAGTTGTTACAAAAGTTCTTTGTGATAATGTCATTTTTACTGCAGATAACATTCCACAAAACTATAGGCATACTGTGGATACCAATATTTGATTTCTGAAGGACTTTGCTCTGTTGATATTGATATTAAGAAATCAGTTTCCATTGGATTTCTCAGCCATGCAGGAGGGTGAAGAAACCCAATGTACCACACTATGACGTATGCCAGGAGACAAGTCAAGAGTTTAGAGCTTTTTCCATCCGGGCAGTGCACTTCTGGTGGGAAATTCTTGATTCGGGAAAAAACCCACAAGCCAATAGGTAGGTTGGTCTGGAACTCTTCTTCCAGTGGTGGAAGAGCAATGCCATCTCCTACAGTAAACACCTGCAACATACTTCCAGGACTAATGACCTTAGCTGTTGATGTGCTTGGAATCACTTATTACTCAGTCAATCAATGAAGATGAAAATCAATCACAACCTATCAATTACACATTAAAACAAGCAATCATCTGCCTGTAGTTCAGGTGACTGCCACGAACAATAGAAATAAGGCTGTGGTAGCACACTTTTTTTTTCTAAACAATAAGGTAAAATTGGTAATATGAAGTTCTAGTGTTACAATGAATGAAAGTAATTTAAAAGCTAATATATGATAAGAAATCATGATACAAAGTTTGCCATGAAGGATCAGCCTTTGTATTCTGTATTCATTGAACGGCAATTTCAGAAAATGACAAAGTGAGAGGAGGTCATTTAAAAAAATGAAAGGAAGCGATTTTTTTAATTGAATTATTGCTTCTGGAAGGATTTGCCCAATTTGTTATCCAGTGGCCAACCACATACACTTAAAAAACCTTCAAAGGGGTTCTATGTAACCATTGTGTGTGTTTTTCTTTTGACTGCTTTAATATTAGTATGTAAATCTATGGGATAAGTTCAGGATTAGGGTTTAAGAGTGATACAGGTGTGTCTGGGGATGTCCCCTATGCCACAATCACATCTGAGAAACTTCATGTGCCCCCGTCCTAAAACCCCTTTCCCTTACTTCTACCTGGCTTTTTTATTGAATGTATTTATAGTAATAACTGTATAATTTGTGTGGATTTTAATTTATAAACAATTTGAAAATAAAACATCTAAATAAATTTTTTAGTCTTCCTATCTAGTGTTCCAATTTCACCAACAAATATTTCATTTTAAACTCAGAAAACCATGAATATATAAAATTTTAGAAGTCCGTTAATTGATAGCAATATTAAACAAATTCACCACACCTATTCATTCAACAGCATATTTATATTTGTTAAAAATATATTTTTAATTCCATATGTGTTATGGGGGAGGGTGCAAGCCTCTTCCCCCTGAAAAAACACCATGTCAGTATTATTACATCAAAGCTTGATTGTTAATATGTGCAGCACAAGTGCAGGGTAAAATTTCTTAAGAAGATAGATTTAGTTAATAAGTTAACGTTCAACCATAGATTTTTTTACTTTCTTCCTACAACTAGCAATTTGTAAACATTATTATATTTGTGAGTGTACGTGTGTCAAATGAAGTATTTTGAAAACTCAAAATTTTCTGTGAAAAAGGGCTCCAAATTTCGCATTTTTAGTAACGCAAAAACGCCATTTTCTTTAAAACGGCACACACTTTTTAAGAGAAAATTGCCATTTAAGCCTAGGTATTTGTGTTCTTTAATATTCTAAAATGAATATTTCCATTCTACCATTAGGAAACCGAAAAATTAAGAAAATGTCAAAAAAGAAGTAGTTTGTGCTGTGATAGATAGCAGCTGGCAAGAGTATGTGGCAATTCCGAATAGCTAGCGCAGACCCAAGGAAATAGAAAACTATTACGGGAAAGTCTGTGCCATTCTGTAGCACCACTAGTTTTTCTTAATTTAGCAACTGGATTTATCCACTATCCACCAGGGCCCTGTAATAAAAGTTTTTCTGACGAAAATCCGATGTTTTTTCGCGCAGCATTACATAACTTTCCCTATACTATACGTAAGTATAGTATACGGGAAAGTAAAAATTGCGATTATGTCATCTTTTACGGTATATTTTGCATTATCCTTACCAAAAGTTTAAAGAAAATGTTTGGAACCTTTTTGAGAAATTCTTGTTTTTAATTTTTTTAATATTGCTCATATTTCACTTAAAATTGCATGAAAACTTCTACAATTAAAAAAAAAAAATAATAATAATAATAATAATAATAATAATAATAATAATAATAATAATAATTTATTGAGTCACATATACAATTACAATCGTGTATGACGAGTCAATGTATATTGGGTGGAGAGAGGGAAGTTACATTTACTGTCCAGAAGCAAAGCAAGGGGCCATCTCAGCATTTGCTCAAAGGACCAGGGAAACTGGACAGAAAAACCTGATCGAGATGGAGTCATTGCCCTAAGAATTATACTACAATACTTTTTACAGGTAGATTAAGATATTATACAGTATACAATTATTTTTAGTAGCAAAATATTTAACATTTTAGAATTGTAGTTTTATGTTTAATGTAAAATTAAAATTTACTTGTTACTGTCATTCTACTGCTACTATAATATAATAACTATAATATAATAATAGTAATAGTAATAATAGTAAAAATAACACATAAAATAGTACATAATATTAATTATCATAACAGCTATATATAAGTGATAATGTTAGCATATAATTGTCCAATCTTGAAATGGTAAGGAGCAGGAGGCAGGTTTTGGCCAGGTTTTTTCTATTCCTACACCTAGTCCTACTGCAGCACCTGAAATCAGTTTGTACATATTAGTTACTGATGTATTCCTGAACATTATAAAAAAGTTTTTGGCCAAGGAAGTGTTTAAGTTTATTCTTGAAGTTGTGTGTTCCTGTTATGTTTCTCAGATATATAGGTAATTTATTGAAGAATTGTATTCCTGTAGAGAATGTACCCTTTTGGCATAGTGTACTTGTGCACAATGGTTGATGAAGGTTATATGCTTGTCTTGTGTTGTATGAGTGTAAGTTTGAGTTAAATTTGTAAGGTGTGTTGTTGTTTATTAGATTTTTCTTTACAAACATGAGAACTTCGTAAATGTATATACAAGGCAGTGGAAGTATGTTAAGTTTCTTGAATTGAGGTCTACAGGACTCTGTTCTTTTTGTATTTGTTATTGTTCGGATGATTCTCTTTTGTAGTTTGAATGTCTGCTTAGCCTCTGGTGCTTGGCCCCACATTATTATTCCATATTTGAGAACAGAGTGCACATTCGCAAAGTACACTGTTCGGGCTGTTTCGATGGTGCTGTTTCTAGTTATTATTCTAAGAGCATAATTAAGTTTGCTCAATTTTAAATTAATATCTTGTAGGTGTGAATTCCATTTGAGGTTGGATTGTATGGTGATTCCAAGAAATTTTGTATTCTGTGCTTGTGTTATACTGTTGCCCTCTAACATTAAATTTGGTGAGTATTGTTGGGAGTGAGTGTTGCGGAAATGCATTGTGATTGTTTTGTCTTTGTTTAGTACTAGTTTGTTTTGGTGGATCCATTGAGTTAGTTTGTCAATGGCAGAATTGGCTTTGTCTTGTAGGGATATTGTTGTTCTTTCTTTGAATATTATATTCGTGTCATCAGCGAAAAGTACTGTTTTGTTGTTTTCCATTATTAATGGCAGGTCATTTACAAATATGAGAAATAAAATTGGGCCTAGTGTAGATCCTTGCGGGACCCCATAGGTCACATCTCTTGGTTCTGAGTGATGATTGTTTATTTTGTTATCTTTTAGGTAAGGTAACACTACTATTTGTTTTCTGTCTGTTAAATACAATTTTATCCAGTTATAAGCAATTCCCCGGATTCCATAAGATTCTAATTTTGACAATAGAATTTTATGGTCTATTGTGTCAAAAGCTTTTGACAAGTCAAGGAAAAGACCAACAGGAATTTCTTTTTTTTCTAGTGCCATAAGGATTTCATTAATAAAGGCGAATATAGCAGTTTCAGTTGATCTATTTTCCCTGAATCCATGTTGTGAGTCAGTGATAATGTTACAGTGTATCAGGTAGCTTTTTAATCTTTCGTAGAAGAGTTTTTCTAATATTTTTGAAAATCCTGACAAGAGTGAAATTGGTCTATAATTCATTACATCTTGTTTGTTACCTTTCTTGTGAATAGGTTTAATTACTGCAGTTTTGAATATGTTTGGGAAGGAGCCCTGAGTTAGTGATTGGTTGTATAAATATGTTAGTGGTTTGATGATGTATGGAGCAATCTTTTTTATTAAGGAATCTGGAATGTTGTCTATCCCAGCAGATTGTTTATTTTGCATTTTATTTATAATTTGAAGTATTTCCTTTTCTGTTGTTTCTGTGATATACATACTAGAAATCGAGTTTTTAAAGAAAGGTGGTGATTGTTGAGATGTAGTTTTTGGTTTGCTTGTTTGCAGAAGTTTGCCAGCTATTTCAGAGAAATGTTTATTGAATATATTCGCTGTTTCATTAGGGTTTGTTATTCTTTTGTGTTCATGAACTAGTTCAATATTTTGTATTGTTTTGTCATTTGCTGTTAAGGTTTTTTTTACAATGTTCCACATGGCTTTTGTTTTATTTTTAGATTTTTTTATGTACTCATCATTTGACAGTTGTTTGGCCTTTATTATAACTTTTTTAAGTATGGCTGAGTATCGCTTATAGTAGCTGACTATTTGTTGATTGCAAGAGTGTTGTTTTGTGAGTGTATGAAGCTCTCTTTTTCTTTCACAAGAAATTTTTATACCTTTGGTTATCCATGCTTTACTGTTTTGTGTATTGTTTGTTTTGTGATACTGTAGTGGATGTGAGATGTTGAAATGATGTTTGATTGTATTAAAGAAGGTGTTGAACTTTAGATTGATGTCAGATATTTCATATATCCCTGACCATGATTCATTAGTTAGCATCGTGATGAGTTTGTTCAAGTTTTTTGCATTAAATTTCCTAGTCTCCTTTATTGGGTTTACTTTTATTGAGGTGGAATTTATTTGAAGAGTGAGTATTTGTGCATTATGGTCACTGAGCCCCATATCATTAGTGGTGATTGTATATGTGTGTTTTGTTTTGTCTAAGAAGATTTGGTCTATTGCTGTTTGCGTGTTCTTGGATTGCCTGGTTGGTGTGTCAATTATTGCATCAAGATTATAGGAGCGTACTAAGTTTATTAGTTTGTTTCTGTCCTTTTCATGAATGTTGTAAGCTGTAGATAGGAAGTTTATGTTTATATCACCACAGATTATGATAGAATAATGTGTCCGCTTTGATAATTTATCCAAGATTATTTCTAAGTTTTTTAAGAATATATGCGGATCTCCATTAGGAGCTCGGTAGATGCTTATGAGGAAGATGTTTAGATTTGGAATTTCTACGATTGAACATTCCATGTCAGAGTCGCATGTTATCTGTTTGAATTCAGTTACTTCTTTAGAATTTATGTTATTGGCCAGGTATATGCATGTGCCTCCATACGTATGACTACTGTTGGTGTGTTTGACCTTACGACAGAAGTAACCAGCTAAATAGAACCCTGGAATTTGTGTCATTTTTATTTGATCCTCCGTAAGCCAGTGTTCAGTTATACAGAGTGCACTTGTGTGTTTGGAGTGGTATTTTAACATAATTTCTATTTCAGCTATTTTGTTTTTTAAAGATCGAATGTTCTGATGTAGAATCTTAAAGGTGCTGTTTTTTTCAGTGACTGGTGTAGGAGTGGTTGTTTGCTACAGGTTCAGGTGCTGGATAGGTTTTGGACCAGCCCGTAGGTTGTAGGATGTGGATCGAGAGGGTTTTGTGGGAGAGTTTTGGGAGATTACAGGAGTAGCTGTTATAATAAACGTTAAATAAACGTTAATGAAAGAACTAATTGTAGAAAACAAATTTCACAGAAAACAAAATCTGTATCTTTAATATTGTTGTTGTAAAAACCGCAGAAAGAACTTTTGTAGTTTTCGGAATTTCACAGGGAATTTCGAAAGTTCACAGGGAATATTGGACCTATCCATCTTTGTCTTTAAGTGTATTTCAGTTTATTCTTTCAACAAATTTAAAGTAAACGTTTGGAGCCATTTTTGAGCCAAATTTGAAAATGTTATAGCGGATTTACGTTAAGTCCCCCAAAAATTTAAGGAATGACTTTCAAGAGAACTTTGAGTCGGCCAGATCGACCAGGGAATATTCATTTTGGGGAAAAACATCTGCAAATACATTAGACGCTAGTGTTCACAGGCAGACGAACGGACGGAAGTTTTGAAAAAAAATCACATTTTCGGTATTAGGGGATCTCAAAAAGCAGCATTACATAATTTTCTCTGTACTAGTACTATATTACTCCGTTTCTACGCACGTAAACGAGAAAGTAAAAACTTATTACATTTAAAAATTAGCCAAGAACTCCAAATAATGGAAATACGTTACCGTAACCCTTTTTGTCATGATTTTACGCATATCAGTAGTACATTTAATATCAAAATAAGTATAAATAAAATTAATACAGATATCAACATCCCAACGAAGTATTTGCGTAGGTTCCTAGCAGTAGAGAATTCCACGCAGATCAACACGCCTCTCCCATGAATGAGCACGAGCTTCTTTTGCTGAATCGTTAATCTTGGCCCACAATCCACTGACCTCGAAGACCGATAGCAGCGCTCGTGGTGTGCAGGAGCAGCTCGGGTCATTTAGCTCGGTTTGTAATGAGCCACAAAGTACATGTGACGTGTGGTATCTAGTAGTATCATGTTCTTTCATATTTGCGAAATGTATTCTCTCGTTCCTAGGAGATCGGCTGTCGAAGGAATAGCTTAATTTATATGTGTGAAAATGAACATATTTAAGTTTAATTCATATATAACATTTTTCAAAATGAGTCAACGAAGCTCATTAAAATTTGGAAAAGTCTTGGATCGCAGATGTAGCAAAAAAACCGGGATTTTCCATTCATTCAACACTGACCTTTCCTTGGCAGATAATGCTTACCTTCCTCTTCTTTGCCCGTGTACATTGTTTTTTACTCCAGTGGAAGGAAAATTCCTCAATCACTAATCAGGTTTACCAGAATTCGTGACCTTTGAATCATTTTAAGACGGTGGTTAGAACTCAACTGATTACGTTAGGATTGTGAATATTACATAGTGAACTCGGTATTTCTCCATTTTCCCCTCACATCCTCTCGCTTTTATTCCAAAATCCAACAGATCTCTTCAATCTCATATTTCAAAATTGACAATTCCATGTCGTGAACGACTACAACTAGAACTCCCGTCAATTCCTTATCCTGAACGACTAGAATTCCATCGCCGAATTTTCACGCCTCTCCCAACTGGCATTCATTCGATGTGGTTTTACACATGTTAATTAAATAATTCATAATTCTATGTTAAATCAAATATCTTGATCCTGACCAGCAAACCATCCTACGATTTGTTTAGAAAGTTTTTAAAAAGTAGAAAGTAATTAAATAGTACTCTTCTGGTACAGGCTCAATGTCACCGATAAAACTGGCGATTGGCCTGGATATAGCGATAAATTAGAAAAGAATGCACTAATTATTGACATAAGCTGTCCTGAACCTGAAAAAGATAGAATCTGAAAAGATATCCAAGCATCAGAATGTGGTAGCGAAAATTCTTCATGAATGGCTGTTGGGTAAGGTTGAAATAGTTACAATCACAGAGTATATATGGTTTCAATAATGATCACAGTGACGGGAATTGTGGTCGATTTGCGTCTGTTCTAACATAAATAGAATTATCACAAGGAATCATATAATTAGCCAGATAGCTTTAATCCTACAGACTTGCAATATTGTGAGAAAAATCTTAAACTGATCGACGGATGCACTTCTCCGTCTTTTCTTAGATCTGTCAAGACCAACTGCATTTACTCAAGAACAAGTTAAAAGACAAGGTGAATGGTTTCTAGTGCTTGTTGAGAATCAAATAGTAATTTGAAACAATTGTTAGAACTGCAAGTTTCAATTTCAAACAGGTCTGGAAATAAATGTGTCGTGGCGAGTGAACGGGCCGCCCCAAACCTATAGAGGCTGACTCGCTCGCTATACTTAGGTTTTTATTTCCTGGCGCGTGGGGGTGTGTCATCACGATGGAATATCTCAGGATATTTCGGCGTCGTTCTCAATCATGCCGCTGGGAGTCGCATGATCGCTGTTATCGAGCAGAGCTGCTGATCATATGACTCCTAGCGGCAGGGCCGAGAAAGACGCGAAATTCCGTGAGATATTCTATTTTGAAGACAAGCCCCCATGCGCCAAGAAATAAAAGCCTAAGTATAGCTACATGCCATCGGTATACGGTAAATGAGCGGTACCGACCCGCTTGCGCGAGCAGCAGAATGACTTTCAACAGTCAAGGTATTGCAGCAATATCGATGTACCGCATATGAAATCATTTTGAAGTCAAGGAGTCCCCGTCAAGCGCCCTCTTAGGCGCCTCGTGCGTTCTCAGGCACGGCACCGTGTCACGTCACGGGGGGTTAACGAGTCTTATGTTGGCCATGTTAAATTGACCTTCATGTTATTTTTTCTCAGCAAGAAATGAAAGAAGGAAGTCTTGAAATTTGATACTAGAATAAAACTCTTTCTACACATGCTGTAGTAGAATTATAACGTCGAAGTAATAGCAGCGCCAGGGGTTTGGCCGCAGAGTCGACGCGACGTCGGAGGGGAATATCTGTTTTCTCTCTTCGTCTGAAACTAGCTACCTCTAATTTCGCGTGTTATTGAAAGTAAAGCAGTTAAGTCAATTCTTGACGATTTATACATTATTTATGTTGTTTGGGGAATTTATTTTCATTTTATGTTAGATTTGTTGATTCAAAATATGCATTTGATGAGTCCTGTGTGGAAAGTTGGCCGTTCTGGAATATCTCAATCTTCTCACAAAAACTCATCAGTCAATATTAAAGGGTTAATCTAAGCCAGTGTTGTCAAGGTCAATGCCACGAGCGGGAGTCCGTGGCAAGAGTGCCACGACGAAATCGCCCCTCCACGCAGTTCATCACCCTGACACAAGAGACAACGCCATCACAATTGTAAAACGGCGGGGTTACTACTAATAGATTCCTTTCCCGACGCTAGTTGCGCAGAGCTCGTGGCATGCTACGGTGCCACGAAGCGTGCCACTACTATCAGTAGAAGATCTTGATACCACTGATCTAAGCAGTAAAACAAACTTAAGAAGAACAGAAGTATAATGAAAATGGCAAGGACGAACTTTTAGCGATTTAAGATTTTTATCAAACTTTAAAAATGTATAATGTCTTAATACAAAATACGGAATTAAAATAATCCTCGTTCTAATTTGGTATATGAAAGGAGGTATTCAAGAAGAAAGAGCAGAGCTAATACAATTTGTAAAAGACTATGCGTCACAAATCTTACTACTGCAAGTTACTATATGAAAACCTAATAGAAGTTTTCATTTATGAAACTTTCTTTTTTACAGGAAGGATAGATCTGTCCCTTTGGGCGTTACCGCGATAGCCATTAAGCAAACTTCTTCATACGAGACTTCACTCCACAATGAGAAGCCTTGGTTTTGGAATTCAGCACGGCGCGCGGGACTTATACTTTTTCATACGTATGTAATTGCCCCGTGCAGAAATGCCAAATATTACTAAATTACTAAAGTTGAGTAAATTGCATGTTATCGCAGTAGACTTGAACAGCAAGTGCGGGATGGGATAATGCTAGGAATAATACACCTGGAAATATACCCTATAATTACATAGACCCCAATACCAATCTCCAAGTAACCCCACAGACCACGCCGATACACAGTTACCCAGGTGTACCAATCATATTAAACTCTACATTTTTACAGCCACACCAACGATACACATTGTACCGTCCCACTACCTCTCCAACGATATGTATCGTACCATACGAGAACTCTCTTCTGATCATTTACTTTTTCTCATCCCACTTTAACTGATCGTTTAACATTATTCTCTCCCCTCCTATTTTTCTACGATACAATAATTTTGTAGTTATTTTACTAAAGAACTTTTGTCTTGTCCCCCAAACTTTGACCTAAAGTTACACCCAGGCTGTAATATCAGTGACCATACAAAGTAGCTAAGTTCCGGTCACCAAAATCATGGTCACCTAGACTAACGGATATGATATATCTCTATGATGTAAACGCAAACATTATAGTTAAAATATGTTTCCGCCTATAAAGAGGGCACTTAGGCGTTAGATGTAATGAAAGAATCACGCACGCTTTGGATAGGATTTAACATTCATTCGCAAACGCGTTGTTCTCCATGGAAGATGGAAGTCTCGTCAGTGCTACGTAGAATGTAAAATCCCAACAACTCGAGGCCGCAAATATGCAGCAAATAGTAACCTTTGAATTTGATCTAGACGACCGCTAGAAATACTTCGAATGACGCAGACAGAATACTAACTCGTGCCAGTTGTTTATCTCCACAAAATAAAATCGTGACCGTTCCGCGACGCTGGAAACCATCTGTTTATTAAATGCTTGATAGTGCAAAAAAGCCTAATAATTTTTAATTACTGGTCTTCCGCCTTGCCTTGGAGCCGGTCGCGGACGGCGCGCGGAGCGTCTCTTATCGCACGCGGCAGCGCGGCACACAGTGTGACATTTCCGCTATCTAGGGGCACTTGATTCTCTGATGGCTTTGTATTTTCTTTCTTGGCGCGTGAGAATGTCATCAAAATGGAATACCTCACGGTATTTCGCGTCGTCCTCAGTTATGCCACAAGGAGTCGCATGATCGCAAATGTATTTAGCAGTGCTGGCGATCATGCGACTGCTAGCGGCAAACGAGAACGACGCGAAATACCGTGAGATATTCCATTTTGATGACCCACCCCCATGCGCCAAGAAAGAAAAACCGAAGTATAGGTTCGTGTTTTTTCTGAGCTGTCGAACAGAACCAGTTCCGATGGTATGGAAGTTAGCACACTGAATTCATTAACCAGAGTTTAAGTGTCCGTCCGCCATCCGTGAACAACATTTGCACCTTCACAGGATTTTTTTAACGAATATTCTGTAATAGATCCGATTGAGTCCCTGAACATTTGAATTAAATATTTTTAATTTTCAAGGTTACTTTAAAGGTTACTTTAAAGGTTACTTTACTCATAGAACATTTCGAAGTATTTTTCAATAACGGTTTCAAGTTTTCTTTAAATTATTTGCTCCAATAAATGACGGTCCGCCTATAAATGTAGTAAAATAAATATTTTTTATTAAAACCCCTAATTTTCGAAAATTACAAAAGAATCCTTTTTTCGAACTTGTCCTTCATTTAAAGAGTCTTCGTTCTCTATGCGATTCGTTCTGGAAAATTGGGTATTTTAATGAAATGAAGAGGATTTTCAAAACATTAATGATTTTGGTTTAATTTAGAATCGAATAAAAAACTAAGATTTTCTTAAAAATAGGTAAAAATGTTCACCTGCTCGCATACTACTACTGTGTAATATTGAGAATGATATGTAATACTGAAGCAAAGAACTGTATTTTTTCTACTGAAAAAATCGTTTTATGGGTCCTTTATACAAACAAGTAGATACTTTCTGCTGCTATACGTAGTAAATTACTTCCTCTACCTACACTGTGAAGTCAGAATCCATGTTCTTGTTAGTCTTGATACAGAAAAAGTCTGTCTGCATCCGTCTTGTCTGAACTCTAGCGCCTGAACCGTTCACAGAATTTTCATCGAATTTGTTATTCCTCAATTGTTGATTTAAAAGTTAAATATTTTACGGGATCTTCTTATAGTTACAATATTAAAAATATAGATTGTTTGTTACTTAAATATGCGTTTGACAATTAGGTCTTTAAATAATGCCTTGTAATATTTTTTGAAAAAATTTGTAGTTTTGCGTGATTTGGAAGAAATATCACTTAATAACTACGTAAACAAGATTTTATCAATTATGAAAACTTTTTCTTAGTTTTTCTTGTTCTCAAACTCCTCCGATTTTCATTAAATCCCCAAGTATCTTTCACCACCCAAGCCGAGACAAGTTCTAAGCTCCCGACCACCCGGCATGTGAGCCATTCCATGTCAAATCGCACAAAAGAGACAAAAATTTGACCTTCATATGTTTAATTATTTTCTATTTTTTTTCTATTTGTTATATGGACCAAATAAGTTAACACGTGTATTTTTATTTTTTTCTAACTTTATTATTTTCGGAAATATTGCATAATGAAATTTGCTAAAAATGACGCACATTACTAACTTAAAAATATCATATATTTGAATACACTAATTATGGAAATTCTGTTCAAATTCATTCGAAACTTAAAAACATTTAATTTTTAAGATTTTGCAAAATATATAATTCCCTGGAGGGCACCCCATCCCTAGGACACAAAGGGACTCAGCAGTAAAATTCGTTTAGGTGACACGAGGAAAAGCAGTAGTAGAATTCGTTTTGCTGTCACCATCCCTTCTGGGGACAGAGTGAACATATGAGTTACTAACATTTCTTGAAACCCTAATCAAGCAGAGATCATTCTTTTTATTGTTCTTCGATACTTGTATCAAAGACTGATCGAACAAAATTAGTGCAGGGGCAGGAACCACGCGCCCGCGTAATTTCAATAGATATTTTGATCTGAGTGTTCAGTGCCCACTTTTTTTTCTTCTTGTGTTTTGTAGAAAATTGCACAAAAAATACTCGTATATTTTTTTCAATTTTTTATCTGAGAGAGTTCATGTAGACATTTTCATTTTTTTAAATAATTAAAATTTTTTAATGAAATATTTATTTTTTAAGAAAGTAGTTTACAGAGGAATAAAATACACATATGAAAATATTAAATGAAACAAACAAATATTATGTTAAGTACATTCGAAGCATTCATCAATCATATTTTGTGAAGTAAGCGTAAATTCCAAAATATAATGTAGGCGTAACTACACAAATAATCAATTTTCAGGTAAATAAAGAGACACGTGCCTCTTTTTTATGTTCAGAATGAATGCCATACATTCATGTCATTTATTTTTTAAAAATTACATACATATAAAAAATAGTCGTGTCAATTCTTGTGCGATTTGACGTGGAATGGCTCGTATTTCAACTCGTTTCGCTCTCGCCCATAAGAACATAGATGACCCACAAGTCATTCACGATGTTATCCACAAAAGTATGTATGACACAATGTCATACATTATGGGGGCAGAGTGAACATCTTAAATACTAATAACTCTTCAAACCCTAATCAGGCAGACGGTCATTCTTTTTCATCGATCTTCAGCACTTGCATCAAAGACTGACCGAACACAATTCGTTAGTGCATGTGTAGGCAGAGCGCGCCCTCATACTTACAATTGATTTTTTAAAACTGTATGAGTGGAGTGCACACTTTTTTTCTTGTTGTATTTTATAGAAAATTGAACAAGGAACACGCCTATATTTTTTTTCAAATTTTTATCTCATTGAGTTTATATAGAAAGTTTACATTTTTTGAAAAAAAATAATTTTTTTAAAATGAAAAAAATATTTTTTGAAAAATTTATTTACAGAGATATAAAATACACATTTCAAAGTATTAAATGAAACAAATGAGAAATTTTTATTGTTAGTACATTCGGAGCAACAATTGATCTTATTTTGTGAAGTACCTATAAATTCCAAAATTTAATATAGGCATAACTACACAAATAATCCATTTTCAGGCAAATAAAAAAATACGTGTCTCTTTTTTTGATGTCCAGATTTAAGAAAAAACTCATACATTTTTAAAAAATTGTGTCAACTCTTGTACGATTTGACGTGGAATGGCCCGTGTGTGGTAGTATAGCGCATGTAAGCGTAAGTATGCTTAAGGGGTAAGGATAAGGCAAGGATAAGAAGTGGAAGAAAAGATCGCACGCGGTCCATGGCCAGTTTGCTAGGATATTGCTTCGGCATTCGCCTGGTGTTGCTAGGAGAAACTTCGGAAAACTAACGATTAGAGCAGCTGGCCGCTAGAATTCTCTTCTAGTCAGCGGTTGAATTCGACCTAGTTATCTAGCCAGTGTCGAAAATTCTGCCACCGTGGGGACTCAAACCTTAAGCCTGTTTTACACGATCATTTTTTCATCCTTTTTCGCTGGTACAGAAAATGGGACCGATCAGACTGGATATAATTTGTACGAAAAAATGAAGTATGCTTCATTTCTTGGAACAGATTTCATCCAATTCGACTACCGCGCTCCTGGCGTCACTTTTCGAAACGTCTTCTGGTTTGTTATGCGTGTGGTGCGATTTGTTCCTTTTGCACAGTTTCGAGAACGTTCTGACGTGTTGAATTGTAATGTTAAGTGATTATGCAGTGAGAAATAAATTATGTACTGTGTTCGAATGTTGTCACGTTCCTTAGTCAGTCCTAATATAACCTAACGTAATTTGTTACCATAGATGCGATGTTCAAATGTTTGATCTTCGTCGCTTTTGCGGCATCCGGAGGAAGTATTTTCATCACGATTACGTACACAAACCATAAATGACCGTGTAAAACGTTGGAATCATGTTCATCCAGTTTCGGCATCGAAACATAACGCGTAGAAACGAACGTCCTTTTTCCATCCACTTTCTGTACAGAAAATTATGAAAAAAAGATGAAACACTGACCGTGTAAAACAGGCTTTAGAAGCTCCCAGTCAGAGGCACTATAGCGTCCTCAGTTCATGCCGTGAGTCTTTTCAGCTGGTCTTGTTCCTATAAGTAGTAAATTATTTTCTCCAACACCTGGTGTAGACAGAATCCATGTCGGGGGTTCTTAATACTGCGATGTGTCGTTTGACCATCGCACGTCGCCACCCCAGTGTCACGCCACATTAACAGAAGCTCGGAAGGACGGGCGGCCTCTCGCCTCGCCTGATCAGTTCCGCACAGCTGCGTAGGCCTATCCACACCCTGAACAATAAATCCACCCCCTTTGTGCCTCTAACAAAATGAGTGACTCCCGGAACAACCGCGTTATAGACTTGGCGCTAGCACGCAGCAAGATAATCCCCTAAGTCCAATAAACCCATCACACGTCAGAGCAGAAGGGCCACCTGCGCACTTCTCTGTGCTAAACAAACACATCCAATGGCCGCGAAAGGAAGCGATCATCTTAGCCAACCAGGTTACAAATGACATAGAAAATTCTGGAACTCAACATACCGACCTATGAAAACGCTGGGCAGGAAGCACGTGATAACCCTTGCATGGTGCGAAAGAAAGAAGGGGGGAAAACACAGCGAGAGGCTCGAATGGCGGACGGGCGAAAAACACGAGAGAGAGTGGTCGAGCAGAGATAGCATAGGACAGTCGAAATTTTCAACAACTTAAAGTTACAGTTAGAGAGCGGCCGAATATCGGCTTTTAGAGAAATCACTAGTGAGAGCAACGGTAAAAGACGACAATAGCGGTTGGTGAGAGGCAAGCATTGAGCCGACCACCACGAGACCTGCCCGGCCTTCGTCCAACCGCGGAATTTATTCCAAACAGCCAGATTTTGGCTTCCAACGTCATACGCGGTCCAGGTGACGTGTGACGGCCTGAGACGCGCGCCAGCGCTACGTGATTGCTGCGCTGACATTCACCGCCGACATCCCGAGCGCCGGCGCCTTCATCCCGGGGGACAATTGTGAGGCTGGCGTTCCAACGCTCCAGCGGCGCTCCTGAGGGTCCTGCCGCATCAGTCCATCGATCGGTGAGCAATCCCGTCGCGGTGACGTAGCCATTACGCCATCATCAACTTGTAAGTCATCATCATCATCACTTATTTGATAGCCAAAAACAGTAATTCCGTGTTTGTAAGAACAGTTTTTATAATAAATGTGTCCCCGCCATTTTGGACGGGTGAAAAAGACTAAATTCTGAGTAAAGTGTTTATTATTTTAAAACAAAGAAACCATTGCAATCCTTCGACCCAGGGCACTCACCCCTGAGACGCTCAACGCCGGCAGTAAAATAGCAGGTAAGTGGGCGTGCGCTTGGCGCCCCTTTAAATAAATTTAGCGCATATCCCCACCTGCTACAATGGAAATGACCGTCATACCATCAGTGTGTCGGCGCTTCCATTCTGTGGTGTGACCCCCCCCCCCGATTCCGTTCCAAAGAATCGGCATCCGACATGGGCGGTTGCATCACAATACCGACAAATCGATTGAAAGCAAAACGTCCGTCTGTCTCTCTATGGTCAACGCTAGCGTGTTGGCCGTTCAGCCGATTTTCTTCCAAATTGATATTCCCCGATAAATCTGACCAAACTCGAGGCGAAACGAGTTTGAAACGAATGCCTTGATATGCAGCTACAACATTTTCCAAATTTTCCCTCAAACGGCTAAAACTTTTTGGATTAAACTTTGTCCTCGGATAGCGTAAATGACCCTTCAAAATGGCATATGTCTCATTTTTGTTGAACTCTGATTTATCGCAAATTGCAAAAGTTCAAAGGTTTTTCAGAGTCTTCCTACAACTACAATATTAAAGAGAGTTTTTGCTCAAATAATATGTTCTAAAAAGCCAGATCTTTCAAGAGAGATCATGTACAAGTCATTGAAAAGACGAGTAGTTTTCACGTAATTTGTTTGAAGTTAGTGCAGTTAAAAAGAACTAGCTTACCCGTACGAGAACTCTCGCATGCAATACCCCACCCTCTTCCTTATTTTTCCTTTTCCATATTAAGCCTATAAAATATATTTTTCTTGAAGATCCTCTTATCCTCCGTTGCATGTTCTATACGTCACCTTGTAATGGATAACAATATAATACACTCCTGTCAATACAAACTATTCCTATTTAACTTTATTATCGAGCAATTCAGTCGCATAGGACATCAAATAATTAGTTATTTTACATACAGTTGCAAATTTTACAGGCTCTGAACAGGTGGAGTAGAATCGAGAACTGTCGAAACAGCAAAAATGTAATAGAATGTACAAGAAGATCTCATCCACTAGATTCTCTGATAAAATTCTCTGACGTTCCTCTATGAGGAACGTTTCTTTGAGGCCTCTGACCCCAACATTTAAATTTTTAAGGTCTTATAACACTTCGTTTAGAAGTTATTTAATGATATAGATTAAAAATCTTGACGTGCGTTTCGAATTGCAATTTACATGAACACTTAGATGCGTTTTTCTAAACAAATTCTCCATATTTTTAAAGTCAATGTGCAATTCGTCACGTCTCTATGAAATTCTCTTTCTTTAGAGACCTCAGTTATAAAGATTGCGTGTGAGAGCCGCCAAGGGAAGTTATTCTACTGACGGAGACGATTCTCAAAAATGACTTTACTGACTACTGCTACTGCTTTTACTGACAGACAAAAATAATATAATGAAATTAGGACACGATTCTCAAACTAGTGGTGCAACAACAGCACTTACTTTCCCGTATTAGAGGAAACAGCTAAGTAGTACTGTAATATTGCACTTTATGCGCTACTAACATCTTCGCTTGGAACTCACTATTTCCATTGCAGTGTTGTCAGAACTATGTGAATTCTACAACTTCACAAAAATAGAATGCAAAACTTTTTAACCCTGTATTGGAAAAAGAAGCCTGATACCCTGAAAATATAGAAATGCCTTCCATTGGGCCATGATTAGGGAAGAGTATTTTAAAACCATGCAACAAATTCTCTACTCACTACAAATGGTACAGCATTTGGTGCAAAACTAAATATTTGCCTGCAAATATCAACATAAATTAGACAATTATAACTCCTTTTCATACAGCTCCATTAGGTCACAACAATGACACTAATTCACAGATATTCGCGAGCGCAAAGTGAATTCCATTGTTGCAGACCCTGCATTGTCGCTATTCTGAGAGCTATTAATTCTTTTTACTTATTTCAAATATTTCAAAATAAACAATTTCTAAAATATTAATGTGTAAGTCTATAACAAAGTTCGAATGTAAGAAACGAAGAAAGAAATAATATACAAAATTGCACATTCTAATTTACGACGCATCCAGCTGTCCAAAGCGCAGTAAATTTACAGCGGCCTATTACGTTTGTCACAAAATTAAAGAAAAACTACTCGTATTTTAAAAAAATTAAGCATGACCGTATTTATTTTATTTATTTATTTGTCAATATTCGGAATTGCCACATACTCTTTCTTGCCAGCTACCATCTATCATCGCCAAAAGTACATTTTTTTTGTCATTTTCTTAATTTTTCGGTTTCCTATTGGTAGAACAGAAACATTAATTTTAGAATATTAAAGAACACAAAAACCTAGCCGTAAATGGCAATTTTCTTTTAAAAATTATGTGCCTTTTAAGAGAAAATGGCGTTTTAGCGCTACTAAAAATGCGAAATTTGAAGCTCATTTTCACAGAAAATTTTTGAGTTTTCAAAATACTTTATTTGAAGTTATTTGAAGCACTTACACTCACAAATATAATCATCTTTACAAATTGCGGATAATGTGCATATTAAAGATGTGAGAGATCTTTCAAAAAATTTACATTTATATAATTTTTGAAAAAAACAAAAAAAACTCAAAATAAACTTCACGCTATACTAAAGAGTGTAATTAGCACTATCCGTTACAAAAGTTTCAAGAAAAAAATTGCAGCCATATACGAGAAAATGACGTTTGAGCATTTCTGAAAATGCCGAAATTTGAGCTACTTTTCACAGAAAACGGTAGTGTTTTCGAGAAACTTTACTTGACATTATTTAAAGCATATATACTCGTAAATATAATAATGTAAAAAAATCGCCGATAATGTAAATATTAACGACGTGAGAGACAAGTAAAAACATTTACATTTTTGTAATTTTTGAAAAAACCAACCAATAGACCAAAATGGCTTTTATGTCATTGATAGAGTACATTTACCACTATCCCTACCAAAAGTTTAAAGAAAAAATTTAGAGCCGTTTTTGAGAAAATTTTGGTTTTGTAATTTTTTAAAATTGCACATATTGCACGCAATATTGCACGAAAACTAGCAAAATTGTGAAAAACATTTACATGACCTTTATTAAAGAACTCAATATGCAGAACAAATTTTATTTGAAGAAAAAATCTCTATCTTCAATTTTGTAGTTGGAGAAAGACGCCGAAAAAATTGGAACTTTCACAATTTTCGAAAATTCAGAGCTGTACGTGAAAATCGGACCTATGCCATGTTAAAAAGTGTATTTTCCTCTATTCATACAAGAAATTTAAAGAAAAAATTTGGAGCCGTTTTTGAGAAAATGTTGAAAATCCCCGGGGGGCTTCATATAAAGTACCCCCAAATTTTAAAGAATCTTTTTCAAAATCCCAAAGCTTTGACTAGAATCAGATGGACTGGGGAATATCAATTTTGAAGAAAATCGACCGAACGGTTTAGGAGCTAGCGTTGACCACAGACGGACAGACGGAGGGAATGCCGTCAATCGATTTTTAAGTATAAAGAAGCAACAAATCATGGATTTTGACCACACCACGTGTTAGGGGATTTTTTTCCCTTAATTTAGCAACTGGTTTTATCCACTTATTCGTTTTCACGGCCCGGCAATTAATTTTTTTCCGCCGAAAATTGGCCATTTTTTCGCGCAGCATTACATAACTTTCCCTGTACTACGTATATCACTCCGTGTATACGTACGTATACGGGAAAGTAAAATGGTCCCAATGTTTTTTTCTTGGCATACAGCAGATCACGCTTAAAAATGGCACAGGCCTAATTTTCCTTCAACTCTCTGATTTTTTAAATTTTCTTACGTTAGAAATTTTGGGGGAGATCACTAGTTTTTTTAAGCGACGGCATATGTGAATAAGGCCGAGTGTCTGCGTGTTGTAGCGGTTAAGTGCATCGATTGTAGGCTCCACTTACCTGAGTTCGAATCTTGGCGCGGAGAGAAAAAAATGCTAGTTGAAAACACTTTTGCAGTTCATGTAGTAGTATAATATTGCATAGGCGTTACGCATTCAGATTTCTTTCAAATTCTGTCAGCCTTCATGCAGCTCGTTGTATTTATTTTGCAAATGTACATTCCCGCCTGAGATGTGGCATAATATTCTGGGGAAGCTCATCCTGTAGTATTCAGACCTTCAGATTGCAAAAGAAAATTACTCGAATAATGGAAAAATGCCTTCCACGTGATTCCTGCAAGCCTCTTTTCATTGAGCTGGGAATCCTACCATTGCCTTGTCTATTTATTTACGAATCTGTAATATTTGTCAAAAATGACCTACTTAACGGAGGGAACATATTTTCATGCAATATTGATATTTATAATTACAACACACGCCGTAGAAATCACGTGCATCAAGTGTCAGTATCAACAGCTCAGTACAAGAAATCAACACACAATACATGTACGTTACTTGACAACGCATTGCCAGATGACATAAAAGAATTAAAGTCGGTAATTAATTTAAGTTAAAAGTAAAATCTTTTCTGCTGCAAAACTGTTTCTATACAATTAGAGACTATAGTGATCGTGAAAAAGAAAAATAATGTTTATTGTAACAAAACAAAGATATATAATGAATTAGTTTACGTTTGCATTGTATACATTTAAAAAAAATATTTAATACGCCTGTAACAAGTTATGTACTTCAGCTTCCGGGTCAATGACCCCCATCTCGATCAGGTTTTTGTCCAGTTTCCCTGATCCATTGAGCAAATGCTGAGATGGCCCCTTGTTTTGCTTCTGGACGTAAATGTAGCTTCACTGTGCGCACGTTTTGTTGAGCACTCCTTTTGCTTGTAATGGTAGGAGTAGAACTGATGTTCACTACTATTTTGTGAGCAATGCAGAGAAATGAAATCAGCAGTTCATTTACCGTTGAAATTGATTTTCTGTAACTCGGGAACAAACATTTTCAAATTTTTATTTTTCTAAAATAGTAATTATTTTCTAAATTCTTGTTTCTAGTTTTTTAAATGTTGCTGCTTTTGTTTATTCTGGGGATCAAGAAAATGTGCGCAAATAGTCTATTTTCCCACACGTCATATACAGTTTTTCTGTTTTTTCGACCAAATAAATAAATAAATAAATATTGTGAGAAAGTTTGTGTTGTTGTAGCACCATTTGTTTAAATTGAAATACCCTATTGGACAGCGCTGCCCTCACTCCTGACGCACCGGGTTCTAGAAGTTTAAATCGGAGAATATGTCCTCACGATTACGTTAACGTTTTATTTAGTAAATGACTTGAAGCATCCCTGGTATGTATCATGGATGCAACAAATTGACAAGCATACGATTTGTCTTCCCTAGAATTTATCAGAGAACATGTGGCGTTGAATTTACCCAAGCTTCGAAGCTTGTGGAAGTCTTTCCGAATGCTTATGGCGGGCGCCGCTGGGGTGGGAGGTTGGGTGGGTGTCCCTGTGATAAGGGCTCTGCGGTCGCGGGGCCGAGGCTGCCAGCCGGGTCAAGGAGGTGGGAGGCGCGTGCCGCGTGCGTGCACCCCTATTCACAGGAGGCCAAGGGGAAAGGACGGGGACCGAAGGAGGGAGATGGATTGGGAGAGAGGGAGAGGAATCGGAAGGGTTTCTTCAATTTGGAAAAAATCTTAAGCATATTTTAGGCGCTAGTGTTGTTCACATACCCCGGACGGACGGACAGACGTTTTGCTTTCAATTGATTTTTCGGTATCAAGGACGCACAAAACAGGGATTTTGGCTACACCACGTGTTAGGGGATGTTTTTCTTAATTTAGCAACTACATTTATCCAATTTTTCGTTATCAGGGCCCGGCAACGAACTTTTTTTCTGCCGAAAATTCGCCATTTTTTCGCCCAGCTTTACATAACTTTCCCTATACTACGTATATTACTTCCTATATACCTATGTATGCCGGAAAGTAAAAATGTTTCATTAAAATGAAATAGTATATTAGTTAGATTTCAAAATGTCTGTTGAGAGTAATATTTGGAATCTAAAGTATCTTGAGTTAGTAATCGTGTTTACTTAAAGAGTGAAATAATTCCATTAACTTCCTACTTTCCGGTAAGGAGGTTTAACAAAGACTTGTTATCCGTCTGTCTCATCTGTCCATCTGTGTGCAAAAATCGTTAATTTACAGAGACTTGTTAATTCATTTTGCATTATTACTATTCACGATAAAAGAATCATTTAATAAAACAAAAAGACTGGACAAAAATGTCATTTAAACATTTCTTACACCTTGGCAAATTGATTATATTAGGCAGAAGTTAAAAAGAAAATAAACACGAAATAAATTAAAGTATAAAAAATAATTCAAATCTCGGTTGTTTGCTAGAAAACACACCGCAAATACACACATTTTCATATGAAGCAACCATTCTTCGTGATATTTCGAGCGCTTACCTTCTCCGAAATACAACTCGCGCGTTCACAGCATTTTCAGGATGTGGGATTTTGGGCTCCCAATGGTGAGAGAAGGAGAGGGGAAAAGAGTGGGAAAGGAAAGATAGAGGGGAAGAGGAATATTTCCTCAATTATTTCTTCTGCGGCAGCAACGCGCCGGGTACCAGCTACTGTTATTATACTTACGATTACATGTGCTTTAAATAATGTCATACAAAGTTTCTCGAGAACTCAACCATTTTCTGTGAAAACTAGCTCAAAAGTTTTCATTTTCAGAAACGCTCAAAAGTCATTTTCTCAAAAATGGCTCCAAATGTTCTTCAAACTTTTCGGACGGATAGTACTAATTACACTCTTTAATATGATTTGACCGAAGTAACCCAATCGAGACCCTAGTAAATAAAAAACTAATACGGGAAAATGTGTCATTCTGTAGCACCACTAGTTTTTATATTGCTTAGTTTCCTGTTATTCTATTATTTCTATGACTATGGTGTTTGAAAGACTTGCTTTCAATTTTCTAAATAAGCAATTAGTAGAAGTTAGATTATACTTTTGTAAATGGTACTTCAGTTGAACGAAGAAGATAGAAATAGTAGCACATTGACCTGATTATTAAAGGGTCAGACAGTATTTCATTAGCTATTACATAACTTTGTAACTTTTTGGACATTATCACCATTGACCAATGAATCGTTCCATGAAATCTCCTTTGAAAAAACACACCACCGAGGTCACGTCGTGTGATACATTACATAAGCAAAAGTGGAAAGATTGGCATGAAAGCCTTTAAATCACAATCAAATAGAAATCAACGCACGGCCTTCTATACTATTCAAAGAAGGAATGTCATACATCGCCGGAAGCAAATACTATAGAGACAATACAGGACAGTTCCCCGTTCTTCCACGCAACCGATGGAAACAAGTTCTCACTAGCGATCCTAGTGCCAGAACCTGGTAATGTAGCGCCAAATAGAAATGTCAATGTGATTCTTACGGAAGAAACAAATATTTTTAAATCTACCTAACGAAATAAGACTTATTTTTACCTACTCTCGCTGTGATTTAATTATATTGAAGGGCTCAAATTACGGAAAATTATAATGTACAATGTGTTACAATGGACATGAGAACATTGAGCATTTAACATAACATCTCCCAATTAAGTTCTGTTATAGTTTTTAATGCATTTTATTACAAAGAGAAGTCAAATTGTATTAAATTAGCTTCATTCATGTTCAAGATTCTTGCAATTTTTACTTTTTATCACGAGGAAATGTGAAGAACGAACGCGAGTTCTCCTGTATTTTATAATATAGCCAAAAACTACAGAATTTTTTCCTACCACACGTAGAATGATGTAAAGAATAGTGTTGTAAAATATGTTTTCCATAAATCGACCCGAAAGACAATAAAATGAAAAGAAATCAAGCAGACAACTAACACCAATAGAGCACTGATGCACGCTCCATCTGGTGGCAGAACCTGGTACATCCTAAGCTCAGTGTTTCTCGATATATCGCGAAGTGTCCTGTATTGTCTTTATAGTATTTGCCGGAAGGAACTTCTTGCCCTTCTGAAAAGCCCGGGCCATCTGCGTGCATAGAAAACATCCCTCCATTCCGATCTCATTTCTCCTCCAAAACCAGAAAGGGGAATAATTAATTAAATAATTTTATAATTTATTTAAATGCTAATGGACCCGGCAATCCTTCGCTATTGTGTACTAAACATCACACACTATTGATAACGGGATTGTTAATCACATTGTACGCTACGCCGTTCAAAAATTATAATAGATGAAAGACTCTAACAAGTATGGGTTTGTTCTATGTTCTGGTTTGGACATGGTTGTCAAGTATCAAGTTGTCATTGTTCAAGTTCAAAACGTTCCCTTTCAAATTTGGAGATGCATTCGATATGAAACAATCTTGGAGAAATTTAATTACTTGTCCGAGATTCAAGTAATAATTCCGGCCGATGTTTCACAATCACAGGGGAGAATATTTGCATGCAGTTAAGACGCGCTTAATCCTTGCCTGCGCGGCAGGTTGCGTAGAGTTCAGGGACGCTTGAGTCGATAAGCGAATCAATTATCATCAACAACGCCCCCCAATGTACGATTTAATTGAAACCACTATTGAAACACGCCCGTTACTAACAAGAACGTGTGAAACTTTCAGCGAAATCAGTCAAGTAGTTTTTGCGTCTATATGCGACACACACACACACACGCACATTCCCTTACAGATAGTCTGCAACAGGTGCTTTCCTGGCGCTCATTGCATCGTGCACCGCGTGTCGCGCCCTTGCAACCTGCTCTCCTCCTAATTCGCTAGCGCCCAACCGCCCTTCTTAACAGACTGCTGCTTCATTCAACAGACTCGGAAATGAGGCGCCTTAAAACTGTCAAATTTTTACAAAGGTCGATTGCCCTTCCCGGGGGAAGACAGCCCACAATAGATTCATCATGAAGAATGAGGCTGACACAAGCGCCTAAACGCAATAGCTCCCGCATGTTAATCAAATTGGACACGCACATATTCACATCTGTGGTATTTCACAGCAGCCAGGAAAAATCATTCAACAGACTCTCACACGTCACAGTATTGCGTCCAGATCAAGAAGGGTTAAGAAGGGTAGAAGTTTTATCCTTTCACATTATCTTTTCGGCCAAATGTTTGAAAAATTCTAAATCCAGCAAATAACACCCATCCATTTTTATCACGTGCTGAGAGCTGTTAAAGAGGTGAGGAGAAGATGGTGCGAAGGAGGTATGTACTCCAAAAATTGAGGAGACGATTGCAACAGTAAATTAAAAAAGCCATCGTAGAAAACATTTCAAATACGCAATGTGTAGGGCAGATTAAATTCTACGAGCACCTGAAATAAACATGGATGCATGTGTAACCCACTGTGTTAAGTGTGTACTAATTTCAATCATATTTATGTAGTTGCTGCGACCATTTATAAACAACCATTTAAAACTTCGAAGCCTTGTATATTGCAATTCTGAGGTTAAAACAGCACTGTTGCTCCCTGAAATGTGTAATTGAATATGTGACTGGTCCAGCTAGAAAATTATTAATACCAAATAGAAGTTGATTAATATTTGATATGAAGTAAACATCTGGCGTTATCTATGATACTTATTGCACAGGGTATTTAATACTACGACTCAATTTGATATAATTCTGATACATTTGAATTAATGAAAATGTACAGCATTACTCCCATCTCGATACTTATCTCTCTTCTCTGGAAACCTTAGAGAACCAATTACATTAATAAATAAGTTGAAGTCGACTTTGGTAAGTATTCGAAGTTCTCCAAAAGCACTTCCGTGTTCATTTTGGGAAATATTAAGGAAATTTTGAAATTTACAGTTCATTTTATGAAAGAAAATTTGTCATCCAAAGAAATTTTACACTTTTACGTTGCTTAACATTGCAACGAAGAGCACATTTTCTGTGCATTTATACCATTTTATTAATCTTGTTAGAAATTGTGATAAATTATTACTTTTATCTATATCTATACTAATATATGAAGATACAATGAAATTGCGTTACAGCGCGATAATCTCTAAATGTACTGAACCAATACCGATGAAACTTATGTGCTAGCTTCCTTGGAAGGTCAGGAGGGCTATAGTCTATGATTTACCAAAACCTTAACATATTCACAAAATAATTACTTTTCTGGACTTTTCCCCCCTAACATTATGTCATAGATTCAAGAGGATATCAATGTCAATAGTTAAGCGGCGCGCCATCAGAGGATGACTACTGAGGTCTACGATTGAGTTCATTAATGCACAGAATTGCATGTACCTGTAGGATAGGTGAAGACTGTTGATTTTACCGTCAATTGTTAAATGCGAAATGTTTATATTTAAGAATGATTCTGACGGTTCTTTTTACTCTATTTATAGAAGTAACTTGGATATTGATTTTAATTGCGTCTAGGCGTGAATGTATTAAATGTACTAGAGAGAAGTATATTTATTCATATATGAAAGGGTTGGAAAACACATTTTGCTGAGGGATGTTTCATATTGTCGTAAAAGGGTACATATGGTTGTACACATGTGTTCTACATGAAATAGTTATTGGTTTAGTTGTAGTACATTAAGTATGATTATTACGTATTTGCTTTTGAACGAGTGAAATTAAAAGTATTGTTAATTATTTATGAGTTAGGCTGAGACTGTGACGGATGAGTTTTTGCAGGGAAGTGTTTTATTACAGTGAAGAAACCGTACCCTTTGCAGGTAAAGAAATGATTATTTAAATTAATGAAAGTAAGTTCGGAAATAAGTATAATTGAAGTAAAAGAGTAGTGAGAAATGGAAGGAAATGTGTTTACCCTGTTTTTCAAGGTTATTGAAAATAGAACAAAAGAGTTGTTTTTTATGTAACAGAAAAACTTTGGTCAAGCCTGGATCCACTGAGTGATCTCGGAGTTTTGGAGATATTATAATTATCTAAGTGGTTAATGGCACCTTTCCGTTAGCCACTATTTACCTAGGACCCTAAAACGCGTAGTTGAATTCAATTAAAAGCACTTTATATTTTAATTGCCTCGACTTGAAAACAAATATCAATTTCAAATTTTTCTTTATAAATACGAGACAAAAAATATGAAAAAATTAATATTACTATGTAACAACTGATTGAAAATATGAGAATAATACATAAATTTCCACAAAAATAATGTATGTATTTTATTTTTTGTTTAGATTTGATTACTATTTTTAATTTTAAAGTAAGTTAAGTTTGGGGGCGGGAACCCCAGTTTCAAAAATATAAACATTTTTAGTGAGAAAGAAAGTGAGAAGAACAAGAGTATTTCCAGGTGGGAGCAAGGCTGAGAGAGGTTGGGCAAGATGGAGCGGGGACACAATAGAACAGATACAAAGCAGGGCAAGAATAAATGGACTGCCTTTTCCTGTCTAATTAATTATTGTGAAATACCCTAGCAACGCGGGGTGCTTCAGCTAGTTTTAAATATAAGCATTTGTGCATTTTTTCGCATTCTTCTTTTCCATAACTATTTTCATTGCAGAAGTGATTCAATAACTACATTCACTTATGGACTATATTATTGGTTTGAGGTAACAAATAGTTCATAGTAATCTCTTTGTGATTATGACGACTTTAGCAATACAGCTCATAGAATAATGTGGCAAGTTCTTCTATTGCAAAAAATATACAATAGAAAGTTATCATCGAACAATTAATTCATCGCTGAATGTGCCAACCTCACATTCCTGGTAAGGAGGCCTTCACTTAATAGGATTTATAGATTCAATAGTAAAAGGGATAAATTGTTGATTATGATTCTATATTGTAAATTTGAAGTTCACCTGATTATTACACACGATTAGTGAGAAACTTAAACGCGTTTAGAGGAACTAACTAAAACTGATCCGGAAAATCACAAAATGGTTTATTGTCCTTTTTATGCTATTTTACATCCTCTTAGCAAAAATACACGCCATTGGGTTTTCCAGTCGTGTGTATCCCCAAATTCCTTTATATGTATCCGAGTACTTTTGTCGCCCTAGAGATTTGAATGAGCGAACGAACGAACGAACGAACAAACAAACAAACAAAAAAACGAACGAACGGAGGCATTTCTAGAATCTGATTTGGGAAGTTGGAAATATTCGCCAGGAGTGGCCCCTTTAAACTTCTCCCCCGTGGGCTCCGGGCCGTAAAGTTCACGCTGAGCGGCACTGCACTGGGCTGTCTCCCTGCTATTGGATCATCCCCGATCGCCCTTTAGAGACGTTCTCGGGCAGCGTAGATGAAGGTGAAGGTGGCATTATGACGCCACGGAAGGTACGCTCGAACTCGGACATCCAAACGCTACTGGAACAAGTCCGCTCTATTTTCTTCTGGAAGAATACCAAGTAGGGGGTGATGATTTAAATTCATTACTTTAAATAAAATATTTTGCTTTAAAAAATGATAGATTTAAACCAACAACAAAAGGTTCTATTTTTCATCCAATATTTTCAGAATTTCATTTTTATTGTTAAAATGAAAAATTAATTGATGAAAAAAGTTACACGAGCTAAATATAACTGAATATTTCAAATATGAAGTAGCTTTGGAGGATTATCAAACTCATACTCGAAAAAAATAATAATTTTTTTTAAATGTTCTCGGAGAGGATATAATAAATGGTCATGTGTCTGTGTGTCCTTAAAAGCACTGCTTTGGTATTCGCCTGTCGGAACACTGCGTTCGGAGACACCACGACGCACATATCAGAACAGCGGGACCGCTAGAATTATTCTTCAGTTAACGGCTATATTAGACCTAGGTATGCGTCTGGGGTATACAAACCGTTATCCATTGTCAACAATGTTGCCACTCAAATATCTCAGCCGATAAATAAATTGCAATTAGTGTAGCGACAATAGATTAAATAACTTTCGAATCTTCCATAGTGTAGCAAGCATTTTACAATGTGCAGTTCAGTGCAGCGGAATGCAGAGATACGTATTGCAGCGTAGGGACGTCCTGTGAAAATTAAAGTTTATGTTCGTCGTCGTTATCAGTGTACTGAGAGTCCTAGTTCATTTTAAAAATCACTGCCATCCATATGCACTCCATTGCAGTTAAATATTTCTTACTTCTTATAACAAGACAAAACAATATGCTAAAATTTACATTATATTTGGCTACTTTCTGTACCAAATAACGCGTCAGTTAACCTACTCAATATTTTAACTGCAAAATTGTTATATTCATCCTTTGTGAAAAAAGTATTTTCTCACAAATTGATACAAACGAATAATTTTAAATTTACAGAAACATCAGCATTAATAAAAATGAAATTGTTCCGTTTATATTATAAACCCAATTATTAAACATTAAATTGAAATTTAATAGTACATTATGAAACGATGATGTAATGATGGGTATTAATACCCATTACATCGAGTTTCATACGGTACTTTTTCTACGACTTATGGTAACTTTTATAAGTTAAACGTCTCCACTGAATCGTTTCGTGGCAGTCGACATGCAAGATTCAGCCAAGGCCACCTAGCGGACACTCTACCCTACACCCGCAGTTGGCTTTGTTTTACCACAGCGCTTGCGAGCGATTACAAAGGTTGCGGCAATAATATTCCGACGTCACCATTTTCGCATTTTCTCTCATTTCTGGAAACGTCAACACCACCAGAAAGAACTACCATTCACTAAATATTTTAAACTAAAGAATTGGCCGGTTTTTAAGGACAACCACACGGCAGCAGCAAATAACACAAAACGGGTTGCGTTCAGATCATAACGTCACTCAAATGTTCTCTGCAATAACAACCACTGCGCTAGTCAAATAGGATTAAAGTGAAATTACGATCCAATTTATTTTAAATAAAATGTCACGTAAAAATTACTACTGGTAAAATAAATTAAAACTGAGAAGTATAATATGATATTAAATGCAATTTTAATGTACACACTCGAACGAAACATTTACTGCACCGATTCTTAATGATTAATGAAGTACCAATACTTGGTTTGTAAGCTTCTCAGTTATTGGTCAAGAACCTGTATCATAATGAAAACTGTTTCGAAATGGCTATCATTATGCAACTGGTTGCAGCCAACCAATGACAGCATTATACAACGGAAGTAGAAAAAGAAAAATATAAGATTGCATTTTTTCATTGTTTTACCAAAAAACAAAAGTTAAGTGTTTTTAGGTCACTTCAAAATTATCGGGAATTTTGTTGGTCGAATAGAAAAAGAAAGAAAAAGAATGAGAATGAATGTTGTAGGAAGTTGAGTTTTCCATGTCTTGAGATTCCATGGAAGTATTCAAATGGAAGAAAGGCTGAATTAATAGCGGAATTCGGCAGTTGCGAATGGATTGAACATACGATTGTACTCGTTTAAGAATTTTCCTGTATAATTTTGGCCGTAACGTTCCACATAGTTCTGATATTCTTTGTACTCTGCACCAACTAATCTAACTATTAATTGTCCAATCAATTAAAATATGGTTTTGTGCCGGATTATGTTGTCCAGTCACCAGAATCTGACGATTCCCTGGGATCATTTGCTTCCCTCTCATTTGAAATGCATGTGACGACGGAAGATGTGGGCAGAATTTCAGTTGCTACCTATTGCATCTAGACCACCCCAGATATTTTCAAGAGTTTGTACCATAACACTAATATCCTTTACCACGCGTGCATCGAACTTCATGACGTCATTCTAGCCATTTTTGAAGACAAATCTGCACAATAAAGAGAAAAAAATACACATTTTCTTTGGCAGTAGTCAGGTTGTCCCAGAGGGAATACACCTCCCAACGCCAGTGCAAGGAGTGTTGCCTACCAACCAGGAGTACAATGTCAGAAACGTCTCGTGGGTAACTTTCTTAAATGCGATTTCTAACATGTTCATTAGCAAAAGGCATTATTATTTTCGACCCCCTAGACGGCCAAGAAGTTCCTGACATTAATTATGTACCTCCTCTGTAAATAAATAATGAAATTAGCATATCAATAATGACATTGTACGCAAAAATGTCATGATTTTTAATCGAAAAAGGTTTTTTCGGTATTTCGCATGCAATTATTACTAAACCGTTTTTTCGTGAAAATACGACTTCTTCTGCAGACTAGGTAAAAAGTAATGTTCAGATTTTTTACATAAATTTTGTTTGCATATTTTTCAGATTTCTTGAAGTTCTTTTAAGTGCAAAATAATAGAAATTATACATTTTATTGCGTTTCAGGTACATTTTTAACGCCATCATTGTAAAAATTTTGAAAAATGTTCAAAATTTATTTTCCGAAATACACCATCTTCGATTTTCAAGTTTTGTAGCTTACAATGCGTGAAATACATGCGAGTTTTCAAAGAAAAAATTTCAGCCAGGGTTATTAATAATTAACCATGATATGGCTGTTTTAACTTGAAAATTCAATTTTTAAATTTTGAAGTTTTTTTATCGATATTTGTTTATCGAATTCATAATAATTAGAAACTTATTCATTAATTGTGTGATATTTTAACAATTTTATAATAAGTTATGACCTATAAATGTAAATATAACCTACATTATCCATTTCAATCATTCAAAATAATGGTTAATATTTATTTAATACGTAATATTATTTTAAATCAAACGTTCTATCACACAATTAATATTTAATGTGAATTGTTTGTGATTTATGTAACTTGTAATTCATCAAACCGACGAATGATTTTGTCAAAAAGTTTATTAACAAACTGGAAAACCTTTCAATACATTATATTATACTTCGGGAAGTCAGTCCGAGTTCTTTCGTTCTTCGAAAGAAAACCTTGGGGACGGAGAAGTTTTGGTAGTCGCTGATTTCTCTGAAAATTATTAATTCATTATTCAAGACAGTATCCAGGGATTACACTGAAATAACTCACAAGCTACAATTCATCCTTTTGCGTGTTACTTTCGATCCAACGACACAAATACCGTAAAACCTTTGATTTTAATTGTGATTTCCGATTAGATAAGTCATAATACAGTTGCCATGCATTATTTACAGCAATTATTAATTCAATCTGTAAATAAAAATTGAATTTTTTACAAATTTGATATACATGTCCGATGGTTCTGCCGCACAGTATAATAACAGATTTAATGTATTAAATATCTGCCTTCATGAAAAGGATTTTTGCGTTCCAGCAGAACGGCACTATTTCGCCACTTCACATGGAAAAGGACCCAGCGACGGACAATTTGACACAATAAAACGATTAGTTGCCAGAACAAGTTTACAATTTACCCAGTAAAAACCCAGAAAGAACCCAGTAAAAACCCAGAAACCCAGGAAGAACCCAGTAAAAAACAGGTCAAAACATCTCAACATTTGGATAGTGATTGGAACAAACAAAATATTTCTGGAATAACTGTAAGCTTTGCATCGAAAGAAGAAATGACCAAACAAAGTGCAAAAGGAGAAACGATTTAAATGCACAATTTACATACAAGGCATCAGAAATTACCACGCATGTGTTCCACAAAGAGGAAGATTTGCTATTTTCAAAAATCATTCATTTTCCGAAGATGAACTATGTATTAATGTTTTGGAATACAATAATGAAGCTATAGAAGACGAAAGCACTATAAGCAGGTACAAATAGTGTAAGCATTATGTAAATTAATTGTATGAAATCCAAGTATTTATGCAATATTAATTTATTACAGATTGATTTTGATTTGATTTATTTAAAGTTGCATCAACTACGTAGAGTCATTAGCGACTACTTTTATAATTACAGTCAGAATTTATTACAGAGCAAGGAGAAAACGGAAAAGTACTGAGCTGTAAACAAGATATTTAGTGTATATTTATTAACATATTATAACTAACATATATAAATTTTCATATTAATAATTAAACAAATGAATGCATGAATTTCGAAATTTGAAATGTATTTGAAATAATGCTGGTTATCTTACAATGTTTGCAACATTCAATTCAACTGTACAGCAGTCGGACTCCACCAGCACTGATGTAGGTATGTTTCTCTTCCTTCAATTCAACGTGTTGAACAAAAGAAATGTGATTGATGACAGTAAATTTAGTAAAATGAATCACAATTCACAATAAAAGTTAATTGTGTAATAGAAGGTTTAATTTAAAATAATATTACGTAATAAATAAATAATAGTATCGTCTCCTGTCTTATTTCAGTAGTATACCTCTCCGTTGCGGCTCTCACACGCCACCAATCTTTATAAATGAGGTCTCTAAAGAAAGATAATTTCACGGAGACTTGACGAATTGCACTTTGACTTTGAAAATATGAAGGATTTGTTAAACAAAGCGCATTTAAATAGTCAAGTTAAATGCAACCCGCAACACTTGCAAATGTTTTCGTCAAATAACTCCTACACCAAGCTTTTTAGGGCCTTAAAAACTAATATTTTGAGGCAAAAAGGCCTCAAAGAAACGTTTTCCACACCATAATCTATAAGATGAGACATTCCTCGACCTTCAATTAAGTTTTCGATTGTGCGCTTCAATACTATCAAGGCCACCTCAATATTTCAGCCCTTGATGCTGGTATCCATTTTTGTGACGACACTCTTAGAAGGCTTAGATTCCTCAATCTTATATTTACGCTTTCTGTATACACCGCGGTTTGTGCAGTCTGATTAAGTTTATTTGCACAATAATTAATTCAAGATTTGCTCTCCAGCAACAACTAGAAGTACTATTATAGTTGCTTGATAACTACGAAGGTGTCTTATGCGTGTAGTGAAACCATTCAATTAATGTTTTGCCGTGGACTGTAAGCGCTGTGTTCTTAATTGTGGAGGGATGTGGTCGTACAGTGAAGAGTGAAGACTGTGTTTGTGTTTTACCTGTACCAATATTGTCGTTATCATTCGATGAAATTTTCAAGTCAGCGGGTTCAGACACGTAGCTTTCTCAAACGTAAAAAGCTAATATTTTTGTTACTATCACGAAAAGCTAAAAACTGACAACGAATATTGAATAATTACTTCAAATGTCTTTAAGGAAGTGTTGAGAATTGTTCCAAGAAAATTCTCCATGATATTGAATAAATATTTATTGAAAATTTCTTTTAAACATCAATTGCACTGTTTTTATTTTTGTTATTGTGTTAGTACATTGCAAGTTACCTTTATAGATTTTTAAACAAATAAACACGTTTCGTTTAACTACTTTCCCTCTTAGAATGGAAATAGAAGGATAGGGATTAGTGTGGGGTCTAACATGCGAGATTTCTCGCACGGGTACGCGGAGGTATTAGGGGAAAAATTGTACTATGACACAACACAAATAAAAAGCTTTTGAAAGTAGCTAAAGTAAAATAGCTTGAAATAAATGAAAAACAAAAATCAAAACGCGCTAGCCAACAATACTACGTGAATTAATTAAAAAACAACTAAATTTAAAATTATAGAAAGAATAGCGCAAGTTACTCGACAACTGCCAACGATCGCAGTCCAAACGTACCATTTAAATGTTGGCGGTATCTGGAAGTATGTACATTAACGCCCAGCTGCAAACTCATATTGTAAATAATACACTGTTTGAATATAAACTCAAAGTGTCGGTTCGTTAAGATATTCAATATGCAAACATCGTTTGAGCAACATTCCCATGTACCGAAGTGAAGTCTTAAGTTTACTAAATTGTTTCTAATGGCAACAAATGGTATTTAGTACTCAAAGGCGAAAATGTTAGTTTGATTATATTTGCTCGGAATTGCTTTCCTTGGGGTACGTAAGAACGCAGAAAATAATCCAATACTTTTCAGTATACAAATAGTATTTTTCAATTTCGCACCCCAGCAAGTTGGCACCCTGACTTTCCAAAACCTCCTCGGTTCCTCATAACAAATCAAGGAAAGTTAAATAATATTGCAAAGAGTAGGTTCGTACTTGTGCGATCCGGTATTTTCGCACCACTTTACTTGGCTTTCTCAAAAGCAAAAACCTTTTCTATAATTTTTGTGACTATCAAGGAAAGCGAAAAGCTAACTCTCAAGGAATATTGAATAATTTCGTCAAATGTTGTTTTTAAAGAAGTATGAATTGTTCCAAGAACATCTCTCAATAATGATGAATAAACTGTAATTGAAAATTTGTTTCTAACACCAATTGCATTGTTATTTTGATATTCCTTACATTAGTAGTACATTAGTAGTTCCTCTCCTTCGCCCTCCTTCTTTGTGGAAAGAATAGACAAATGGGTAGGAAAAGGGTGGGGTTTAACATGCGAGAGTTCTCGCACGGGTACGCTAGTTAACCATTATTTTGAATGCTTGAAACGGATAATGTAGGTTATCTTTACATTTATAGGCCATAGATTATAAAATTGTTAATATATCACACAATTAATGAATACGATTCTAATTATTAAGAATTAGGTGCATCAATAAAAAAATCTTCAAAAATTAAAAATTGAATTTCCAAGTTAAAACAGCCATATCATGGTTAATTATTAATGACACTGGCTGAAATTTGCCCCCTGAAAACTTGCATGTATTTCACGCATTTTAAGCTACAAAACATGAAAATCGAAGATAGTGTATTTTCGAAAATAAATTTTGAACATTGTTCATAATTTTTACAATGATGACGTTAAAAATGTACTTGAAACGCAATAAAATATGTAATATCTTTTGAACTTAACAGAACTCCAAGGAATCTGTAAAATATGCAGACAAAATTTATGTAAATAATCTTAACATTACTTTTTACCTAGTTCATGTCGTCTGCAGAGGAAGGTCGTATTTTCACGAAAAACTGTTTTGTAATGATTGCGTGCAAAATACCGAAAAGAAAAATATAAAATTATATTTTTCATAGTTTTACGACAAAAGGTAAAAAAGTACTTTTAGGTAATTTGGAGATTATTGGGAATTTTGTTGGTCGAATATAAAAATAATGACCCAATTGTTTTTGAAAGTTTGGTTACCAATGAACTGAAACATAGTTGAGATAATATTCTACATTAAACTGTCATTCGTATTTTCCTTTGATATATATTATTTCAGGAGCTGAATGAAGGTTTCACATAATCCAGGGACAGTTATGAGTAATTTTTCTCTTTTTCGTAATTCATGTGATTTTAATTAGCCATTCGATTAATGTAATGTGTTAATTCGTGAAATAGTCACACTAAATATCACTCGAAGTGCTGTGATATTACTTAGGATAAATTTAATATTAACAAAAACAGAAAAACCGTTATCTGCAGTGAAGATGCCAACAAAAAGAAACAATACGTAATAAAATTTCTGATGTTTCAAATGCTTCTCTCATTTCTCTGAGAGATTTTAAATTTTTTCCTCATACCACCTAAGTAAAGGAAGAAAAAACTGTTTCAATTAAGTTTTCTTTTTCAAACGGAATTGTATACGCCAAAGAAAATAAACATTGTGCAACTACCTCGCGGGAAGCTAATATTTTTGAATCTCTCAATTTAGTCAAATCTCAAATTGAATGCCCTTATAAATGACTAGGACAGTAAATTAAATTTATGATGTTA
Organism: Acheta domesticus; assembly: GCA_031308135.1. Classification (NCBI taxonomy): domain Eukaryota; kingdom Metazoa; phylum Arthropoda; class Insecta; order Orthoptera; family Gryllidae; genus Acheta; species Acheta domesticus. The sequence goes on from JAHLJT010002406.1 coordinate 39,863,903, forward strand.
CGTATTCAGACTGTTTCAATTTCATTGTCTTCATACTACTTCATGTATGTATTGTGCGAAAAAGACTGCTGAGATATTGCATAACATTCAGGGGAAACACATCCCACTGCAACCATACTTCAATACTACAAAAAAAATACGGAAATAATAATAATAATAATAATAATATAGGAGAGTGAGACTGGTCCTGCAGTCCGTTCTGAATTCCAGGAATAAAATTTCTGCAATAGGTAGTTTGGCGGAACCTGTAGCCGAATACAGTTTTGGACTAGTGGACTGGACTGAGCAGGAAATTCGCACCATGGATCGAAAAACCAGAAAACTGCTAACAATGCATCATGTTGCCCACCCTCGAGCTGATATACATAGACTTTATGTGTCACGTAAGGAAGGAGGAAGAGGCCTCAGACAAATTGAGGCCTCCTGGCACAACGCAATAGCCGGGATGGGAAAGTATGTAGTCAGCCATCAAGATGACCCTCTAATGAGGCAGGTCATGAAATCTGACCGAAGAATGGGAAACAGAGGCATTGTTAGTGTAGCTAGAAGCATTGCGAAGAAAACTAGGCAAGACACGTCGAATAACACAGACACTGAACTTCTGATGCTGCTAAACATGAAGTGTGAAACACAAAAAATGTTAAAGAAATCGTGGAGAGACAAACCACTCCACGGACAATACCTAAAAAGAATGGACAAGGTGCAGATCAATAAAGATCAATCATTTATGTGGCTTAAAAGGGGAAGAATGAAGCCAGAATCGGAAGCACTTGTAATAGCTGCCCAAGATCAGGCCTTGAGAACACGACATTATGATAAAGCGGTTCTCAAAATTTCCCAAGATGATAAATGCCGCATTTGCCTGGAGCAAGTAGAAACCATTGATCATATTGTCTCAGCTTGTCCAATTCTAGCAAAGACGGAATACCTGAAAAGACATGACAGGGTGTGTAGCTACCTCCACTGGCAGATCTGTACCGCCCTCGAAGTTCCAAACACATGCCCCAAGTGGTACGAACACTCACCAAAACCGGTGACGTCTGTTGGATTGTGTACGATATTGTACGACCAACAAATTCAAACTGATCGCACGATAGCGGCAAACAAACCGGATATAGTTATCCGGGATTTGGCCAAAAAATCGTGTTTACTTATCGATGTTGCTGTACCTTGCGATCAAAACGTCGTTACCAAGGAGGCAGAGAAACGTCTTAAATACAAGAGTTTGGAAATCGAGATCAGCCGAATGTGGGGCGTAAAAGCACAGGTCGTCCCGATAGTTATCGGAGCTCTGGGATTTGTTCCGCAAAATTTGAGTAAGAACTTGTCTAAACTCCCAGGTAATTCAAAAGACTGGGAAGTGCAAGAAATAGCTTTATTTGGAACAGCCCACATTTTGCGTAAAGTATTGTAGAGGCACTGATAATCACCGGATCTGCTCCTTAGGTAGCTGGTTGCAACCTGGAGTAGATTTTATATTCAGCCGACTGATAACATCTTTAGTCGTGATGTAATGGAATAATAATAATAATAATAATAACAACAATAACAACAACAACAACTCCACCTAGTGAGTACACGACCTTGCAGTTGATGGTGGAGCTTGAGTACCCCCATGAGCCTGAGAGATATGTTAGTGGTAGCCTAGCTACTGGAAGGGCCTCCCTTGCTGAATAGGTTGAAGGTGAGGGGTCCGACGAAGAAGTACTCAATTTTGAGGAGAGTGGGAAGTAAGTAGAGAGGGAAGGGTCATGAACCTTTGGACTACCTGTTATCGGCCCATGGACGATACAGGAGAGAAAATGGGTTGGCGCACCAGGCCACTGATTAGAGTGGAGGCCCGAACCTTGTATTAGCCAGCGAAGGAAGCTACCTTCAGCAGTCAGTGAAAATCCTGCAGGGTTTAGTAATGCCGATTGGCGATCGGAGGGACACCTTGCTGGGCCCTGCGGGGGGATGCCCCGAGGCCACTGTGGGTCGCAGTAACGGATGACAGAAAACAACCTGAAGGTCAAGTGTGATCTGTGAACTCGAACTTGCGTCCTGCAAAACTTCACTTGAAAAAAATGAGCAAAATGGATAGAACAAGAAATGTAATGATTCTTAACGTGCCTTGTTCTACCAATGTCCCATACCTGCACAGAAACCAAGCTTAATGGCACCTTGTCGACATCTGGCCATCCCACAGATGTTAGTCCCAGGGACCCAGAGCCGGCAGTAGCTCGAAGCCATCATCAGAGATGGACCTGGGATGAATTGAAGGAGGTGATGAGGGCTTTTACTATGCAAAAGCGAAAAATGGGGGCTCAGAAATATAAGTTTTTAAGATATGGAGAGAGCAGAACCCAGATACGAGACCTACCCTAGACTCAAAGAAGCTTGCCAGTCAACGACGATACATACTCAGCAGTGGAAAATTCACAGCAGAACAACTTGCAGACATCCAGAGAAACGTGGAGCAGTTGAACAGAAAGGATGTCGTAAAGGTTCCTATGACTGTAAGGAAATCTTGCTTCTGAATAAAATAATTTTGTAAGTAAAGAAACGAAAACGTAATTTAAGCATGCCTTGGACTTACTACCAGAAGGCCTTTGACAGTGTACCACACGACTGGATTTTAAAGACACTGAAGATCTATGGATTTCATCCTACGCTTTTTGAGTTTTGCAAGGCTAGTATGAATCGTGGAGTACCAGGTTACTAATACACAGCGGAAAGGGAGTAGTAGAAACAAAAAGTATTCAGATTAACAGGGGAATTTTCCAAGATTCACTATCCCCTCTGCTATTTTGCATTAGTTTGATCCCACTATCGAGACAGCTGTCGCCCACTGACTTTGGTTAGAAGCCCCATGGTGATGAAAGGCCTTCATCACATTTATATTACCTGGATGATCTTAAAGTGTTTGCTAAGAATGAAGAGATTCTCTCCCAAATGCTGTCTGCCGTGAATGGCTTAGCAATGACATCTGCATGACGTTTGGTCTTGACAAGTGTGCAAATATCAATTTAAAAAGAGGCAAACTGACAAGGTCAGAGAGCGTTGAATTTGATATGCACACTGTGATTCAAGATCTTGAGCCAGGTAAAACTTACAAATATCTGGGAATTGAAGAATGTGAGACCATCTCGAACGATACAATGAAAGAGAGAATTCGCAACTTACAAATATCTGGGAATTGAAGAATGTGAGACCATCTCGAACGATACAATGAAAGAGAGAATTCGCAGGGAGTATTACAGAAGAGTGAGACTGGTTCTGCAGTCCGCTCTGAATTCAAGGAATAAAATATCAGCAATAGGTAGTTTGGCAGTGCCTGTAGCCGAATACGGAATTAGTTTCGGACTAATGGACTGGACTGAGCAAGAAATCCGCATCATGGATCGAAAAACCAGAAAACTGCTAACAATGCATCATGTCGCTCACCCTCGAGCTGATGTACATATACTTTATGTGCCACGTAAGGAAGGAGGAAGAGGCTCAGACAAATTGAGGCCTTCTGGCACAATGCAATAGTTGGAATGGGAAAGTATGTAGTCAGTCGTCAAGATGACCCTCTAATGAGGTAGGTCAAGAAATCTGACCGAAGAATGGGAAACAGAGGCATTGTTAATGTAGCAAAAAGCATTGCAAAGAAAACTATGCAAGACACGTCGAATAATACAGACACAGCTTCTGGTACTATTAAACATGAAATGTGAGACACAAAAAATATTAAAGAAATCGTGGAGAGACAAACCACTCCACGGACAATATTTGAAACGAAAGGACAAGTTGCAGATCCATAAAGATCAATCATTTATGTGGCTTAAAAGGGGGAGAGCAAAGCCAGAATTGGAAGCACTTGTAACAGCTGCCCAAGATCAGGCGTTGAGAACACGACATTATGATAAAGCGGTTCTCAAAATTTCCCAAGATGATAAATGCCGCATTTGTCAGGAACACGTAGAAACTATTGATCATATTGTCTCAGCTTGTCCAATCCTAGCAAAGACCGAATACTTAAAAAGACACGACAGGGTGTGTAGCTACCTCCACTAGCAGATCTGTACCGCCCTCGAAGTTCCAAACACATGCCCCAAGCGGTACGAACACTCGCCGAAACCGGTGACGTCTGTTGGATTGTGTGCGATATTGTACGACCAACAAATTCAAACTGATCGCACGATAGCGGCAAACAAACCGGATATAGTCATCCGGGATTTGGCGAAAAAAATCATGTTTACTTGTCGATGTTGCTGCACCTTGCGATCAAAACGTCGTTACCAAGGAGGCAGAGAAACGTCTTAAATACAAGAGTTTGGAAATCGAGATCAGCCGAATGTGGGGCGTAAAAGCACAGGTCATCGCGATAGTTATCGGAGCTCTGGGATTTGTTCCGCAAAATTTGAGTAAGAACTTGTCTAAGCTCCCTGGTAATTCAAAAGACTGGGTGTGCAAGAAATCGTAAGAAATCGCTTTATTTGGAACAGCCCACATTTTACGCAAAGTATTGTAGAGGCACTGATAGTCACCGGATCTGCTCTTTAGGTAGCTGGTTGCAACCTGGAGTAGATTTTATATTCAGCCGACTCATAAGATCTTTACTCGTGATGTAATGGAAAAACGATAATAATAATAATAATAATAATAATAATAATAATAATAATAATAATAATAATAATAAAAAGAGAGAGCCGCCCTGGATGAGCCAGGTGGCTAGAGCCACCGACTTAGCGCCTCAGTCCGAAGGATCGCGGGTTCGAGTCCCGTCGTAGTCATTGTTGTTTTCTCTTGTCTGTCGTAAATGTGTTGAGTCGCAGATGGCCTTGTGAGTCTGCTGGCCACAGACAGAAGAGCACCCATGTGCATCTAGTGTAAAAGTTAATATGTGTCCTATGAGGGACATAGTGGGTAGCCGGCAAAGATAGCGAAAATCGGTATAGTTTGAAGCTGGAAAAAGCCTCAAAAAGGAAGAAAGAAAGAAAATAGAAAAAGAGAGGGATAGGAATTCTAGATCTCCATGAAAAGTTCGCAGATTATCAATCAACCATATCAATCCTATCCTATCAATCATATACTGCTTTTACTGTTTTTTATCGATAAGTGAAATTACAAAATAAAGATCTTCTGACTCTTTGTAAATCAAGGTACTCCTATGTAAGAGGAAACGCCTTGAAAAGAGAAGATCTCGCAGAGGTAGAAATGTTCGAGATGGTGTTATTATTGAATGCTAGGCTCTTCTCTAAGTTGACATGTGTTATCTTAAGGCTAAATGTACCGAAAAAAACTTGTAGGAAAATTCAATAGATCGCAGCACCATCAGCAGGAATTTACTTTACCGATAACGTCTGAACAAATGGTCCGATTTTCGATCTGTAAACGGCATTTGACTCCTGTTTATAATAGAATTTACGCTACGAAGCCCTTTTTCAAAAAAAACTAGCAGAAACTCGATTTTTAAAATTTTTCTCGTACTTCCGGGAACAATTTCAAAAATGTGGGCTTATAGCGCGATGGCGACACGCTTCCAGAATCCAACGCCGTGTCAAACATGCAAATCGGATAAATAGCAGCGACGGTAAGTGAAATTTCGAAAAACACCTCACCCCACTCCCCCTTCCCCTTCCACGCCGCCGGGACATTGTTGGCCGGCGGCGCGGTCAAGCCGGCACGGGCGAGCCGGGCGGCGGCCGCCGCGGCGCGGCGACGGGCAAGAAGGCTGAACTCTCGGGGGCAGCCAGCCAGACACCCCGTCACTTCGTTGATGCTTCCGTCACTTCGCATCTCAAGATATTTTTTCCCCACATATGAAACTAGTGATGCTGTAATAGGGGTAAACGGTCTCGTATCATCTTTAATAGTAGTATAAAACTATTATCTTATTCACATATTCCATCTTCCTTCGAATACCATCATAAGAATGTCTGAGGTATCACTCAAAACACCGATCCCGCTTTGGTGCTGATTTCAAAAAGAAAAAATCGAACTAATTGCGTAAATATCACCCATATTCCATCTCCTCACATCGTATTTTAGATATATTGTACTTCTAAGATCTTCCATTACCATTTCACTACCGGAAAAAACAAGCGGAGATAACGCAAGAGCTCTTTTATCCTACGATTCGATTTATCATTTCAAAACGGCGTTTGTCACCTTGATAGAATTCACCTGGTTAATCCTTTTTCCAGTAAAATAACCGAATCGAATTTTTAAAACGTTTTCGTACTTTAGGACAAATTGCACATACTTTCTCATAGTAATCTAATATCTTTGGTCTGGGCCAGTTTTACCATCTTTCCCCATCTTCTGACATCTTGCTGACATCTATCGCCGCCCAAAATACATTTTTTGAACTTTTCTCATTTTTCAGCTTCTTAATGGTAGATACGAAATATTACTTTTAGGATATTAAAGAAGAGTAAAACTTCGTCCTATATAAGAATTTTCATTGATAAATTTGGAGCCGCTCTTAAGAAAATGGCGTTTAAGCTTTACTGTAAATGCGAAAATGGAAGCTTCGGAATTTTCACAAGAATCTTTCGAGTTTTCGAACAACTTCATTTGGTGACATTTAAAGCACTTCTACTCACAAATGTAATAATGTATAAAATTTCTGGAAATGTGAATATTAATGGCGTGAGAGACACTTAAAAATACATTTATTTATTTTTTGAAAAATCAAAAAAATACAGCCAAATTAATTTTATGTTAACTTAAAGAATGCAAATAGCATTCGTACGAAAAGTTTGAAGAAGCAATTTGAGAAAATGGCGTTTGAACATTTGTACAAATTCGGAAGTTTCAGTTCATTTTCACAGAAAACATCTGAGTTGTCGAGGAACTTTTAAGACATAATGTTAAGCACATGTACTCGTAAATGTAATAGTAGGGAGTTTTTGCACCCTCGAACGTTACGTACTATCGATCTTCTGCTCATTCGCAGTGCAAGTTTCGCATCACTTTGGTGCATCTGCGCATGCGCAAAAGATCGATAGTACTTAACGTTCGAGGTGGCAAAAGTTCCCTAATATGAACAAATCGCCGTTAAAGAAAATATTTACTAAATGAAAGGCTAGTCAAAGAATTACATTTTTGTAAGTTTTGAAAAAACAAAGGAATAGAGCAATATGGCGTTTATGTCATCTCAGAGTACATTAGGTACTATCCTTTCCAAAAGTTTAAGGAAAAAAGTTGAAGTCGATTTTGAGAAAATCTTGTTCTTGTAATTTTTAAAAATTGCACAAATTGCCCTCAATATTGCGCGAAAACTACTAAAAATTTCAAAAAAATGTGCATGACCTTATTGAAAGAACTAAGTATGGAGAACAAATATAATTTTAAGGGAAAATCTCTATCTTCAATTTTGTAGTTGTAGGAAGACGCCGAAAAAAAATTCGAACTTTTGCAATTTTCCCAAAATCAGTCAGCAATGAAAATAAGAGCTATGCCACCTTGAGTGTATTTTACTTTATTCTTACAATTAATTTAAGGAAAGTATTTGGAGTAATGTTTGATTGATTGTTAGTGATTTTGGGCGCGTCAACTGCTTTGGTCATTAGTCCCGTAAGTGCAATGCATGTTTATTTCATCGTGAGGTGGAAGAGATGTTGCCCGCTATGCCGATGGCGAGATCCGGCGCTGACCTTCCGTCCACTAGCGGGGCTTCCCAACCAGGTATCTGCCACCAGCGGGGCACCACCCCAGCCGGGACAAGCTCTAAATCACCGACCGATTTACCTGTCGGCTTGCCGGGTTCTTTCTTAACAAGGTATCTCCCACCAGCAGTGCACGGCCCACAGCCGGGACAAGTTCCAATCCTCCCACTGGTCTCCCAGCATATATGGTAGTGTTGTGCAAGTTGGTGTGTGTGTGTGTGTGTGAAGATAGGACAAGGAAGAGGAAGGAAATATCGCGCGAGGTCCGTTTGTTAGGGAATTTCTTCGGCATTCGTTTGATGTTGATCGGAGAAACTACGGAAAACTTCCAATCAGAGCGGCCGGTCGCTAGAATTTTCCGTCAGACATCGGTTGAATTCTACATCTAACTGACAAGCTAGTGTTGAAAAATCCTGCCACCGTCGGGACTCGAACCTAGCACCTCTCGGTCAGAGGCATTGCAGTGACATCAGTTGATGCACTGAGCCACCTATCCTGGTTGACATTTTTGAGAAAATGTTGAAAATGTCCCTGGGGCTTAATAAAAAGTATCTCCAAAAATTAATGAATGTTTTTAAAAATCGCAGAACTTCGACTCGGACCAGATCGACAGGGGTTTATTCAGTTGAGCAAAAATTCTACACATAGTTTAGGCGCTAGTGGTGTTCACATACGCCCAGACAGGCAGACACAGACAGATGGACGGACGAACGGACGTTAAAAAGTCAAAACACACATACACCCTTTCGGGATCTATCAGGGGACCCCAAAACGAGTACTTCCTTTAATATCTCGAAATAGATTTTCCGCAGCATTACATAACTTTGAGTAACTAACACGAGAAAGTAACTGGTGGTGCTACAGAATGGCACAGACTTTCCCGTATTAGTTTTCAATTTCCTATAGTCTCAGCCAGCTATTCGGACTTTGTCGTAATAAAATTTACTATTTTGTTGGCATGGGCTAGATTTATGGCCTTGCCCCATCTTGCCACCTGCCATTTAATGCACCCAACTTATTTTTTAGGTTTTCTCAATTATTCGGTTTCCTAATGGTAGATTCAAAATATTGCTTTTAGAGAAGACTGAAACCTTGTCCTTTACGACAATTTTCATTCATAAACTTGATACCGTTTTTAAGAAAAGGGTGTTTAAGCGTCTGTGGCAATGTGAAATATGAAGCCCTTTTTCACAGGAATCTTGAGAGTTTTTTTAAAAATTTATTTTAAGATATTTTAAGCTCTTCCATTCACAAATGCAATAATGTTTACAAATCGCTGCAAATGTGCATACAAGGCATGCGAAATATTTAAAAAATACATTTGTGTAAATTTTGAAGAAAAACAACAAAATAATACAACAAAACTTTTTTGTTTCCTTAGACAGTGCATTTCGCACTATACGTACAAAAACTTTGAACAAAAAATTTGGAACCTTTTCAGAAAAAATTGGCGTTTGAGCGTTTCTGAAAATGCGAAATTTCGAGTTCATTTCCAAAAAAAATGTTTAGTTTTAGAAAAACTTTATATGATATAATTTAAAGTACGTGTGCTCATAAATCTAATAATGTGAACAAATCGCCGATAATGTAAATATAAACGACGTGACAGGCTATTCAAAAAGTTTCATTTGTGTTATTTTCGCAAAAACAAAAGAATAGAGCAAAATAGCGTTTATGTCATCTCTTAAAGTACATTTCGCAATATCCCTACCAATAGTTTAAAGGGAAAAAATGGAGCCGATTTTGAAAAAATCTTGCTTTGTTATCTTTTAAAGTTGCATATATTGCACACAAGATTGCGCCATAACTACAAAAATTGTTTTAAAAAAATTCATGATCTTAATGAAAGAACTAATTATGTACAACAAATTTCTTAGAAAGGAAAAGTCTCTATCGTCAATATTGTAGTTGTAGGAAACGCCCAAAAAATTCAATCTTTTGCAATTTTCGAAAATTCAGTTATCAGTGAAATCGGACCTTAGCCATGTGTATTTTATTCAATTTTTACGAGAAATGTAAAGAAAAAATTTGGAGCCATATTTGAGCAAATTTTTAAAATATCCGGGGGGGGGGTCGTGTAATGTATCTCCAAAAAGTAATGCACGTTTTTGAAAATTGCAGAGCTTCGAATGACAGTAGATCGACAGCTGTTTTTGTTGTTGTTTTTTCCAGTTTGGAAAAATTTGTACGCAGTGTAAACGCTAGTGTTGTTCACATACACCAGAGACACTGACGGACGTTTTTCCGTCAATCAATTTTTCGGTATTAAGGACCCACAAAACATGGATTCTGGCTACACCACGAGTTACAGGAAGTAATTTACTGTACAACAACACGATTTATCCACATTTTCATTATCAGGACTCGGCTTTGAGAGTTTTCCTGCGCACGATATAACTTTCTCTTCGTATGAAGATTGAGAAGAGAGATAAAGTAAAATAAATGTTCACAATTTGAAATTCCATTAATAAAATATTAATTATATCGAATTTAAAAGTAACTACTTTTTCTGCCTACTGTTTTTTTTATTTCTTTCTATCAGCAATGAAAACAAAGAGATGCACGTAGAAAACGCAGACACGAACGGAGAATCTTTGAAGCACTCTGTTCGAAATCTTTACGTGCAGCACATAGGAATGTCAGCAATTCTGAATTAGTATTAGACAAAATATGCTCATTGCAAAAATATAAACGCATTTAAATAAAAACTATTTTTCAAAATTAATTAAATATATTTCCGGAAATAATTTCAAGAAAATTTGGTAATTTGTGAAAAAACCTTAATAATTAGCAAATAATAAATATACTGTTAAGCAAATATTAAATGATCAGCAAAATGTGTAAAATACGTAATACAGTACAAAATTTGTAACGAAAAATTTAAATATTTTGTTAGGATTGCAACAGTTCGCCTAAATTACAAAATGAGAACAGTAGACAAAACATATGTAATTACATTAGACCCGGACTTTAGCCATGAGATCGACAAGCAGTACCGCGAAACAGAATTTTGACGTTACTGAAGATCATTTTTTTACATGACTAGAGAAGTCTATTTATCCGATTTCAGTGTATTATATGGCGTTAGATTCATGGTGCATCTCGCCAGCGCGCTATTTTACCACTTTTTCAAATATGTCAGCAAGTATAAAAACATTTTAAAAATTCGATTCGGCTATTTTACTGGGAAAAGGATTAACCAGGTGAATTCTATCAAGGTGACAAACGCCGTTTTGAAATGATAAATCGAATCGTAGGATAAAAGAGCTCTTGCGTTATCTCCGCTTGTTTTTTCCGGTAGTGAAATGGTAATGGAAGATCTTAGAAGTACAATATATCTAAAATACGATGTGAGGAGATGGAATATGGGTGATATTTACGCAATTAGTTCGATTTTTTCTTTTTGAAATCAGCACCAAAGCGAGATCGGTGTTTTGAGTGATACCTCAGACATTCTTATGATGGTATTCGAAGGAAGATGGAATATGTGAATAAGATAATAGTTTTATACTACTATTAAAGATGATACGAGACCGTTTATCCCTATTACAGCATCACTAGTTTCATATGTGGGGAAAAAATATCTTGAGATGCGAAGTGACGGAAGCATCAACGAAGTGACGGGGTGTCTGGCTGGCTGCCCCCGAGAGTTCAGCCTTCTTGCCCGTCGCCGCGCCGCGGCGGCCGCCGCCCGGCTCGCCCGTGCCGGCTTGACCGCGCCGCCGGCCAACAATGTCCCGGCGGCGTGGAAGGGGAAGGGGGAGTGGGGTGAGGTGTTTTTCGAAATTTCACTTACCGTCGCTGCTATTTATCCGATTTGCATGTTTGACACGGCGTTGGATTCTGGAAGCGTGTCGCCATCGCGCTATAAGCCCACATTTTTGAAATTAATCCCGGAAGTACGAGAAAAATTTTAAAAATCGAGTTTCTGCTAGTTTTTTTTGAAAAAGGGCTTCGTAGCGTAAATTCTATTATAAACAGGAGTCAAATGCCGTTTACAGATCGAAAATCGGACCATTTGTTCAGACGTAATCGGTAAAGTAAAATTCACTAAACTTGGTGCTGCCACGTGGTGGCGACAAATTGAACTAGTGTCGGTACATTTAGCCTTAAGTGAAGATAAACTAACGTAGCTATTAACATAGTGGCAATTTGAATGATGCAGTAAATTTGCTTCTTCAATTCCCCTGAATCATTCATACTAGCAAATTTCGTGCAAATTCAACAGAGGATATGTTATTGCCGACAATGCACCAAAAGAGAGGAGGAGAAAGAGGGAGGGAAAGATGGAGTATGAGAAAAGAAGATAGTGTATACGCGAACGGGTACGATTGGTTGTGTGCGTCTTGTTTTTCCTGACGTATACATTTTGATGGCATACGTGTTGACTGTGCACATGGGATCGTCGTCGATAACGCAGGGTCCGGCAGCAGCATCCAAACGCGCGAAGGCGATGGCTGGGGGTTCGAGTCACAAGAAAGACGCGCTTATTTTAAATTAATTTAAATTTTATTTATTTAATAATTTATTTTATTTATTTAATAATTTATTTTATTGATTTAGTAATTTATTTTATTGATTTAATAATTTATTTTATTTATATTATTTTATTTTAGCAATTACAAATTGCCCTGCATCTATGGTGAAACATTTCTCAGGACTATCAATTTAAACATCACATTATTTACAAACCATTTCTGAACAATTCTGAATTCGGACAAATTCAATAGATTAGAATAATGTCGTGATGACATTTCTCAATAGTATGACAGAACATACGTAAAACAAGAAGATATAAGTCATTGTGAAGAATAAACTGAATAATTAAATAATAGAATAATTGAATTAAAGGATAATTGAATAAAAATAACTGAATAAGAGAATAACTAAAATAATATTAAACAAGAGTAAATATATAAATTATAATAATTTTCTTGGTGATGATTTTTTTTGACAACATTCTTGGAAATTTTGGAGGATTTTTATTTTGTTGTTGTAATTGCTTCTTGAAGTGTTAAATACTTCAAAAATGTTCGCATATTCGAGAAGCGACTGAGTTCTTACACAAGTCCTACCTAAGCCGTCCATCACCATTCATCTCTTATCCTCAACATCATCATCAACATCATCTGCCACTCACCATCAACCATTCAATGGAATACAACGGGAAACCACAACTGCGGTCGTCTCCAGGGGAAAAAAGTGAGGTTAAAAAGAATATTGAAGATATTCATATTACCTTTAAATAATAAAGGTACCACGGATAAGATGTTTAAAAGTTCCCTAAAACAAAATAAAGTATGCGGTGGTAAACAACGACGAACATAAAAATAGAATTCTTCAAAGGCTTCCTAACCTCCCCATTCTCCACCTCCTCTCTTCTACAGCCAGTAACCCTATTTTTACACTTTATTTTTTCGTAAACAATTTCTTTTCGAATTAAAAAGTATAAAAATAATAAAATAATTTATACTTGCAAAACGTTTTTGATATTTCAGCGCCTAATTGAAACGCAAAAACACATTTTTTTGAATTAACATTGTTTTGAAAAAATAAAAAATAAATGTTTACTTTGTTTTAGAACACTGAAACATGCATGAAAAATTCTCAAAACTTCCTCTCAGAACACCAAATTTATTATTTTTTTTAGAATTTTTCGATTTCTAGACTTAGTTAAAAAATAAAAACTCTTTTTTCCCCTTTACGCCTATAAAATGTTATGACTTTCAATAACTTTTAGAAAGGGCTGCAACGATTTTGTACATTGTATTTAGTGTTGTATACATTGTTGTATACATTATTGTATACATTGTTGAATCGTCCAGTATTTTTACTTTCCCGTATACATACGTATATTTATTTATTTATTTAGTCAAAAAAAACAGTAAAAACTGTATATGACGTGTGGGGAAAGAAATTTATCTGCGCACATTTTCTTGAGGGCCAGAAGTTTATTTAAAAAAAAAAAAACGAAAACGAAAAAATTAATTTAGAAAATAATTATATTAGAAAAATAAAGATATTTGAAAAATGTTTTTTCCCGAGTTATAGAAAATCAATTTCAACTGTAAATGAACTACAAGCAAAAGGAGTGCTCAACAAAACGTGCCCACAGTGAAGCTACATTTACGTCCAGAAGCAAAACAAGGGGCCATCTCAGCATTTGCTCTATGGATCAGGGAAACTGGACAAAAACCTGATCGAGATGGGGGTCATTGACCCGGAGGCTGAAGTACATTACTTGTTACAGGCGTATTAAATATTTTTTTAAATGTATACAATGCAAACATAAACTAATTCATTATATATCTTTGTTTTGTTACATTAAACATTATTTTTCTTTTTCACGATCAGTATAGTCTCTAATTGTATAGAAACAGTTTTGCAGCAGAAAAGATTTTACTTTTAACTTAAATTTGTATACCGACTTTAATTGTTTTATGTCATCTGGCAATGCGTTGTAAAGTAACGTACATGTATTGTATGTTGATTTCTTGTACTGAGCTGTTGATACTGACACTTGATGCACGTGATTTCTACGGCGTGTGTTGTAATTATAAATATCAATATTGCATGAAAATATGTTCCCTCCGTTAAGTAGGTCATTTTTGACAAATATTACAGATTCGTAAATAAATAGACAAGGCAATGGTAGGATTCCCAGCTCAATGAAAAGAGGCTTGCAGGAATCACGTGGAAGGCATTTTTTCATTATTCGAATAATTTTCTTTTGCAATCTGAAGGTCTGAATACTACAGGATGAGCTTCCCCAGAATATTATGCCATATCTCAGGCGGGAATGCACATTTGCAAAATAAACGCAACGAGCTGCATGAAGGCTGACAGAATTTGAAAGAATTCTGAATGCATAGCATAATGAACTTAATTTAGTGTTTAATTCTGTTATATGTACATTCCATTTGAGGTTTGATTGAATTGAAAGATCTAAAAATTTTGTTGCCTCAACATCAGCTAATTGCATATTGTTCATTTTCAATGGAACATGCGATTTCCGATTTGAGATGCAAAAATGCATTGAAACAGTTTTTCTTTCGTTAACAATTAATTTGTTATTATTAAACCAATTTGAAACTTCTGAAATTGTACTATTTACTGCTTCTTTTTTGCAAAGAACATTCGTGTCATCAGCAAACAGAACCGTTCTTCCATTTTTAATAGACGAGGGCATATCGTTTACATATAACAGAAAGAGAATAGGACCTAAGATCGAACCTTGCGGGACCCCATGCACAATTGGCAAAGAATTGGAAATATAAGTATGTAATGTCCTTTCCTGCCAGTATGGTATTTCTACTCTTTGAGTCCGATGTTTAAGGTAAGAAGTTATCCAATCTAGGGCAATACCACGAATTCCATACGAAGGTAATTTTGAGAGCAAGATCTTATGGTCAATAACGTCAAAAGCTTTCGAGAGATCTAAGAATATTCCAATGGGTATTTCATTTTGGTCTATTGATGAAGCAACATCTTTGAGAAAAGAAAAAATGGCAGTTTCCGTAGATTTTGATTTTCTAAAACCGTGTTGTGAGTCTGAAAACGCTCTGTTTTTCCTGAGAAATGTTTCCATTCATAAGTAGAAAAGCCTTTCTAATATTTTTGAGAAAACTGACAAAAGAGAAATTGGCCGGTAATTTTGAATATCATTTTTGTTCCCTTTTTTAAAAAGTGGCTTAATTTTCGCTGTTTTGAAAATATCTGGAAATATTCCTGTACATAAAGAAGCATTGAAAATGTGAGTTAACGGATGTATAAAGGCAGGTGCACAAGTTTTTAATAAACAATCCGGAAATTCATCTAAACCAGATGAATATTTATTTTTTAGTTTACTGACTATTCTGAGGATTTCGTTGGGAGAAGTTTCGGGAATAAACATCGTATCTGAAATTTTTTGGGAAGTGTAAAATGTTGAATTTTGTGATTTTAGTCCCTTCGTGAGATCAGACGCAATTCTGGAAAAGTGTTTGTTGAAGAGATTGGCAACTTTTTCCGGATCACTCGTTTCTCTTTCATTATCCTTTAAAATAACATTCTCTACAAGGTATCGAGATGATGTGGTTGTATTTTTTACGATATCCCACATTGCTTTAGTTTTGTTACTAGCGCTCAAAATGTCCTGACTATTTTTCATTATTTTTGCCTGAACTATTACTTTTCTTAAAATTCTTTTATATTCTCGGAAGTATATATGGAAACCGGGTGATACGTTATGATGTTTAGAAATAAAGTAAAGCGTACGTTTGTTTTTACACGATGTTCTAATTCCTTGTGTGATCCAAGTATTACTTTTGCTTGAAATATTTAATTTTCTCTTTTTAAGAGGAAAGCACGCGTTAAAATGAATTGAAAGCTTGGAGAAAAATAAATTATATTTTTCATTTGTGTCAACAGCGTTATAAACTTCGTCCCATGATTCCTTCATCAAGTAGTCCGTAAATAATTTTATATTAACTTTAGTGAATGCTCTGCACATGCGTGTATTATTTATTGTGTCAGTGTTTATGTTCTTAGCAATTGTAAGAATTTGTGCATCGTGGTCACTGTATCCTAGATTATTCGTTATTATTTCATATGTAGTTGTGGTTTTGTTAATTATAATTTGATCTAATGCTTTTTGTGATTTAAGCGTATTCCGTGTAGGTACATTCACTGTAATGTCTAAATTAAAAGAATGAAGTAAATTGAGAAACTGCTCTTTTTCGTGGGATTCGCTCAGAAAATCAATATTGAAATCTCCACATACAACAATGGATTTAAAAGAGAGTTTACTAATTTTGTTCAGATTTATCTCTAGATTTTCCAAGAAAGTGAAATAATCTGAAGCTCGCTTTGTTGGAGGTCTGTAGATGCAAAGTAAGATAATTTTGAGCGTAGTAAGATGTACTACTGTTGTTTCAAAAACTTTTTCAATTGCATATAAATTGAATTCTGACAAGAAGGTAGAATCAATATAATTTCTTATGTAAATACACGAACCTCCGTAAGCAGGGCCCTTATTTGATTCCCTCGCCCTACAATACGATCCTGCAAGGTAAAAGCTAGGAATTTGGAGTGTATTTATATCATTTTGAGACAACCAATGTTCTGTAAAGCAAAAAACATCTATTTGTCTTAGATCACATTGTAATGCTGCCTCGATAAATTCAATTTTATTTGAAAGATATTGCACATTATGATGCATTATTAGAATCTTTTGCATGTACCTACACGGATGTTTTTCTGCTGCATCTGACTGTAGTTGCTATTTATTTATTTCATTTTTACCTCGAGTGCGTGGTCGAAGGAAGTATCGTGTCCCAGCAGTGACAAGAGGTGAGGGAGGAGGGGTGACAGATGTAGAGGAATGAATAGTGGGAGAGGTAATACACGGATTAGGTTCAGGGGATAAGGTAATTGGGTCCAAAGGGGTCCCAGGGGATGGTAGAGAACTAGGAGATGTGGGTGGGGATGGGTCTTGGGCAGGACACTGCCAAGTTTGTGAAATGATGTGTTTTGCAAGCTCACTACCGAGTGCATGTTTTCCGACACGGTTCAGGTGAAGACCATGTCGGGTGAAGTGTTTTTCTGAGAGAAAGTTTAGCTCAAACAATTTAACATGTGTGTCTCTCAGATGCAGTTTCAATTGGTTTCAGTTTCTTTGCATAGTGTGGGCTTGTTGTACCAGAAGGGCAGAGTCGAGACTACAATGTTCGTGTTTTGGGCGGCACGTTGTAATTTGTCAACATGTTCTTCAGGTGTAAAGTGACCACCCAAATTAATGTCATTCTGCCCTCCTATGATAATTACAGTATCCCGTTTGGTGAGGGTTTTTGTGTGCGTGTCCAACTCACTGGTCACGTCGGCAAACCTCCCGTTAGGTTTAAACACACACATGGCAGAGAAATTGGTTGGGAGTTTCTCACTGAGCAGGGAGGAGATTTGTCGCCCATGGCTATCTGCTAAAATGAGTACCTTTTTGATGGGCTCAGTGGGAATGTCCATGTTTTCTGGTGAGCCAGTTTGCGCAACTCTACGTGTCTTTGTTACTTTGCGCTTGCTAGCTTGTTTGCGTTGGTTTGTGAATGGACGTGTCGATGATGGGTGGGGGTGGTGAGGATTGGGAAGGCAAGGAAACTCATTGTAGTAGTCTAATACAGAAAATCTGTTTTGAGTCGTGATTGGTGGTGGTGATTGTGTTTTTGCTTCCGTGAATGGACGGTTGGAGGTTTTTGCGGTGTTGCCTATTGTTGTCCAACCGTCTGTGTTTTGAACGACCTCTTCGAGCCTTCGGATATGTTCATCTAAATTACTGTTGATGTGTGTGAAGGCTTTCAGAAGATCGGCTTTGAGAGCGTAGAGAGTAGAGAGTGTATAACGATTAGTAGCCATGTCACGAATGCGTGTCAAGTGCGTGGTAAATATGAAAATAAGTAAATAGATAATTCAGAATACTACAAAAAAACTACTCCCTAACTTATCTTTTAAATTTAATTGTATTAACTTATTTAAATTACGTTACGTATTTATTTAAAAATAACGGTGATCTGATTCTAATTAGTATTTAAATGTGATTAACTAAATTCAAAAAGCGTTCAGTGTGTTTAATAGATTGAAGCTGCAAACTAATAAATACAATTAGATTACTATACTTTACCTACTGAAAGGCCACGAAATTCACCACTTCCACAAATTTAGATATAAAGTTCAAGTCTTTCCGTTACTGTGGTTACGAGTATTCAGAGTAATATGCGTAGTATGGGGAAAGTTATAAAATGCTGCAGATAAAAGCGGCGAATTTTCGACAGAGAAAAATCGTTATCGAGCCCTGATAACGAAAAAATCAATAAAACCAGTTGCTAAATCACGGAAAACAAATTCTCTAACACGTGGTGTAGTCTGAATCCCTGTTTTTTGGGATCCTGGGTCCTTCTTACCGAAAAACCAATAGAAAGCAAAACGTCCGTCCGTCGCTAAGTAAGATTTTTTCCAAATTGAAACCCCTGCATATCTGTCCCCAGTCGAAGCTCTGAGATTTTGAAAAACATTCTTCACAATTTAGGGGTACTTTACATGAAGCCCTCAGGACATTTTCAGTTGTTTTTTCAAAAACGGCTCCAAATTTTTTCTTTAAATTACTTGTAAGAATTGAGTGAAATACACTTATTAAGGTGGATTGGGTGCGATTTCCATGGGAAACTGAATTTTCGAAAATTGCAAAAGTTTGGATTTTTTTCGGCATCTTCCTCCAACTCCAAAATTCAAGAAAGAGATTTTTCTTTATAATAGAATTTGTTCTTCGTAGTGAGTTCGTTCATTAAGATCATGTACATTTTTTGAAAATTGTAGTAGTTTTCACGCAATATTGCGTGCAATATGTGCAATTATAAAAAATTACGGAAAAAACAGTTTTCTCAAAAAATGGCTACAAATGTTTTCTTTAAGCTTTTGGTAATGGTAGTGAAAAATATACTCTATGAAATGACATTAACGCCATGTTGTTCTATTCTTTTGTTTTTCGAAAAATTACAAAAATGTAATTTTTTTGACTTGTGTCTCACGTGGTTAATATTTACATTAGCGGCGATTTATTCATATTATTGTATTTAAAAGTGCGTGTGCTTGAAATAATGTCTTATAAAGTTTCTCGAAAACTGTATTTTCTGTGAAAACTAGCTCAAAATTCCGAATTTTCAGAAAAGCTCAAACGCCATTTTCTCAAAAATTGCTCCAAATGTTTTCTTCAAACTTTTTAAATGGATGCTGCAAATTTCACTCTTTAATATGCCGCAGGTTTCACTGTTATTTAATATTCTTAAAATAATATATCCGTTCTTCTATGAAGAAATCGAAATATTAAGAAAATGATTAAAAGAAATTAATTTGGGCGGCGATAGATGGTGGCTGGCAAGAGTATATGGTAATTCCGAATAGCTAACCGAGACCAAAGGAAATAGAAAATTAATAAGGGAAAGTCTGTGCCATTCTGTAGCACTACTAGTTTTATCTTGGCCATTTAAATCAGGATCGCGAGTAAGTAAAAAGCACGTGGTGTCATTGTATCGGGTTTTGTGGGAGTTTTACAAGAGGTGGCTCAAATTATATTAGTATCTATAACTTGCACTATGTAGTAGGATTTTGGACTAAGATATTTCGTCATAAGATTTCGTCATAAAAACGTAACCGTCACAAATATGGGAATGTATAAGCTATGTTTTAGCACTACAGTTTCTTCAAAAGTTTCATCGAAGTAAAAATATTAAGTGACGACATTTCAAATACACTGTTAGAACGCCTTCGCGAAATGACAGTATTATTCACGGATATGTTAAATAGTAAAATTATATCACGTAAGCGTTACGTAAGTTGGAAATGTTTCCCGTTTTGCTTAGAGAGATCTACACCTCCCTGCAAATAAAGCTAATTCGCTTGTTACTTATTGACAAAAAAACTAGTGGTGCTACAGAATGGCACAGGCTTTCCCGTATTAGTTTTCTGTTTCGTTTGATCTCGGCTAGCTATTCGGACTTGCCAATACTCTTGACAGCTGCCATCTATCGCCGCCCGAACTACATTTCTTGACATTTTATTAATTTTTCGGAATCCTAAGAGTAGAATAAAACTATTATTTGAAGAGTATTAAAAAAAGTTTAACCGTTTCCCAAATGGCAATTTTCGTTGAAAAATTTGGAGCCGTTTTCAAGAAAATGGCGTTTAAGCGCTACTGTAAATGCGAAATTTGAAGCTCTTTTTCACAGAAAATTTTTTAGTTTTCGAAAAACTTAATTGGAACTCATTTGAAGCACTTACACTCACAAATTCAATAGTGCTTACAAATTGTTGGAGTTTGCATTCTAACGGTAAGAGAAAACTTTCAAAAAAATTACAAAAATGTAATTTTTAAAAAAAAATATCCCAAAATGAATTTTACGTCATATTATAGTGCAATTAGCACTACCCATTCGAAAAGTTCATAAATACTATTTTAATAATGTCGTCGAAAACGCACGTTACGTTTTGCTGTTCCTAATTTTTCCTTTGAGAAATATTCATCTATAATGACAAACTTGGCGTGAAATAATGTCTGCTTATCACAAAACATTGTGAATTGCTTGCAAGGAATATCTTGTTTATTGTGAGTGAATGAGTATGTAATGTTTCCGGGCACGTCAATTATTTCGTTCATTAGTACCGTGAGTGTAGTGCGTGTACCGTGGGTGTCCGTATATGTAGACTGGCAGGTTCTTTCACTCTTCAAATATCTTGTCGAGCAGAGCTACCGGGAGAGATGGGCTCAGGGCTTCAACTGATGTCACTGTAGTGCCTCTGATCGGGAGGTCTTAGGTTCAAGTCCCATCGATGGCAGGATTTTCGACACTAGCTAGAAAGCTAGGACGAGTTCTGCCGCTGTCTGGAGGAGAATTCTTGCGGCCTGTAGCCTGATCGATAGTTTCCGTCGTTACTCCGATCAATATCAGGCAAATGCCGGAGCAGTACCCTACAAACGGGCGACGAGAGCACGCGATATTTCCTTCCCAATCCTTGTCCTATCCTACCCCTTACTTACCCACCCTGTACTAACACACGCGCCGGTAGACCTGGCCGATGGCTAGAATTTGCAGCGGCACTGCAAAATAAAATAATATACTGAAACATCTTAGCCGGTTTATTACAATTATTTTTATGCCCGAGTAAACTATAATTTATACCCGAATCTCCGGCCGACGATAAAACGTACAATCGTTTTTACGTATATAAAAAAGTAAAGATTGTCAATGGATAACCAGACATACGTTCACAGACGAACTTTTCGCTCATGGCTCTCTATTCGGAGGCGAAGTCTACCTAAGTGTAAACGTTATGTGTACTCTCTTATTATGTGGCTTCGCTGTTAGGGGCGCGGCATCTGCTAAGAGGAATTACTTGAACGGGGCATCCAAGCGCTATTGATCCCGATGGGACCTGCGACGTCGTAACTCATAACTAGACATCGGATGTTTAGGGAAATGCCTATTTTTTCTCGCGAACTTATTTAAAGGCTGATCATATATGTGCACGAATCATAACCAATGATGACATATGATGAAGTTTTATAATGCTTATTTTAGCATAAATGCCTTTTCTTTAGAATTACTGCATGTTTTTGCCTTTTGTGTATTATTTTTATACACAACGCTAAGATATCAGAAAACCGACCATGATCCAACCTGACCATTCATTACGAAACCTTCAATTCACGTATTTGTATTTTGAAATAGGAGAGGATTCCTGAAAGTATACCTACATATTTTCCATTTCCCTATTTCATAAATACTAGCCATGTTCTGAGAAAATGGTCGATTGTCAATACACCGATGCACCTTTTGAGTGGAAATAAATGTAAATTCCCAGAAAGTTTCTGTGTTGCTATGTTGGACTTATCCAGACACATCAGTGGATGTCAGACATGCCAGACACATCAGTAGATGTTCAAAAATACTTCGCTGTATTCAAACTTATTTAGTCTCTCAATCGTTGCAGATTTGAAATTTCGATCCTTGAAAAGTTACTGGTAATATATTGCAATGGAAACTATTAAGAACAAAATGTAGAAGAGTTGTAAATATGTATGGAGTTTTACAAATAATTTTTAATTTAATTGTAAATGTAATTTATGACGGTGCCTTTTTTCCTTATTCTTGACATTTTCAGTGCCTTTTTAGGCGCCTAAAAGGCGATTTTTTAGTGCCTAAACATCCGATATCTAGTCATAACCATTGAGTAACACCTAATTCAATGAAGGCAACAAGGGTTCAACAGGAACAAGGCAACTTCCGTTTCGGGAGTGCGAATAGATTGCGCTCGCCCATTGAATCGTGGTCCTCGAGGTGAACACCGAGCCCTTACTCATTCCGACCCCTTTTCGGGAATATAGGTTCTCCGACTGACATCCGGTACGAACGTGGCTAATAGATCCTTCCAGCTGCTCATTTGCCCTAGGGACCCAGGTAGGACATCTACCTAGTTAGAAGCTATCAGCTCTTGAGGTTGGTTGAGTGAAAAGGTATGAACATTCCCTCCGCGGGCGGGCGAATCCCTTTTCAAGTGCCCTGAGTGTAAGGGTCCATGCATCACGATGAATCCGAATGATTGACGTTTCCGCGCACTTCAACTGATGTGTCTACTAGTCCCGTTAGTGTAGTAATGGTTTTACGTGAAAATGGAGGTGTTTCTTCCGGGCTGGAGAGTGAGTTCCGGTGCCGACCTACATGCCCACTCGCGCGGGATGTCCCCTTCCAAGTGTGTTCCCCGTGCCAGGACAAGCTCTAAGCTCCCGACATGTGACCGCCATGAGTGGTTGTGTAGTGCAGGTAAGTGTGAGTAAAAGACGAGGATAGGACACGGAATAGAAAGGGAAGCTCACGCACGGTTCGTGGCCTGTTTGTTAGGGTTCTGCTCATGATTTCGCCTGATGTCGATAGAAGAAACCACGGAAAACTATCGATCTGAGCAGCGGGCCGTTATTCTCCACACAGTGGCTGAATTCGACGTAGCGAGTCGTACATAGTTGGCTACGAAATTTCACCTCCATCGGGACTCAAACCCTACGACCTCTCGGTCTCTGTTGTTGTACAGGCTAGGAATACTGGAATGCTGAGCTAAACTCAGCCGATCAATGAATCCGAATCCAAGGAAACCACCCGGGATGTGGGAACATCCGAGAACCTCGGGGTCCCCCATGCACGTCTACTCACTACAGCGCGTTTGTCAGTAAAGACGTCCTTCTGATACCAAAGACGAGAGTGTTGACGAGAAACAAGGAATTAAGGTAGGTGTAGCCAATTCTTTGTTTCAAGAACTGATGACAAATGTGGGCGATTCCTCTAATTTGGACTAACTAATAAAATATTGTGTACATGCAGTGTGTGATGCGAGCTATATACAAGCAAATGCTAGCTTTTGAATAGCTATGCTTTTGCAAATAGAGTGCACATGCCGAGAACGCGTACATTCCGAGAACGCGTACATGCCAAATATCTGCATATGATGAATGTCATAAAAGTAGATTCAACGACTTTTGAATATAGAACTAGACCCACCCTCCTGTCCTTCAGAGCGCTGCAAATTGAACACTGCGCGATCCGCCACGTTGATGGCAACTGTGAAGTAAATAAGGGAAGCCTGTGTGTGGTTATGTGCGTTAACTTTCTATTGAAACGATATGGTTAATTCTTGCGCAGCATTCGGTGGTACGAATCGAAATATGAAGACCTGTAAACAATTCTTTAACAAGTAAATATATGAGAGATGCATGTATAATATAAGGTTTCTTATAAAAAAACTGTACACATTTTAACTGTTTTTGGCGTTAAATAAATACAAATAAATTCACCCAATTTATTGAATATACTAATAAAATGTCTTTACCTAAATCCTTTCCAAAAGGAAATCTTACAGTCATTATTATTACATTTGTTATTGGTAATAATATTTTTAATAATCTTTTATTTTCCATTCCCATGACATCTTCATTTTCTCAATTTTGTACTGAAGTGTTATAATAAAAGGCAAATTGAAATTGTTCTTACTAGTGTCGAAATTTTCATCTTAATCCTATGTATAATCAAGCTAATATTCATGTAGAAAAATTTGTAATAACTGAAAGATTGTCTCTTCCTTTCCATTAAATACCATTATGGAAGCTATGTTCTTGTGCCAGTAAATATATAAGTATATAAGTGGAAACCAAAAAGAGTTTAATTTTCTAACAATAGTTTTGCAGTAGATATTAGTCATTAAAATGTTCTGTTTAAAACAAGAAAATCTGTTCTCTGAACTTTGGTGAGAAATCTCATTCATGTAAGGAAAACAAATATATTATTATTATGAATTTTTCTTGTTGATACATTTAACTTAGGGCTTATTCTTTTATTTCCGAAACGCCGTATTTGTTTGCTCAGCCAATACCTTCTATTACCAATGCAAAGTAGCTCGCGTTCTTGTTGCCATCAACAAGGCAGAAGGCGTAACGTTCAATTTTTGTTACTCATTGGACCTCCTTAACATTGGTGTGTGGGACCTTGAGTAGATTATACAATTAGTTTATAATGTTAATCTTTATTGCATGAGTACATGTTTTGAAACTGAGCGACGTTACGAGCTAGTTTTAAAATTTGTACGAATGTTATAAAGCAATATTATAAACACGTTGCATACGTTTTTTAGAACAGGAGTATAAATTTATAAGAGAATCAAAATTCATTTTACGAATAGCTGTCTTGTGATGTCTCGGGTATTTGACGTTTGTGCGTGAAAACGGTGGACTGCTGTTCCGTTTACTGCTCCCTCCCCACGATTCTCTCGCTGCGATTGGCTGAATGTGTGATGACGCAATCATTCATGCCGTACAATGCCAATACGACATCATTTGTGTCGTAGAAGGCCCTTTTAAGAACGATTATTTGCAATAGAAAAGGTCTTTTGTAATGCTGGTGTACTGAAAACAATTTCATACACTGTACGAAATTTACGATCACAAAGTCATTGGCAAAAAAGTTATTATCTTTGACCCTTTTATACTGCGATGTGTCGTTTGACCATCGCACGTCGCCACCCCAGTGTCACGCCACATTAACAGAAGCTCGGAAGAACGGAAGGCCTCTCGCCTCGCCTGATCAGTTCCGCACAGCTGCGTAGGCCTTTCCACACCCTGAACAATAAATCCACCCCCTTTGTGCCTCCAACAAAATGAGTGACTCCCGGAACAACCGCGTTATAGACTTGGCGCTAGCACGCAGCAAGATAATCCCCTAAGTCCAATAAACCTATCACAAGTCATAGCAGAAGAGCCACGTGCGCACTTCTCTGTGCTAAACAAAGACATCCAATGGCCGCGAAAGGAAGCGATCATCTTAGCCAACCAGGTTACAAATGACACAGAAAATTCTGGAACTCAACAAACCGATCTATGAAAACGCTGGGCAGGAAGCACGTGATAACCCTTGCATGGTGCGAAAGAAAGAAGGGGGGAGAAACAGCGAGAGGCTCGAATTTCAGACGGGTGAAAAACACGAGAGAGGGTGGTCGAGCAGAGAACGGGCAGAAATAGCGGAGGACGGTTGAAATTATCCACAACATAAAGTTACAGTTAGAGAGCGGCCGAATATCGGCTCTTAGCGAAATTACTAGTGAGAGCAACGGTGAAAGACGACAATAGCGGTTGGTGAGAGGCAAGCATTGTGCCGACCACCACGAAACCTGCCCGGCCTCCGTCCAGCCGCGGAATTTATTCCACACAGCCGGATTTTGGCTTACAACGTCATACGCGGTCCAGGTGACGTGTGACGGCCTGAGACGCGCGCCAGCGCTACGTCATTGCTGCGCTGACATCCACCGCCGACATCCCGAGCGCCGGAGCATTCATCCCGGGGGACAATTGTGAGGCCTGTGTTCCCACGCTCCAGCGTCGCTCCTGAGGGTCCGGCTACATCAATCCATCGATCGGTGAGCAATCCCGTCGCGGCGACGTAGCCATCACGCCATCAACACCTTGTAAGTCATCATCATCATCATTTGTTTGGTAGCCAAAAACAATAATTTCGTGTCTGCAAGAACAGTTTTTTTTAATAAATGTTCCCGCCAATTTGGCCGGGTGAAAAACTTAACTTCTGAGTAAAGTCTTCATTATTTTGAAACAAAGAAACCAATGCAATCCTTCGACCCAGGGCACTCACCCCTGAGACGCTCAACGCCGGCAGTGAAATAGCAGGTAAGTGGGCGTGCGCTTGGCGCCCCTTTAAATAAATTTAGCGCGTGTCCCCCCTGCTATATGGGAACGACCGTCATATCATCAGTGTGTCGGCGCTTCCGTTCTGTGGTGTGACCCCCCCGATTCCGTTCCAAAGAATCGGCATCCGAGGTGGGCGGTTGCATCACAATATGTCTGCAAAATCTGAGAATTCAATATTGCATGAACCCATCTCTGCTATAATTCTCCTTGAAAATTATCATCTTTGTCTACTTTTTCCAATCACCATTTCGTTGCCGATTACACTTGGAGATTCATTTTCAGTTTTAATTGTGAACATTACGCCAAAAATGGTTTAGATCCTGACGTTTATTAATTCACAAGATGTTATTTCTTTCCACACTGAACTTCAATTATCATAAATTAAAGGAATGGATTAAAATTATCGTGCTGCAAAGATTTAAATTAGTGAAAGATAAATATAATTCAAGTTGTGTAATTAACTTTATTTCTGCAAAATATTTTATTTTTACTTTCTCGCCTTACGAATACTTCGTAAAAAGAGAAAGTTATGTAATCGTGTGCCAGAAAACTGAATTTTTGACAGAAAAACTCATATAGCCGGGGTCAGATAACGAAAACATGGATAAAACCTATTTAAAAAAACCCTCTATCTCGTGGTGTAGTCAAAATCCTTGTTTAGTGCAAAATACTTGATACTGCAAAATCGATTGACGGCTAAACGTCCATCCGTCCGTCATTTTAATGTCTAGATATAATTTTCGTTGGTATCTTCAATTTTTCGAAAATTGCAAAAAACTATTTAAAAAGTGCAAAATTGAAGATAACTTCTGTGGTGGTAGCTGTTATTTTGTAGTAATCCATGATTGTAATTGGACGTAATCGGAGGGATAATCAACCACATATATACTTATACTAATCAACCACATATAAACTTAAGAATTGTAGTTGATTATCCCTTACGTCCAATTACAAATTGAAGGTAGAGATTTGTGCCTCAGACAATGTCGGTTGTAAAAAATGAGCACTTTAAATAAGGTCATTGTTAGCACATTTTGGTCGGCGCGGACAAGTTCCTGCGACTTCCGCCCACCTGGGCACTCTTTGTGATACTCCCGCTAAATTATGGGAGTTCCATGCTACACCAGTGTGCTATGGGAGCGCCAACTCCAAAGTTCGCGCGTCCCACTTAAAAAAATCAATCAACAATCAATCAATCAATTAATGATTGAATTAAGACATTAATTGATCATTGTTTCCCCGCGCCTCGATGCGTGTGGCGGTTCTCCCGCCGCCCGGCCAGGTTGCAACCAGCTACCCTCGGCGCCGACACCGATGACGTCACGTCGACATCACCACCGTCACCGCCGCTACCACCACCATCACGCCGTCGCCGCCCGTATCTCCCCCCGCCTACGTCCGCCCCTCCGCCGGCTAGCCGGCTGCCCGCCCCCCCCTGCGCCCTGCCTGGGGTCTGAACCCGGGGCGGGGCCAGAGCCTGGTGGACAGCGGGAGAGATGGCTGGTGGAGTGGGGGCCAAGCGGAAGGGGCTATGGTGGATCTTGAGCGTGAAGCATCCACGGTGATGAAAGGCATTTTCTTGATATCTGCATTTGAGACCCTCTACTAGACAGCTGTGTAATTTGGAGGAGCTGTGGTGCTGTGATAGTGGTCTGGGTTGGAAAATCCAGCCATGTGTGCCTCGTAACCTTTCAATACATTCTGCAATGTTACATTAATTGGTTTTTCTTGCTGTGTTAGTCAGGTAGCATCGCTTGGTCAGTGTGTGCCTTTAATTTTGTGTTTTCGCAACATTGCAAGAGTTTTGTGAAATTGTTAAAGTTTTTTTTTGTATTCTTTGACAGTCATGTACCCCTTTTTGAAAAACTATTAGTTTTTGCGTAAATTGAGCTTGAAATATACAAAAAAATTCTCAAAAACCGCTACAAATTTTTTCTTCACTGATGAAATGACGGACGATAAAAATATGGTCTTAGTCCTACTTCCTGGAATTACTTGGTTTTCTGAAAATTGCAAAAAAATATTTTTAAAACTACAAAATTGTAGATAGAGATTTTTACCTCAAAAATGTCTGTTGTACAAAATTAGCTCTTTAACAAAGGTTACGCAGAATTTTTTGAGAAACTAGTTTTTGTGTAATTTTCGCTTCAAATTACCAAAAACATGTTCTCAACAACCGCTCCAAATTTTTGGGGTAAATTTTCTTCACGTGTGTAATAAATGGACGGTAAATAAATAAACTAATAAAACTAAATAAACTAGTGGTGTTATAGAATGGCGCAGCCTTTTTTCGCAGTGGTTATTTTCTAATATCGTTCTTCGGATATAGGATTTGGAGTAAACCCTTCACCGCTGCCTTTCTCCGTCGTCCAAAAGACTTGTTGTTGTTGACAATTACCGACTTCCTAATGATGGAGCTGATACCAATCAGTTTTGACTTTAAGTATTCAGTCCGCAACTCGCTCCAATGGCGAAGGTGGATAAGGCCTGCTGGAACAGAGCGCTTCATTTCGGTAGATGCCGGATTCGAATCCCAGACAGGAATTTTAATTTGATGAATGTGTTGTTGCAGGAAAAAAAACATTGAAGAGTGTAGAAACTTTATTGAAAATCATTTGAAGTACTTCTATCCACTAATAGAATCAATGCAGATAAATATACAGGACTTGTCTGTTTTTCCAAATTGCATCTTTTAAACATTTTTTCAGCTCTTGTTGTTCGATTTCCGAAACGTATGTCAAATCAATCGTTGTCTGGTGTATATGAACCAATTTAAGTAAAATTATTAAACTGAAATTGAACAACATTAAATTGAAATACAATATAACCAGAATGTATGCGATCAACTTACATATCCCTAACGGTTCCGAAATTATTAATACTTTCTCGCGTTACAAATAGTTCGTAAGAAGAGAATGTTATATAATCGTGCGCCGGAAACCGATCTTTCCAGCGCCATGCGCTTGTGTGGGGTATTGGTATTAGCGCCAGCACGTTAACTCTAAGAACTCTGTTCGGGTGTTGGAATGGAAAAATAACTTGCTGGTTGAAAACAATTTTGCTGTTTTATGTAGGTGTATGTTATTGCAGAGCATTTTAAATAATTCAAAAATATATGTGCTTTGGTAGCTTCCGTGTTGAATATGAATGGGAAAGGAAAAAAAAATGTATATACGGGGGAATTTTTTTATACTTTGTCCTGAATTCTTTGTTGTTATATTTTACACGGACAATTTGACATTTACATGCTTATGCCTTTATCCGAATTCTGTCTATGCGCGCTTATATGGCGTAGTGGCATGAATGTTAGTTAAATCTGTGGATTTGGGATCACGTCTCGAATCTCTAAAAATATTTGCTGGTTTATGTAGTAGTATAATATTTCGGAGTATTTAGGGAGAATGCGAGAAAGTATGTGCTTTGGAAGCACCACTAGTTTATTTTTCATTTTGTTGGCGAAATAGTCTTTACAAGTATCATGAGATGTTCTATGTTTTCGAGGTTAATTCATGAGCTTCAGGTTTTATTGGTTAACTCAGAATTCTCTCATCATTATTGCGATGCAATAATATATATTCCTCGCCATTTAAATGAATATCTGACTGTCGTAAATAAATTATTGTATGCAATATAATCAACACTTTTTTATAAATGTGTTCGAAATATTGAAGAACTAATTTCTTGCATAGAATGTTTTAGTATAGCAGAGAATATCTTTGTAGTAGATTGTCAAATACAGTCAGATAATAATAATAATAATAATAATAATAATAATAATAATAATAATAAAAATGCCTTTATTAATGGCGAGGCTCAGGCCATAGGGCCTGCTCTTCCGCCTAACCACTCAATCTACATTAATACAGAGAAATAATATTTTAAATAATATTTCAGATCAGTAATTAACAAGATAAACATGGACAAATATAACATCTAAACATGGTTCAATTCTTTCATTTTGTTAGAATACTGCCCGGAAAATTAGAGTTGCATGTAATTTTATTTTAAATCCTACAGTAATATGAAATAATTAGAAAATATTACCGACTCAAATTGTGCCGTACATACTAAACATGGGAAACTATAAATCATTGGTGCAACAAAGTAAATATTTCTTATTCGCTCTTTGCTTCCATATTGCTGACAACATAAATTAAGGTATGACAGAAATACAACAAAAACTCCTGGTGATCTGGTAACTTACGATTTAAATCTGGATAAAAAATTATGTACTGAACAAATTCCCTAGCATTCATGATGATGAGATAGATTTTGTATTTGGAGTTGATAACCTAGTAACAGTGAGGAAAATTTAATAGCAGATTATTTAATATCGTTGTCAGACAAACCGCCTACGTTAAGAAAAATGAATTAAGGAACAACTAAAAACCCAATAAAGGACCTAAATGAAAACAAAATATTTGTTCCCAATTTGTTAGCCATGATTTTGTATGAGTTTAAAATGTACCATCATCAAGAGACGATGTATCAACGAATATTCTCAGCTAGCAATACAAAAGCCTAATATAAATATTATCTAGCTTCCTAGTGTTCTTCTAGCCATATATTTTCATTTATTATTCGCACTTATCTCGTCATTATGCCGCTTATTCGACAATAGAAGAATTCAACATTGAATGTCTTACTTTTCAACAGTGATTGTATGACTGATTTGTATAATAATATCCTTTTTGAAAGATTGTTTTATTTCTTGATTTTATTTACAGAAAGTTCCATGAATGTTTCACTCTATTGGGTCACTGGGAAGTGAGATAGTTGCGATGTGCGCTTCCGATGGATACTGAAGAATTACAATTACCAAAACATCGGTTTGTAGTAATATACAGAAATAATATTTCTGGGATCATTTGTACATGCGTAAATCTATGATTATGACTATTATAGGTACAATTTCTGCTTTATCTACGTATACAATTTATATTCATGTTGAGATAATAAGTAAAATGGAAGTAAAGAAGTCAAAGTTCTGGGATATTTAGCACCTAACTCTCTTTCTTTACAGCGTTTCAGTTTTCAGGAATCGAGTAGCTCCGGTTGCTCAGAATAACCATCCATTAACTAGTTCATTCTCGTTTTCACGACGGCAATCGCTAAAGAGAAATTAACATAACACATGGAACTGACTTCGCTAGTTCAGAAAATTTTTAGAAGTTACAGTCTTGTTGTATACTTTACCATTATTCCAGCGCTTATGTCTCATGACCACACCTTGATTGATCAATAATTAAATTGTTTTATCATTCGGCGATAGGATATGAATGATCACGAGCAATGATGAAATGGTAGGCTGGGGAAAAGGGAGAACTGATAAAGTAAGTGGCAAACCAGCTTTTCTCAATCCGAAAACCTCAGAAATCGAGAGGGATTTAAAAAATAGTTTTCACAGGTGAAAATTAGCGCCACGGTCGCTCCAGGAGCTTTTCGCATTTTATTTGAGTAAGTGTCCTTGGGCAGCAAGCCGCACCTATTTCACTTGGTTCAAATGGAGAGGGGATTTTAATCACATCTATGGCAGTTTTCTACACGGAGAGAAAAGCATAGTTCATACAATTAATCACGTAATGGATTCAACTATACGAAGAATGGCATCTAGTGGAGAAAACTAAACGAATCGTTGCATTGACTAATATACATTGAGTAATATTTACTAAACAGTGCAGTGAAAATAACTAAACGAAACGTGAACGTAACTAAACGAAACGTTTCTGTCCCTCCAAGCAGGTAGCAACTGGGGTTTTGCAGCGATCAACCATCCTACGACCCGTGGATTTGCACTTCCTTACCTGATAGGCCCTACCTAGAAGAGCAGCTATGGACGCATGCTGCTGGCCTTAGGCTGTCGACGGTATTTCTACCGTTAGTTTAGAGAATATTACATAATTATTGAAAACCAATAAAATATTAAACACGCCATTAATATAGCGTATAATACTACATACACCGTTGAATTCTCACACTTCAGACGGGTTATATAACCATTACAATTGGTCAGGTTGCTGAGAACGCGCGCTTACTAAACAGTATTTAGTAAACAGTGCTTACTTAACTGTGTTAGTAAGTGTGACATGAAACGTAGATCTCACCAAATGTTTTTATCTACGAAACAGTTCTCTTTGTTCATTCACTCACGATTATGAATTGTTTGATTTACTAAACCAAACTAAATCATGTTTAGTTAATCTTACTACACGAATAATTGTATTTATTATACGATCGTTTACTAAACATATTTAGTACATTCTACTACAACATTTCTCTCAGCAGAGTCGGGATTTCGGATCTTTCATTGGGGGGGGGGCAAATTTGGGCACTATTAGGAATACGAATATATTCGTTTATATGAATGCTTTAAGTTAATTGTGCTGTAACTATATACACTGTTTTCAATTTTGTGAATTATTTAATTGATTATTACTGAATGTTATTAATTAGATTAGTTGAACACAGAGGTGACGATCCTCATTGTTATGTGAATGGTCCGAACTGTAAATTCAACGATACATTTTTCTCAGTGAATCATACATCGAAATATTGAAAATGTTTATTATTTATTATGATAAAAAATGTGTATACATAACTGTAGAATACATAGTTTGAAATCTACATTAATAAATTATTTTAATTAAATTGCAATCTTCTGTGCAAGGTAATAATATGAGCCTTCACTTTTATTTCGACTTAAAAAAATTAAGTAAATACTTTTTTAAAAAAACAAATATGAAAACTTCGTCTTCAACATGATAATTTTTTTAAATGTGTACTTTTGGCAGCGATAGATGGTAGCTGGCAAAATGATAGGACAAGAAAGTAAGTTTGCTCAGATCAACGAAATTAGAAAACTAACTAGTATGAGAAAGTCTGTGCCATTCTGTAGCACCACTAGTTATTTTCTTGCATACGTACGTATATACGGAATAATATACGTGGTATACATAATATTATATAATGTTGCGGAAAATCGATTTCGAGAATTCAACGAAAATTCACGTTTTGGGCGTCCCCGAAGCCTAAAAAGATTTTTTCTTTTTTCTTTTTTTTTTCTTTCCAAAACGACCATTCGTCTGATGTATGTGAACAACACTAGCGCCTAAACAATGCGTACGATTTTTTCCAAACTGAATAAACCCTTGTCGATCTGGCCTGAGTTGAAGCTCTGTGATTTTGAAAAACATTCATTAATTTTTGAGGGGACTTTACATTAAGCTCTCTGGACATGTACAAAATTATCTCAAAAATGGCTCCAAGTGTTTTCTTTAAATTTCTTGTAAATAGAGAGTGAAATACATTTATAAAGATGGCATAGGTTCAATTTTCACTGATAAATCTGAATTTTTGAAAGTTGCAAGAGATTGAAATTTTTTCGGCGTACTCCTATAAATACAAAATTAAGATAGAGATTTTTCTTTCGAGTAATTTTTTTCTTCATAATTAGTTCTCTCGTTAGGGTCATGCACATTTTTTGAAACTTGTTTTAGTTTTCACGCAATATTGAGTCCAATATGTGCAATATTAAAAATATATCAAAAAGATATTCTCGAAAACGGCTCTAGATTTCTTTAACTTTTGGAATGGATAGTGTTCAATGTACTCTAAAAGATGACATAGACGCTAATTTGCTCTATTCTTTTGTTGTTGTTGTTGTTCAAAAATTACACTAAAGTATTTTTTTACTTATCCGTGACGTGCTTAATATTTACATTAGAGGCAATTTGTTCATATTATTGCAATTTATGTGCACATGTGCTTTAAATTATATTTTATAAAGTTTATTGAAAACTCAACAGTATTCTGTGAAAATGAGCTCAAATTTCCGCATTTTCAGAAACACTCAAACACAGTTTTCTCAAAAGCGGCTCCGAATTTTTTCTTCAAACTTTTTGTATGGATAATGCTAATTTCAGTGTTTAACATGACGAAATTCATTTTGATGTATTATTTTGTTTCTTCGAAAATTACACAAATTTAATTTTGTTGAAATTTTTCTCATGCCTTTAATACCTATTTCTCTCATGCATTGTATACATTATCACATTTGTGAGTGGTAGTGATTCAAAGGACTTCCAATAAAGCTTTTCGAAATCGAAATAGTTTTCTGTAAAAAGATCTTCAAATTTCGTATTAACGCATTTCGTAACGCTTAAATGCCATTTTCGTAAAAATGGCTCCAAATTTTTCAACGAAAATTTCCATTTAAGACTAAGATTTACTTTTCAGTAATATTCTTAAAGTAGTTTTCGGTTCTGCCAGTAGGAAACCGAAAAATTGAGCAAATGTGAAAAAATGTTCGAGCGGCAATAGATGGTAGCTGGCATTAGGATGGGGCACAACCGAAAAGTCAGCCCCGACCAAAGAAATTAGGAAACTAACTAGTACAAGAAAGTCTGTGCTATTCGGTTGCTTCACTAGTTCCGTGTTGTTTTGACCCTAGAATCTTTGGTGCCATCTAAAACAAAAATAGTACGAAACGAACAAAAGTTGTAGTGTATGTAATACAAGACAGTGAAAGTGTGGGGCTCATACGTATATATACGCTCGTATACGCACCATAGTTCGGGGCTCGTTTTACAACCATCGCCATATTAAAATTCTGCAAACTAAAACCGGTCATTGATAGTTCGAAATTACAGATTGAATACATAAAAACAATGTTCAAAAATATTGTTTTTCATTCGTTAAGAATCAGAATGGGTCTAAGCGAACTCAAACTCTAATTAAAAGCCAAAGACATACCTTCCAAAGCTTTTGGAACCGAGAAAACACGAACACCTGTTTCACATCAGCTCGCATATACAACTGAACCACAGAGCTATATTGGCAAAAGAAGTTATTAAACTAGTTGTTAAAATCGTTCCTGCTAGAATGTTTGCGATATATGAAAAGATACCAAGGGGGCTCATATTATATAAATGGCTCAAATCACCACCTTTAACTCTATCTATATCTGTAATAAACGGGAAATACTTTTTCTTTTGGAGAGTAAAAATTCGAGTGTTATGACTTGACCTCGAAATTTTTTCGCACAGAAAAGGTTTGATTTAGGCATCTAATAAAATAGGCAACAAAATTAAGAAATTTGACACTAACAGGCATTAAAATCGACATTTTAGGCACTTAAAATAGGTTACAGAATGACTAAGCCAGGCAAAAAAATAGACATGAAAAAGTTATATCTCTGGCAAGTAGAATTTACTTTAAAAGGATTAAATTAAGCAGGTTTTATTATGCAGGAATATTAGCAGTATAGTTTATAATCAATATTTTCTCCAAATTTTCTACAATAAGGCTGTCTTGTCTATTAAAATCGTTTTTAAGGGTGAAAATGAACTTATTACTGACATAGATTGATAGGAGCAAACCTATTTAGTTACATTTCTCACGCTCACGTCCCCTGAAACTTTTTCACTCGTCCCTTCTCCTCACCCCCCAAAAGAATTGTACCACACGACCCATTTAAACAGTGAACAGTATTTTGTATTACACACCTGTCCGAGAGTAGACTTTTGCGTGGCCTGTCTGTCGCTTTCCTCGCCTGGACTTCGCAGACGACGCGCTGCGGCGATAAGCCACAACCTGTCAACAGCGCAGGTGTACAAGGAATGGGTGCAATTGCCCAACAAGTGCGTGCTGGTCGGAGACGAGCGTAAAACATCCACATTATCTTGACTTGCTGGGCTCCTTTTGTTCGGTATTTTGGGTGAAATATTTCGGTGCGTTGTTCGATCACACAATATTTGCATTTCGGAAAAGTTTTTGCGTTTCCATATAACGAATTTCAAAATTTATCATTTAAAATACGATCGTTCTTGAAAATCACTTGTTTTAGGCCAAAACATATTAAAATAGACATCAACCGCCCTTTTTAGAACATTTTGGGCACATTAGACGCTTTCAGTACATCTCTTTTCTTAAGATTCGCAAACAGCTGCAAGTACTTTTCACAACATCCTAAAAGAACTAAATAGGCATTTGTCCTAAAATCAGTGGTCTAGTTATAACTCATAATTTTAGGCATTAAACTGTTTAATTTCCAAGTAAATATCGTTTAAAAGCAATAAATAATTGAAAGAGGATTTATTAATAAGCGATATTCGAAATAACGCTGAACACTATCCCGCGCGTTTTATAATTCTGAGCTAAAGTTAACCATTTTATTAATGTATATTATTCGCTCAGCTTAATAAAATTGTTCGCTTAATTGTTATCACATATCTTCTCAAAATACAGAATGAAGTAAATATTTTAAATTTGAAGCTGCCCCCCTGAATCCCGCCTCTGTCTCTCAGTGCAGAGTTCCCTGTCCTACGCTACCTTCTTCGGGCGGTTGTATTGCATCGTCAAGCTAGCTCCCGTATACACCGGAACGCAACGCTCTTCACAGGACCTCTCTGCACTTGAGCCAGGGTAGGGCCGCCCTGCCGACTCAGAGCTACCAACTTTCCGGATTGGTACGAACGAAACACTATGTCTTGCAATGTGTCGGGACGAATAGCTATTTAATAATGCATGAGTATATGCCACAACCACAGCCCGACGAAGCCCCAAGTCCAAATGAGGGCACTCCTGGCTGTTTACCGGAGCGGCTGGGTGCCTCCAACCAGGGCAAGAAAACATAGATGTTTTTAAAACAATTTTTGGACCAGAAACATCGATATATTAATATCGATGTTTTGTGTTCGATGTTTTTTCACATCGATATATTTATCCAGAAACATCGATTTTTTTAAAAGAAATTTCATGATATAAATAAAATTTCAAGTAATTATTTTCTTTCTTGAATTGCTGAAAACCGACAGCCCCTTTCATCTATCACTGTTGTCGATGCCCAAATGGAGAGATTTCTTTATGGTTATTGTTGGAGGTTTGCCATGTATGTCTCACTTTATTATTATTTTAACAAAATATCTATAATGTTTCATGCGAATAGTAAACGATTAACGAAACTGAAAGCTGGTTCAATGTCTGCTGTAGATAACTTAAGATAGGCAAAGATAAAGACGAAACAAATTATTTAAAATGAAATTTTACTAACAGCGAACCACATTAGACTCATCGAAAAGAGAATCTTGCCCAAACTATATTATTGTAAACACAATACCATGTTCTACCTGTATAAAATTATCATGGGGGTTGCCCGATGTTCACCATATGAGTGAAATGTTCACTATTCAGATTAATGACTTAAGTATGTAAAAATTAAAATAGAGTACTTGTGATTATATCTTAATAAAATAAATAATTATTTTTGAGAGGAAAGAACTCTGCGGTTTATTAAGGCTAGTTTTTAATCACGATTAGAGCAGAGAGCAGTCAGAAATCAGCACGAAATCTTATAAAATTCTTTCAACTACGTGCATCAGTCCCGGGTTTTAATGCATTTAGCATCATAAAAATGTTTGGACTGACGAACCACCTGAATGGAAGTTGATTCAATTTGAAACGAGAGATGCATTTTCTTTAATATTACTTAAAGAATTATTTAAAAAGCTTTAAAATGTTCTTGTTCAAAACCATCTTCCAATGTTTTATTACGTTTCGTGTTTTAAAAAATAATTTTATGTTGTCTTTTTCGATAGTTTTATACGTGGTGGTATCGCTAAATCTTATATTGAGCCTAGTCAATATAGGATATTGATTAAAAATTAAGATGACAGAGTGATTTAACGCAGAATATACAGTAATCCCTCAATATCGGCGAATTCACTATTCGCGAGTTCCGAACATTAGCAATTAGTGAAATGCTGCCGATTTCAACATTCGCGACTTCAACATTCGCGAATGCGTCTTTTGGTAATACTACATTTTTTAAGAGAGCACATTTCATTTCCTTTATCAGCGTTATCTCGGCAACGAACTCAGTAGACACCGGAGCTCAAATTATCACGTTCTACAAATATGTCAAAGTTGGAATGTCAATTCTAATTCAACGACAGAATTGTAAAATAATTTATTACAGTTGTATCAAATAGGAGGGAGGATTTTGGCCATGATCAGGAAAGCCATTCTGGATCTATGCAACTCTCATTATAATGACCTCACTGAAGAGGAGCTTCGGGAAATCATCAGCGAAGAAAACCCTCGAACGTAATTATGAAAGAAAGTAATTATGTAGTATGATTTATGTAGTAACGGAAGCGAAACTACGTCTTTCGTTACTGTCAAAACTATTTATGACGGTCTAAAACTTCAGCAAACTCTGGTGGAAAGAGCTTTCAAACATGTTCCGAATATGGAAATAATTTTGAAATCGAGAAATATAGGCAGCAACTCTCCCATACAAAGTATTTGGGTATTAGGACAACGAGGATGGTGATGAATCAAAAAAATTACCGAAACTTGTATCCAATCACTTTCAACTTCGAAAACTTTAAAATATTGTTTTATTTTTTCTCATTAGGATGTTAATTGTTAATTATGTTTGTAGTAGCCCTTACCCAGTTCTTCTGCAATTGCTTTTCAGATTTTTTCTTTCTTTTCTGAACAGTTTTTCCATATCGATGAACCTAACCCATCTTTCTTTATTAAAAGATAGACTCAGCAGTCGCGGATTTGACATTCGCGATGCTTTTTGAGAACGTAACTCTCACGAATGTTGAGGAATTAAGGTACATAACATTAATATTTACGTCTTGTGTATACCCAGGACGTTTTTCGTCAATGATTTATGAATGAAAGTGAATAAATCGAAGAAGGGCAAAACACGATGTGCATTTATTTTATTATTTTTTCCTTTACATTCGATAAAGATTATTTTTTAACTTTTTATTTATACGTGACCAAAAAATATAATACAACTCATTTAAGTACAATAATTAAAATGAAAATAGGATGAAAAAATACCACTTGTTTCATCATATTTAAATCATTGATGTTTCTATCGAAATTAAAATCCTTTTGGCGATGTTTTAAAATAACGATGTATCGATGTTTGAGTAACATATGCCATACCTCTAACCCACCTAGTCACTACTCTCACCTTAGCAGTGCTTCTCGAGGTTCTTCAGTTTTCCCTGCCTGTCATTGTACCATTTCTCCGTCGTTATTCAATGCAAATTAACATCACCCGTTCAACAAACTATTCATCACAGGTATGGCCAAAACGGCTTGGGCACTGAAGATCTTGATTATGAATTTGATTGGTATGAACCAATGCATTGTGTGCATTGCTCTAAACTCTGGCGTTTCTCAAATAGATCATTATCATTATCATTATCAATATGAAACAAAGTCTTGGATTAGGCTAATCTAACATATTATAGTAATGTTGCCTAGCGAGGATAATCTAAGTTTTGGCCTTCTTTCTCTTTCCACATGGTTTAAAGGCATAACACCTCAGAATCTGTCCATGTAAAATTGTAAGCGGAGAAAAAGCCAGTCGCGATTATTTTTTGTTTTTTAGGATAATAAATCAGATGTTTATTGTAAATAGTTTACATGATGTTACTTGGGGTATAGTGCTTGTCACAACTTGGAGACCTGTGACACACTAGTTTAACCATTACCATTTTGAATGAAATATTACTACTAATGCCAGAAAACGTCGTGAATATGTCAACCTCACTCCAGCCTCGCTCCAGCCCTCTAAAATTAATAAATTTATTGGTAAGTTGGTATTCCTTGTTGAATAAGAATTAGGAATTTTGTTTCTCTTAGTGAAAAGATTACGCGATATTGTTTTGAAATACAGTGTAGTGTTTGAACTCGTATTTTAAGTTAATTTTTATTAGCATACATTGATAGTATTAAAGGTCTTAATAATGGGATATCTATACTTGGGATACACTACTTCCAAAAAATTCTTCCGTGTCTGTCTACCCGTTTGATTTTGTTACTCTACGCCTTTCATTTCACAGGGAGATTTTTCTCAACGAGTACAAACTGTAGTGAATGCTTCCTGAGATAAGGAACACAAATTTTCGAATGAAATTACTTTCAAAATGTAATATCTCCTTCCTAGAGTGCGTAACTTTCCCTACGATGATAGTGTTCTCTTTTACGTCCGGATAAGGTTTTATCGGTAACATTAGTGTGTCGGCTTCAGTGCTGATGCCGATTCAACCTAGAGTGGACGTGTATAGAGTAGTGCAGCGCTTTTAAACGAGATTCCGGTATTCCAGCCGTGAACTGGTCTGGTGAATTCTGGTCAACATGAATTTTACACACGCACAAGGAAATGTGGTTGGGCTAAGGCTGTGTGGCAACGTATGTTTGAAACAGTGCGTCACCGATTGTGTGGGACAGGTTCGCATATGGTGATGATAACCAAGAAGGGCACGTGCGCCGTCTTGGGGAACCTTACCATTCTCTAGTAAGGAACCTAGGTATTTATGGAAATACCTTCGTAAAGATATTTTTCGTCTTGATTCTTCCAGAGATCTTTACTCGCAGTTTGTACACAATTAAAAAACAACCCTGTCGTTTATGCAACCATCAGACACTGTAGCACCACTAATGTTCATTGTACTGAGCCGACGATATTTCCCAGACCTCACTGGGATCAAACACTATTTTGCTACTGGGACAAAGTATTCACTTTATCGAGCACCACTAGGTATCGTACTAAGTTGATTCTGATTTTCTTATTGCCAAAAGCAGATAAGCAGCGCAGTAAAACAGTACAGTATTGCTGTTTAGTGTTATGTTAAGATATATATTACAGTAAAAAACCGAAATTAAATTTCTATCTTGGAAAACTAGATGTATTGGAAAACGAATAGCATCTCACTACTATTTGTTAATTAAATATATTTACACAACAATACCAATCACAAATAAATAATTCTTGCCAATTCGAGAACAAGAAATAAATTAATAATTTTTAGTAAACCCTAATATGTTTAATAAACCCTAAACCGTTTGCAGTAGGGCCCTCTTTCGAAGCAGGCGTGGAGCACAGACTAGTAGCGTACAAGCGATTAGCGCACGCACAGACGGTCGCCGACTAGCGGCGGGGCGGGGCGGGGCGGGGCGGGGCGGGGCGGGGCGGGGCGGGGAGCGGGGAGCGGGGCCGAGGGCGAGGCGGGTAGCAAGGCGGAGGAGGCGTCGTCGCGTGCGCGTGCCACCGCCTCAGCAGCTGCCCAGTCGCGATGAGGCACACGCTGGTGCTCACAACTGCGGCGCCGGCGCCACCGGCGGAGGCGGGGACGGCGGTTGCAAGCAAGCGCCGCGGCCGCCTCCTGCAGCACCTGGCGGCGCTTGCAGGTGAGCTGCAGCGCGGGGCTTGCGATGTGATTTTGTGTTTCCGGGCGCGTCAACTGCTAACATCATTAATCCCGTAAGTGTAATGCATGGTTTTAATCACGTGGGATGGCGAGACCTGGCGCCGCCCTACCTGTCAGCTTGCGTATTTTCCCAACCAGGTGTCTCACACCAGCGGGGCACCGCCCCAGCCACGACAAGCTGTAAGCTCCTGACTGGTGTCCCGACATGTGTGGTTGTGTGGTGAAAGATATAAGTGTGTGTAAGTAAGGGCTGATGATAGGGCAAGGAAGAGGAAGGAAAGATCGCACGCGGTCCGGGGCCCGTTTGTTAGGGTACTGTCCCGGCATTTGCCTGGTGTTGTTCGAAGAAACCACGGAAAATTATCCATGAGAGCAGCCGGCCGCTAGAATTCTCCTCCAGACACCGAATGCACTTGACCCAGCAAACTAGCTAGTGTCGAAAATCTTGCCACCGTCGAGACTTGAACCATAAGACCTCCCGATCTGAGGCACAGTGACATCACTCGATGCCCTGAACCCGCTAAGCCAGTGCAGGACTTTTGGAATGTACTTGTAAATACAATCGGTTCATCCGATTAGTCAGTTTTTGACTGATTTGTTTGCGCGGAATTGTTGCGTGGAGACTGCTATTTTATCGTGTTTCACGCTCATATTTAATCCTCAGCCATTCTTGAACAACGCGCAGTCTGGGTTGTGTTGTGTTACCGCGGTTATAGGTGAAAAGAACATGACGTCTCAAGACGACATTGAATATTTAAAACTAACCCTGGCCTAGGTCTCTCGATCAGGTACCTCTCATCGGCG
Source organism: Acheta domesticus (assembly GCA_031308135.1). NCBI lineage: Eukaryota > Metazoa > Arthropoda > Insecta > Orthoptera > Gryllidae > Acheta > Acheta domesticus. The sequence goes on from JAHLJT010002406.1 coordinate 39,906,349, forward strand.
TGCTTTATGGCGTCTAGATCTGACTCTCCCTCGTATCCGCCCGATGTCGGCCTCCGTTAATCCTGTCCGAACTGCCTTTATCAATGGTGATTGACCGCCCCCATTAAGGATTGGACTCTTAAGCTTTAGATTTTAAGCCAACGGGAGTGGGTAGCTATCGCGCTATTCTCCATACAATGGGCTCGACTATCAACAAATGAAAATGAGGGAGACTTGCGCCTAGAGGCCAGTAAGCTTTCACCTCTGGGTACAAATTGCGGTCGATGCGTGTGATGAATTACAAGTGGACAAAGTGAGTTAGTGGCAGGTTTTCTAGATGTTTCTCCTGTCTCTAATTTCATTGTTGCTCTACGATCAGTCATAATATATCATTGTAATTAAGGAACAACTTTTATCCTCCAATCCACGTCAGTTAACATAAGCTCAGATCTTGTAATAATAATAATAATAATAATAATAATAATAATAATAATAATAATAATAATAATAATAATATGTAAATAAAAATGGATGATCACATTTTCCTTATAGAATATGACTTTTCCGGAAACAGTTTTAAACATAACATTTGGGGCGCTGTCACGATATGTTCGGGGTTCATTCATAATTTTCCCTCAATAGGTTAATGCCAGTGCTCATTATGAGTCGTGCCTCCCCACAAATTACTGATGCTGTAATCTCATAATTCTTCCTTAAGATAACTTTACGAAAACCTCGAAATATATGTGTGCCTTTTGCTTTTATTCTTGCTAAAGACATAATACCGACTTCGACTTACATATGCCTTAGGGCTTGGGTTCAGGGAACAATTTACATTTCGCTTTTTCTGGCAGTAAAATAATCTTACACGGGACAGCAAAGAATTAAATGAGTTTGAAATTAATACTTCTTCTTAGTGGATACTTGACTGAAATACTATTTTTATTTTCCGGAAAGGTCAATACGTATTAGATAATACGATATAGATCAACAATGCAATAGTATATTATGCACTCAGTTAATAACGTTAAGCTTTATTACATAAGCAGTTATTTTAGAAACGAGCGTCGTTAGGAGAGAGGTTACGAATTTGCAATAAAGCAACATTATAAATGAGTTGTATACACTATTTTATATATAACAGAAATATACATTTATTACAAAAAACAATATTCATTTTGGAAACAAATTTCAAAAGCAGTTTTGTATAATACTAACACAAGATGTTAGTATTACGTCACGCAGGGCGCACCAGCAGGAAGGAAATGCAGCGGGGACGACGGAACGGGGACGACGGGGCGGGGACGACGGGGCGGGGACGACGGGGCGGGGACGACGGGGCGGGGACGACGGGGCGGGGACGACGGGGCGGGGACGACGGGGCGGGGACGACGGGGCGGGGACGACGGAGCGGGGACGACGGGGCGGGGACGACGGGGCGGGGACGACGGGGCGGGGACGACGGGGCGGGGACGACGGGGCGGGGGAGATGGGGCGGGGGAGACGGAGCGGGGGAGACGGGGCGGGGGAGACGGGGCGGGGGAGATGGGGCGGGGGAGACGAGGCGGGGGAGACGGGGTGGGGGAGACGGGGCGGGGGAGACGGGGCGGGGGAGACGGGGTGGGGGAGACGGGGTGGGGGAGACGGGGTGGGGGAGACGGGGCGGGGACGGGAGGACGGGCCTTGTCTTAAAATGCATATGAGCCATAAATTGCCCTTTCATGAACGATTTTTTGCAACGGAAATGGTCGTTTATAATGCTTGAATAAAAATATATTACAACAAAATAAACTTGGAAAAATCTCATTAATATCCAGTTAACTCTTATGTCAGAAATGATAAGGCAATGATGCCATGTTCATTCATGTTGAACATCTGAGTTCTACCTATAACAAATTACCTACTATCTAATTGTGTATTGCCGGTATCACATGTAGTTATCACTTTCACTCCTGTTCTGTCCACATTCATTGTTTTTGTTCGGTGGGAAATATTTTGAAATCATAGCGACATTTCTAAGTCCCGAGATTTTTCACAGTGACGACGAAATTCCTCCTCATTTTCGAAGAGATTTCAGGTAGTCTTAGCGATATTTCCCTGCCTGAATCCGTCACTGTTACATAAAGAGCGGGCTGTAACAACGCAGCGAGCGCTGGTCTATCTTGTTGGCGGGAAAGAGAACTAATGAAACGTCACGTCCGACTACCAACGATACAGAGGAGAAGTCTCATGACAGACGAAAACAACTTTCCCAAAACATTGATCTGTGATCAACTATGTTTATTTTCGTATCAGCGTTAACCAGGGAATGAAACGGATGGATTCGTGTGCGAGGGCATAATTATAGTTGTTTATGAGAGTCGCGCCCCGTCCGTAGCCCGTTGACTGTGATGTTGCTCCGAAGGAAACCAGGGAACCGAAGTGCCAGAAAAACCGACTCGAGAATTCCCATCCAGACAGGGATGGGTTTTGAACAAACTATTTAGCTGGAGACGAAAATTACGCAACCAACGGGACTCGAACCTTGGACCTTCCGGTCAAGGAAAATTCAGCCCACAACATCTTACGCAATCCGTGTCTACGGTATGGCCGACATGGCACGAGCCATAGGCGCCGCTCACAAGAGGCGCTATTTAGAGTATACCCACTAAAACAAAGAACAACCCTCATTTGAAGTATCCTGACAGGGGTGCAAATTCTATGTTGCCATGGGCGCCAGAATATCTAGATACGCCTCTGACTCAATTGCAACTGGTTAATTCATTAAAAAGTAAACTAGGAGTGCAGAGTCACCAATACAGAACGCGCCCAACTCTTAAACTAGTGGTGCTACAGAATGGCACAGACTTTGCCGTATTAGTTTTCTATTTCTTTAGGTCTTCGCTAGCTATTCCGAATTGCCACATACTCTTTCTTGCCAGCTACCATCTATCATCGCCAAAAGTACATTTTTTGTCATTTTCTTAATTTTTCGGTTTCTTATTGGTAGAACGAAAATATTAATTTTAGAATATTAAAGAACACAAAAACCTAGCCGTAAATGGCAATTTTCTTTTAAAAATTAAGTGCCATTTAAGAGAAAATGGCGTTTTAGCACTACTAAAAATGCGAAATTTGAAGCTCATTTTCACAGAAAACGTTTGAGTTTTCAAAATACTTTAAGCACATACACTCACAAATATATTCTTTACAAATTGCGGATAATGTGCATATTAAAGATGTGAGAGATCTTTCAAAAAATTACATTTATATAATTTTTGCAAAAACAAAAAAATAATTCAAAATAAACTTTGCGTCATATTAAAGAGTGTAATTAGCACTATCCGTTACAAAAGTTTGAAGAAAACATTTGCAACCATACATGAGAAAATGGCGTTTGAGCATTTCTGAATGCCGAAATTTGAGCTTCTTTTCACAGAAAGCGGTTGTGTTTTTCGAGAAACTTTACTTGACATTATTTAAAGCACATGTACTCGTAAATATAATAATGTGAACAAATAGCCGCTAATATAAATATTAACGACGTGAGAGACAAGTAAAATAATTTACATTTTTGTAATTTTTAAAAAAACAACCTATAGATCAATATGGCTTTTATGTCATCTGATAGAGTACATTTACCACTATCCCTACCAAAAGTTTAAAGAAAAAATTTGGGGCCGTTTTTGAGAAAATCTTGTTTTTGTATTTTTTTTTAAATTGCACATATTGCACGCAATATTGCGCGAAAAATACTAAAATTTTCAAAAAAATGTAGATGACCTTAAGGAAAGAACTCGCTATGAAGAAAAAATTTTATTTGAAGGAAGAATCTCTATCTTCAATTTGTAGTTCCAGAAAGACGGCAATTAATTTTTTTCCACCGAAAATTGGCCATTTTTTCGCGTAGCATTACATAACTTTCCCTACATTACGTATATCACTCCGTGTATACGTACGTATAAGGGAAAGTAAATATGTTGTAACTAACGGAATGAAATTGATTTTACCCCCAGAACCAACCTATTTTCCCTCTGACCTAATCAGGTTTCTTGATATACTAGACATAGGAATAAGAAACTTTAATGTCAGTTTTCATTCAACCCCGCATTTTGAACTCGACTCGGATCACATTCCAGTTAATTTCTACAGATCAAATTCCCCCTCCCCATTCACCCACTCCTGCATTAAATACAACTTAAACTGGACTAAAAATATAATGCAAAAGCAAATGCCCAATTTTAAAATACTTAACTCACCAGCGGAAATTGACCAGGCAAAAATTCAACTGAATAACATAATAATTAACACAATAGGCAAACTCAACCCCGAACGACCGATCACTCTTCGGAAACACACGTCAGACAAACTACCAGAATCCCCTCATTAAAGAAAGAACTCAATATTCTAACCAAAATCAGTAGATAAGAACTAAAACACTATAAACAAACTAAATACAATAATATCATTCATTCATTCATTAAATACAAATAATAACTCACTCTGAAATTTCACTCAGGAAAAAATTATAATCCCCCCACTAACGACTTCAAATGGGAAAAACACGCAACTGCTGATAAAACGGAAGTATTAGCCGACCATTTCGCATCAACTTTCACACCAAATCTCACATCTCCCCACCAGATCACACTCAAATTCAACTCATTGCGAATTCCTCTAATTTTAACCTTCCACAAAAAACTAAGTACATCACTCCACATGAAACTCAAAAAGTTATCAAATCCCTTCCAATTAAAAAACTCCCGGTCACGATAAAATAAACAAAGTAATTCTCAAAAACTTACCCAATTCTGCCATAGCTTTCATTGTAAACATATATAATATTCATCTTTAAGAATTGGCTACTACCCTAATACCTGGAGACATTCTATCATTCTCCCTATCCCCAAACCCAATAAGAATCATAGCATCCCTGACAACTATGGGCCCCTAAGTCTCCTCCCCACTTTAGCAAAAAGTTTTGAGAAATTAAGTCTAACAAGACTTACTAAACGGGTTCACTAATAAACTATCCATAGCACATTAACTTTTGCACAAAACAGAACATAAAAAAGCAGTTTTCATGGACATCGCTTTAGCATTTGACAGGGTATGAAGGACTAAACTACAAACTCTTATCAATAGGCACCCCTACGTACCTCTTCAAAATAATTAAAAGCTTCATAACCAATAGGACTTTCTCAGTTGCAATAGAAAATTAAAATTCTAACCCCCGACCGATTACAACCGGACTACCTCAAGGATCACCTCTCTCTCCGTTACTTTACAACTTGTATACTGCAGATAAGCCTACATCAAGATTCACTGACATAGCCCAGTTTGCAGACGATGCGGTAATCTACATGTCCCACTCCTCAATTAATTACATAGCTAACGAAATTCAATCTCATTTAAATGAAATAGAAACCTGGGCAACGAAATGGAAAATCAAAATCAACCCCGCGAAATCTACAGCTTAAGTCTTCACTTTCAGACCATATTCCTTCCCCACATCATTTGAAATGAACAACAACATAATCCCTTGGACTCCCCATAACAATGCCGTTAAATACCTTGTCCTCCATATGGACACCACTCTGAATTGGAAAATACCCATAGACACCAAAGTTCAACAAGCCAAAGCAAAATTAATACAGATAAAACCACTCTTAAATCACCGTAAACTCTCACTAAGTAATAGCATCATCTTGTATAAAACCATCACAATACCTCTTCTTCTGTACGCTTGTCCAATTTGGACAAATGCGGCTAAATATAACGTTAACAAAATACAGATAATTCAAAACAAATTCCTAAGAACCATCACTCAAGCTTCCTGGTTTATTTCCAATAAGCAATTACACCACGAATTTAACCTTAATCCCATCGCACACCACATAGCCTTCCTTGCAAATAACTTCTATTCCACCCTAACCCTCATCAACCAAGATATACACATCAGCATAGGTAAATATAATGAAACCCCAACAAGAATAAAAAATAGATATCCTACCCACTCATTTGTAACATTTTTGCAAGCATTAATGATTCTTAGAGGTGCTCGGTGAGTCCCCTCGTCAATTGTAGTGGTCAATAGATTTAGTTTATAATAAATTAGATGTAAGTCAACAAAGCAAATGGAGAGTTGTAAAAACTGAACTTTGTAAAACAATCCTATATAAAATGAAATTGAAAAAAACAAAAAAAACTTTTTCTTCATACAGGTATCGAATCACAATGCCCTTCAACGCCGTCTTGACCAACACAGCAGTGATAAAGCCACGTGAATTATCTTGAACGATTTTCTTTGAAACATTTGGAAACTTTGCATGTCTGACAACAGTTCCTCGCTCATGCGCAGAGCGTTAAGAGGAAACAATTTCGTATCTTTTCCTTATTCCCATCTCTCGCTATCCGCCGTTGCAGAGTTTAGTTTCCCCTCTGTTTAAGCAATTCTGCGAGGCACAGAACGGGTGAAGGCGAAACATGTACTCATAGCAACCAATTTGAAATTAACGTCTTATTGTGAATGGTAGGGCTGCTCAAATGCAGAATCCGAGCCAGGCTGCCGACAATGACCTTCAAACCACTAGTACCTACTCATAATAGGTACCTACGAACAGTAGGTATTAATGCCACTCACCTTTCGCAAGACTAGCCGATAGGACTCGAGCATCCCCGCCCCCCGGCATCCCTTCTGCAGGGCTGACTCGATAACGAGTCACGCTGGAGCATCGCCCGCAGATAAGCACACATTTTCGTGTCCCGAGAAAACATGCTCATTGGTACGCAACCTGTCAACGACGCTCGTTTCTAATCGTAAATGTCACTCACCAACTTATTTTAATCGGACCGTAGGCCAGGGTACGTCAAAAAGACGGCCCACAGGAGAAGTCCGAATGTGCAACACCCGCCATTCATGTTTTAAAACGTTTGTAGTACCTGTTTGTTTTTGTTAATATCTTGATTTACAAATGATTGTTGTCGACCAGAAATACATGTTTAATAACAGATACATTGTTTTCCTGAACAATTTTGAAATGATCGTTAATATCAAAGGTTCTCAAGCTTCACATATGACAAAGCTCAGTGTACCTTCACCACAAAATTTCTCTAAATGGCGGGATTTTCTTATTTTCTGGATAAATTGAAGACTATTTTCTACAAAATTTATTAACCAAATTCTTTAAAGTTTACGAGCCAAAAATTTCAAAACCTTGTAAGTATTCAAATTTATAACCCAACTTACAGAGGAAATAAGTGTTTGTGCCTGGACATCGCTGTTAAAAATCCCATCATACTCGCAAAAACGCCGCTGTACAAAAGTGCAAAACCTCACAAATTGGTTTTCTAAAAGGAGCACGCACACTGCTAAAGAGCAACAATTAAAATACTCTCTTATCGTACTGCATAAATTAAATATTTAAACTAAAACAGTTTAGACCAGTGGTGTCAAGAGCTTCTACTGGTGGCAGTGGCACGCGTCGTGGCACCGTAGCATGCCACAAGCTTCTCTGCGCAACTAACGAAAGGAAACTAATAGTAACCCCGCCGTTTTACAATAGCGACGGCATTGTCTCTGGTGGCGAGGTAATGAACTGCGTGGAGGGGCAATTTCGTCGTGGTACTCGTGCCACGGACTCCCGCTCGTGGCATCGACCATCACAACAATGGTTTAGACGAATACTGACACAAGGTAGCCTATTATAGTAATTCCAGTACAATTTTTAAAAAAATGTTTCTGTTACATAACAAAACTTGAATCGCAAAAATTTAATTGTGGGCGGTCTTTTCTTTGGAACCCTGTCGCATGACGTCAGCTGCGTCGTAAGCAGTGATTCATCACCAGGCCTGGTAGTTCGGTTGGTGCGCGCACGAAGAAGCTGGGGGGAATAACGTAATCGAATATTTGCATTTTTTATTTAAAATTAAACTTTTATTTTTTGGACGATTTTTTCCGAGTTCCTGTATACCAAAACCATAGACACCTCTCATATGGCCAGACGCTGCCTACTTTTCTTTCAATATCTGCGCGGATTGGAAATGTGCAACATAAATTTCCTATGTAAATCGACAAAACAAACTCCTCGTAGGTTTTCGCATTAATTTGAATAATCATACGAAAAATTGTATTAACTAGTACTCTAGAATTTTAACTCCAGAGTTCGTAGGTTATGAATCATCAACATTTTTAATAACATGAGTGTTTCTGCATGAATTTTTATAGCTTTTTGAAGTCTGATTCTGAAGATGAAAGCTTCAAATGAATATCCTATTCCAAATTGTAGTTATTGCGGTAATTTACATGGTGACTGTGGTGAGGTGAAACATGAGAACCACAGGGGATGCTCTGACTCTTCCGTTCAGTGGCTCGTTTGTTCTAAGTAATACCTTAGGTTTTTCACCTACCCCCCTCCCCTTCCCAGCACCACCGCTCCTTTGTTCTGCAGAATAATTGACAGGAGTCCTTGTATTCGAACCCTAACTGTAGCGAATGTTCGACACTAGCTACGCAGTGAGGTCGAATTCAGCTACTGTGTGGAGGATTCTAGCGTCCAGCGACTTAAATGGGTAGTTTTCCATGATTTCTCCCATTAACACCAAGAGAATGCGGGAGCAGTTTCTTAACAAATTTGCTCTTCAATCTTTCTTTCCTCATCCTCTCCCAAAAACAAATTTACACTTTCATACACATCTCTACTATATTTTTGAGAGCTTAGATCTCGTTCCGGTGATGGGAAGAGAGAAGGGGAGGAACGAAATTTCGCAAGCCGACGAGTAAGGAGACGTCGTCGTATCTCCAGTCCCAATGAGGAAGGAAGTCGCATCCAGGGATGTAACATACGATACTTCTCCTAAAGAGTTGATTCGCCCTCAGGTTTACTCAACCATAGTTTCATCAGTTTGAGAATCTCTGATTTAGATGGTTGTATCAAATTCGCCGTTGTGTACCTCTACCATCGCAGCGGCGACAGCGAGGTAACCGAATAATTTAACAATGCTCCGTGATGTCATGGAAGTTATGTGCCACCAATGATCCTTGGATAAGTGACAGTCGAGGAATCTTTGACACCAACGGCACCGAGCCCCTGACCTAAAGGGATAAAAAGCACATTCTGACAAAATTAATACTTCCAAGGAGAATTACTCCACGATTAATGACTAATAACCACCTTAAAGGAGAATTACTCCGTGTTGAATGCCGAATAATGGCTTAAAACATTGTTGCGAGAGTAACGAGAGTATCATCACAAGTAAAGGAATCTTTCTTAACGCAAGAATCTGATCTCACCACACAAAGGATTTCCCGCCTGGCAATTGATTGGCATTCACCTCTAAATTTGCTAATTGACAGTTGGGAAGTGGCTGTATTGATTGTCGAATTCAGTGGTTGCCTGAGACCGGTGTCTGCCTGTTTTGTCGCTAATCTACTACGGTTATTCTGCGTACCGGGGTTACTTTATTGATTTATTGCTAAACACTGTGAAATCCGTTTGTGGAGTATGAGAAGGAGTACGTTACACACGTTTACTTATGCATCAAATATCTACCTCTCACTTTTATAAAAATACTTAATTAGGAATAAAGGTAACAAGACGCGTGGTTGGCCTTTTACATTCTTTAAATTGTTTGCTAAAATATATCATCGTCACCACCTCACCGAAACTTATCGTAAATTCATTTCAATATGCCAATCTTTATATTTTAATATTACTTATTAGGCTGAAACGTACGACATTTTAGCCCCTATAATTTCTCTTACACTACTTAGTATAGAGAAAGTATCGTAATGTTGCAACAACAGACACTAATTTATTGACATAAAAATAGATTTCTGGGCCCTAATACCAAAAACGTTCGTTTTTGTGTAAACTGGTATCTGGTACGAATAACACGCTGAGATGCATTAGTTTACATATTAGCATGGAGATTACAACTAGACAATGACCTTTTTCAATTGTACAAAATGTGACCTTATGCCACTATACAAATTTCTCATAGTGGATAAACTTGGGAAGCGCTACACGATGTAGTCGATTTTTTTCACTCAGTTAACGTTTGCAGTCTTAGAATGTAGTAAATACACTCGGCGAAGGTAGTAGAAGCCAAATTATTACTCGTAGCAATAAACTTCTTCGATTAATTCCAATTACCAACGAAATTAGAACTGAACGATGTTGATACTCGAAGGTCATGTATGCCGTACACTCCTAATTTTGATAACATTTAGTATTCATCGGAAACAACGTGATAAGTCTAGTACGTGGGATTTACATGCGATCTCCCTGGTTCTGCGGGCTTCCGAATGGCCACTTAAGTCTAATTAAGTTGCACAGCTGCTTAACGAGCCTCAAGGTCTATTCTACGGAATAGAACCTTCTAAAAAATGGTTAGAGGTTTCGCATTTGGCCTTGAACTTTTCCCCAACAGCGTCACAAAGAAATAAAACTTATTATTAACCGCATCATCAAAGAATTCCACATTATTTGTAATATTGCATCTCTCTCTTTCTCCCCCTTTGTTATTTGTAATATTGAATCCACCCAAAACTACGTTATTACAAGCGAAGCAAAACATGTAGAAATGACTTTATTTGAATAAGTAATAGTTACCGCAAATATGTATTCAAAATAAAATGTGCCAGTTTAAATAATTATTTCTGATACCATTTCCATAAAGTAAATGTTGTAAAGAATTATAGTAGCTTAGTATCGTAAGAAAAATATGAAACAACACAAATAACTTAACTATGTTACCCATTTAAAATAAATATTTAAAAAAATTTCCGAGAGAAAGAGAGAAAAAAAGAAAGAAAGAAAGAAAGAAAGAGAAAAGAAAGAGAGAAAGAAAGAAAGAGAGAAAGAAAGAGAGAAAGAAAGAGAGAAAGAAAGAGAGAAAGAAAGAGAGAAAGAAAGAGAGTGCAAGAAAGAGAAAGAAAGAAAGAAAGAAAGAGAAAGAAAGAAAGAGAGAAAGAAAGCAAGAGAGAAAGAAAGAGAAAGAAAGAAAGAGAAAGAAACAAAGAAAGAGAGAGAAAGAAAGGGAGAAAGAGAGAGAGAAAGAAAGAGAGAGAAAGAGACCATGTGAAATGCAGTGGTGTCACTTATCATCAAGTGTATTTATTCTGCATAAATTTAATTAATAGGTGTCACATATAGCGATGGCAAACTCAAATACTCTTACTCTTACATACTTCTTTCAACAAAATTAAGATAATTCCTAATTAACAATCCTTAATGTAAGGATTATTAATTAGTTGAAATTATTTATTTCAGACAAAAATATATGTTAATTAGATTTTCCCCTGTACTTGCTTGGGCGAATATCTTTCGTGAGTAACCATTTTTCATAATTTGAAACCATTTTTTTGGTAGGGCCCTCCATTTCAGCGATACGGTCTCATTCACAATGCGAACTTGAACGTAAACGTATCATTGCCGCAAAACTTGGAAATGAGTTATTAAGCGAGACCATGGACAATACCTTGACGTAACCGTAGAAGCTCTTAATTTTTTTACTTTCCCGTATACGTACGTATAAGCGGAGTGGCATACGTAGTATAGGAAAAGTTATGTGATGCTGCGCGAAAAAATGGCCAATTTTCGGCGGAAAAAATTAATTGCCAGGCCGTGAAAAGAAACTAGTGGTGCTACAGAATGGCACAGACTTTCCCGTATTAGTTTTCTATTTTCTTGGGTCTTCGCTAGCTATTCGGAATTGCCACATACTCTTTCTTGCCAGCTACCATCTATCAACACCAAAGGTACATTTTTTTGTCATTTTCTTAATTTTTCGGTTTCCTATTGGTAGTAGGAAAATATTAATTTAAGAATATTAAAGAACAGAAAAACATAGCGGTAAATGGCAATTTTCTTTTAAAAATTATGTGCCGTTTAAGAGAAAATGGCGTTTTAGCACTACTAAAAATGCGAAATTTGAAGCTCATTTTCAAAGTAGCTCAAATTTCGGCATTTTCAGAAATGCTCAAACGCCATTTTCTCATATCTGGTTGCCAATTTTTTCTTGAAACTTCTGTAACAGATAGTGATAATTACACTCTTTGACGTAAAGTTTATTTTGAGTTTTTTTTGTTTTTTTCAAAAATTATATAATGTAATTTTTTGAAAGCTCTCTCACATCTTTAATATGCACATTACCAGCAATTTGTAAACACTATTATATTTGTGAGTGTAAGTGCTTCAAATAACTTCAAATAAAGTATTTTGAAAACTCAAACATTTTCTATGAAAATGAGCTTCAAATTTCGCACTTTTAGTAGGGCTAAAACGCCATTTTCTTTTAAACGGCACATAATTTTTAAAAGAAAATTGCCATTTATGACTAGGTTTTTCTGTTCTTTAATATTCTAAAATTTATGTTTCAGTTCTACCAATAGGAAACCGAAAAATTAAGAAAATGACAAAAAAAATGTACTTTTGGCGGTGATAGATGGTAGCTGGCAAGAAGGAGTATGAGGCAATTCCTTATAGCTAGCGAAGACCCAAAGAAATAGAAAACTAATACGGGAAAGTCTGTGCCATTTTGTAGCACCACTAGTTTTATTTACAACATACAATCTGAAATAGCTTACTTCAGTTATTTTATTGTGACACCATTCTTTCAATTACTTTATTTTTACCTACCCACCAGATGAATGAAAACAGTAACACGTTTTTCTACGCGAAATCTAAGCTAGTCATCTCTGCTGCCGTCTACCATGTTAAATTCACCTTGAAATGTAACAGTTGTTATCTCTGAAAAAAATTCGCGTGACGACGCTCTTCAGCGATCATCTGTTTGCAGCGCTTATTTACAGTACGTGTGGCTGTACGCACAGCAACTGCACAATTGAGTGTCATTAGCGCTCTGTGGAGGCCGCCTAACTTCGCTCGAGCAAACAGCCGCTGCAGTCCTCAGGAGCAGTTCAGGGAGCAGTGGCCTTCTAATCCATTCTGTCAGGCGGTATAGATCAAAACTATTTTTTCGTAATACTGTACTGTTAATATGTCGACTTCACTCAAATAAACAGAAGAACGATGCCACTCTTAACAGCTGTTAGGATTTAACAGTCCACAGTTCGTTAAGAACAAGGCAAGCAAATGATATGCAACTAAAGATGGTGGATGACTACAATTTTTCTAATAAATGGTATATTGTTTTTCTTGTTCGAAAATTATTATAAAAACAAAAGGTTTAGAACAACATACGATTGATAACAAATAGCAGACGCGGTTGAAATGTGTAAATCGAGGCGATAGCCATAACTTCAATCAATTCTGCTATTATTGTTATCGGCATAATGACAAATAATTATGACTAATAATTATATTTGTTCATTCACCTTACACTTGCGCTTACGAACTCTAGATCGCCCATACAATATTTTTTTGTTCTATGCCGATGATAAAACATTATGCAATTGGTTCGTAATGTGAATCTTTATTGCATAAGTGCACTTTTTGAAAACGAACGAACTTGGGAGCGATTTGTCAAATCAGATAGAATGCAATAAAGCAACATTATAAACAATTTTCATAGGCTATTTTTGTATGACAGAATTGTAAGTATATACAGTAATCAGAGGATTTTGAAAACAAATTTCATAACTAAAATTTTGTAATTGGCAACATGGACGTGGCCAACGACCGGCTGAGGGCACTACTGGAGTGCCTTCGCCAGCCAAGTCGTAGGATTCGAGCTCCGACGGTTAAAAGCATCAGAACGGTTTCAAGACTGTTTCAAGAAACTGTTCCCAACTCAATTTTTTTGTCTTCCATCAAAATGTTACTTATTTAAAACCTGTAAATATTCCACCCCAATACGGAAAAATTACCATGTGTATTATCTGTTAAGGTGAGGGAAGGAGGCTATAAGCCATGCCTGGGTGCCTCCGACTCATCTTTTCCACGCTGCCGGTTGCAGCGTTTCATGTAACATATTTTCTATTCTGAATAATAATAATAATAATAATAATAATAATAATAATAATAATAATAATGTTTCAAGAACCTATTAAACTACTTCATTGATATTAACATTTAAAAATAGTAACAAAATTTAGTAAATCAATTTCATTTATTTTGTATCTTATTAAATTGAATTCGAAATTGTTTATTTGCTCACTTGCTTTCACTTGACGAAGGGAGTAACGTCGATGCAATAATATTAGAATTTTCTAAGGCATTTGATCTTGTTCCACATGGTCTTTTAATTGCCAAATTGTCTGAAAATGGATTAGATCATCCAATAATCTTGTGGATAAAAGAATTTCTTACGGAGCGCACTCGAACAGTCAGGATAGGTGATAAATATTCATCAAAAGTCGATGTAACTTTTGGGGTCCCCCAGGGGAGTGTGTTAAGGCCATTACTATTTTTAGGGTTCATTAATGAGTTTGCAACTGGAATAAAATCGAACTTTTCGCCTTTCGGAGCAATATGTGCTATTAAATACTACGTTAATTCAGATGTTCTAAAAATAGTGTACAAAGCACTAGCTGAGTCAGTTTTAAGATATGTAGTACATGTATGGGGTGGTACAAGTAATGTGCACCTATGTGTAGGAGTATTGGCTCGTCTGCGGATGAAAATGTTTTTACAGAACGATTTCAACTGTTTATGGAACTGGACGTGCAAAATAAGACGGAATTAAATCCGGAAAAGAGTAAATTATTTTTTTTACCAAGTTTCACTTGAATGTACATTCCAATTATTAATTAGGAACCAACGTTATACTACGTGTCAAAAGCTGTAAGTTTTTGGATTTGGTCCTGAGAAGCGACTCGGGATGGTCGGATCATATTAACAATACGGTCAAAAAGTCCTGGAGAGTACTGCATTTGGTAACGCGTATCCTAAGAAATAGTTGACCAAATGCTCGATCCCTAGCATGTACTACACTTTTTCGTCCTATTTTAGAACACGGGTCAGCATGCTGGGACCCGTACAGAAAAGGGCAAATTGAGGCGTTAAATAAAATTCCAAAACGGGCCGGTAAGTTTGCAAATCATGGGCACATTGTTGATGAACGAGAAAAATGGGAGTCTTTATCTAAGAGAAGGGAACGGGCGCGTTTATGGAAATGTACGGTACAAGACATATAGAGGAGACATGGGGAGATATCGGTAAAATATTACAGAAACCAGGTTATAAAAGTAGAGGAGACCATCCTTGGAAAATACGATGTAGAAAACAAAGAACTGATATAGCCAAGTTCTCCTTTGTGAATCGCACTATAGTAGATTGGAACAAACCATCTGCAAAAGCAACTAGAGGCTGTTCCTTCTGATGTAGTCAAATTTATAAATATACTTAATTCCATTTAGATCACTAACAATATTGAGACAGTTACCTTTATTATTATTATTATTATTATTATTATTATTATTATTATTATTATTATCACAGTGGACGGACGTGTTTACGTGGCGCTCCGGCGACTTCCGGTGCACGTGCTGAATACCGATAGTGTAATTTACAAATCGGCAAACTATTAGTATTTGTTTTTCTTGTGTGTGAACATTAGTTATGTTTCGTGTACTTCCACCAATATGAAGTGCACCCAGCGCGGAGAAAAGATGAATGAGGAGGAAATAAATTGCCACGGATATATAGGGAGTTACCACTACAACTGCTCTATATCAGAAGCGACCTACAAAGCCAATTCTAAGGGAGGTAAGCTTTCTTGGAGGTGTGTAAACGGCCGAGGAACGAGGAATAAATCAAACAACAAAAGCGAGTCTGCAGAATGTGCACGACCAATAAATGATTTAGACAGTGAGATAAGTGAAGTGCTT